>JARHVA010008508.1:0-474534 GCA_037957365.1 Torreya grandis | reverse complement strand
TTATATATAAATTTATCTATACATATATGTATATATATGTGTATATATGTATGTATACATACATGCATGCATAAACCCATACATACATGTATGAATCTAAGCATTTATATCCTTTATAGGGAAAAGTAGTTGCTTTTTAGTTAATTGTTATGCTATTCATATCATGTATATAATAATGATGTTTACATATGCTTATAACAAATCTAATGGATGTATGAATGTGTTATTTTACTTGATTTCAAAATGGATTTTTAATATAGGGTTTCCTGATATTGTAGAATTTCATATGGGAATTTATATATTAAATATTTTGATTTTAAGTATTAAATATGGTTGTATTAAATAGATATTACTAACTTTAACTAAATGAGTGAGATGGATTTCATTGGTTTACTTAGTGTCATTATTAGTTAGAATAAATGTAATATGAATGAGTAATGTTTGTGAAATTGATTGATCCTAAATATCTAAAAACTATATGAAAACTTTGGCCAATGTAATGTTTATGGTTTGTATATTATCATTTCACCAGTTTGATTTAGTTTATATTTTAATCATGATATCATATTAAAATTTATGTCTTTATGATATGTTCTATGTGATAGTTATCTTACATCATATGGGTTTCTAGTTGATTTTATTGATTTCTATAGTATCACTATTTAACCATCTTTGAAAGGAGGGCCATTCCCTTGTTTGGAGATTGTGTGAGGGATCATTGGTCTATGGTTTGTGTGGAAAATAACTCTAATGATACTCTTCCTCCCCTTCTATTAGTAAATTAATAGAGGCTTCACTCAGATTATCTTTCAATATATAAATGAGTTGTTTATGACTTATATGTTCTTTGAAACATGATATTATTGTAATATGATTATTCAAATATGTATTATTATATAATTGTACTTTGTGATGTAAATTATAAAAAAAAATAGTTTCATGTAACTTATTTTACTTAATTAAATATTTAATTAGCAGTGACTGAATTATTAAAGGATATTTATTGTTCTTTATATTTTATTTTTATGAAATAAAATCACCATTCATAAATCTAATCACTAGATAAATAAATCAACACCTAATCTTTATGGTTGAACTTTCAACTATTTTAAAATAATTAATTTATTTAGATATATTTAATTTTGTATTAATTTATGATTATAATTTTTTTGAACCTAACTCTAGTTAATCCTAAGGGTTTTTACAAGCAACAATCAAAGGTCTTCATTTTCATTTCTAGATAATGAGTTTAGACTCTATAATCCTAATGGTAGGGTGGCATCCCATATAAATATATTATAATAGAAGGTAAATATTATCTATGATCATGAGCTACATAACCTTGACCATATGTTAACCAATCATTTAGATTAATAAGAGGTCATCATAAGGATGAATGTAGTTAAGGTGACCATGGAGAGTACCAAAATAATTCCATATGGTTGAGTAGAGGAGAGAGAAATAAGAAACCTAAACCATAGTAATATGTGACCTCTAAAAAAAGAGAATATAAAGAGGATAATATTAAAATGACTCCCACCTTCACTATCTTCACCAAAATTATCTCTTCCTCATCCTCAAATAACCTTTTCATCTCATGTTTTTCATCTAGCTCTAGTTATTATTAAATGGGCTCAAGAACACACTTTAGAGATAGTCCATTAATGAGGGTAAAAACACTTCAGTAAAATTAACTCTTCAAGTCTTATTGTTTACCATCCTCAAATTCATAATTTTCATGTTTCATCCATTTATCTTCCTCTAATCCTAGTGTAATCATAACCCATTACCTCAATGTTTTATCTAAGGGAGATTATGACCATAAAAAAACATTTTAGTATTTTGTACTTTAGGGTTAGTTGGTCCCAAAATTTATCCACTGCTTCTAATGACAACTTATACCATTGTGGAAATTATGTGTTCTTTAGGGATTGGGATTGTTTAGTCCCAATAACTTCACAATCTCCCACATTAGTTTCTTTGGTTGCTTATGTTTCTATTCCATAATATATTTAATTGCATGTTTATGCTTCCATTATTTATAGAAATACTAAAGTAGTAGAGACATTGATTTAGTAATTCAATCTTAGTGGACCAATGCATATTTTAGATTTATTCATCATCACTTTTTATTCTCAAGTTGTAGTCATGGTAAGCCTTCTAAGCATCATTAATTTAGAAATTCTAAAGCCTAAATAAACTGGAAATATGAAGTAAATAGTAACCATTGGAGGTGTGGTCAACCATAATTTTGTTTTTTCTTTTAAAATTACTCTCCCTACATCAATTCCACCTTCCACATCTTCTTCATTAGCCATACCATCTCTGACACTTAAGGTTGATTTATCACCATCCACATATTTTTTTTCTTAGCTCACCCTTTCTTTTAAAAACTTACACAAATATTAACTTCACCTCTAAATCATCCAAATACTATTGTTACTACTCTAAATTCCCCTATAGAAGTAAAATAATATATTATAAAACTATAATTGGACATAATTTAGAAGATTTATATGTGTTTAACCCTTAAATCTATATATAAGGGAATCTAGGCTTAAAGGGGTATATATAATATAGGGCATATGGATGGTATACTATCTATAGAGAAGACCAATTATTTTTAAAACTCAAATAAAACAAATACTAAATTTATTATGTTGAGATGTTATATATATAAAGTATAGCTATGTTAGATATTTCAATGATAAAGAAAATAAGATAATTCATTCTGATGCTAGAAAGTATAGCTATGTTAGATATTTCAATGATAAAGAAAATAAGATACTTAATTCATTCTGATGCTAATGTAGATCTAGAAATAGAATAATTATAAAGTGGACTTGATATGAATAATGGGTTAGTCACTTGATTTTGTAAATTGTACCTCTATGGACTAGACACTTGCATCAACCTCAGATGGTTATATCAATGATATTATCTAACTTGTATGTATGTATCTAGTAAAAATATCTATTGAAATTACATGTGACCACTTGGATGATTTTAAGTTTTATGTCACCTTTGATATAGTGAATTTAGATATAGATCATGATTTATCAATCCTTGTCAAATAAAAAATCCCTAGCTTTTCATCTTCATAGTGGCTATGGTAAAAATGGGTTAGTTGGAACATGGTGTCTATATTACCCAAATAACCCTCTATCAATGCTACCTACATAGACAAAAATCTAAAGAGGGCCTCTAACTTATGTATTTATCCCATATGTGTTGGATTGTGTGTGAATAATTAAATGTGTGAAATTAAGTACAATAGTGACCACTTGGATGATTTTAATTTTTATGTTAGTTTTGATCTAGTTCATTTAGATATGGCTCATGGATTGTCCCTCCTTGTCAAATTAAAAAACCCTAGTTCTTCATCTTCATAGTGGGTATGGTAAAAATGGGTTTGTTAGAACATTGTGCTTATATTCCCTAAAGACCCCTCTATTAATGCTACCTACATAGACAACACTTTGAAGAGGGCCTCTAGATTATGTATTTATCTCCTATGTGTTGGATTATGTGTGAATCATGACATGTATGACAATTAAGTACAATAGTGATCTAGCTTGTAACTTGGTAAATATATCTATTTTATTTCTCATTTAGTACTTTAGACCTGTAGATATGTTTTACCTATGAACTATATATAAATAGGAGAAAATATGGAATCTTTACTCACTTGAGTGATTGATTTAATGTTTCTTATAGGTTGCCTTATGAGTAGGTAGGAATTTTATAGATTTGTGTTAGATGAGGAATGGATGAGGATTGATCTTTTATTTATATCAAATCCACTGTATATAATATCTCTAATTAAATCACTTAGGCCAACCATAGGAATTTATTTCATTTTTAAATTTGATGAATTTAGGGAAATATACACTTGCATTGTGAAAAGACACATCAATGTATGCATCTAACTAAGATGCAAGTCTTCAGGTAGTTGAAAAATAGGTGTAGGTACAAAACTTATAGAGATGTAAGATAAGTAGGTTTATAACATTATGGGAAAGATAGAAGGTCTGAGTCATCAAAACATTGGTTGGACTAAGAGATAATAAATTTGTCAAAGAGAGATAGTGTATGCAAGCCTTTTGGTAGTGTGAAAAGGTCTAGAAGATAAAGATACATCCATGATATATATTTACCAAGTGTAAAAAATTGAGGTGATTTAAATTTAATAAAATAGTTTATAAATTTACCCATCCTTTAATCTATTAATTATAGACACTATTTATGAATTATATAGAACTTTAGTCTTGTACACTTGGAAAACTTAAACATCGGTTGTTCCTCTTAATTTTAGACATTTATTGATTCCACAATTCTTGAATATACTCTCTCTTATTTCATTTATAATATATCTTAGTTAAACCAATATAAAATTGATGACATAATCCATTTATCTTTTCTAGAATACTTAAAACTTGTTTATATTATGACTCTCTAATGGTCATACTAATTTCTATTATTTGAGACATTCTCCAAAGGGATTGATATAAATATAATATCAACCCTCATTCATTCTTCACCTAGAAACATCTTTCCTACTCACTAGGTAAATTACCAAAATAATTAAATCAAGTGCTCAAGTGAGTAAATATTCCTTTTTTATCTTATTTCCATATTGGTCATAGGTTCAACACATCTACAAAACTAATGTACTAAAGGATCAACCTAATGGGTTTATTTTCTAGGTTACAAGCCAGGTCATTATTGTACTTACTTATCACACATTACATTATTCACACACAATCCAACATGTAAGGGTGAACTACATAATTTTTAGGCCCTCTTCAGAGTCTTGGATATATAGGTAGTACTCATTAACATAGGGATATTTAGGTCAATGTGATGGTGTGTACCCACTAGCCCATTTTCCCCATAGCCAATATGAAGATGAAGAACTAGGGTTTAAACATTTGACAAGGAGAGAAATTCCATGACCTAGATTTAAACGCCCTAGAATACAGGTGATGAAAAACCTAGAATCATCTATGTGGTCACATCTTATTTTATTAGGTATTCCATCAATGACACTTGTGTCTAACCCATATACTAGCCTCAATATAATAAATGATTGAATCTTATGGTTGGATACAAGACATTAACTTTATTATTTGAATAAGAAATTGGGAATAACTAAGAACTTGATGTATATTAAATAATGATGTTGAATAAATAAGAGAGTCAGTAATATAATTTTTATCTCTTAAAATGGGTTTGATGGTAAAAGAGGTGAGATATTTGGTGAGATCAGTAGACATTTGTTGATAAGTGATAATATTTTCAATTTTACATTGATAATCACTATTTACGTTATGGAAGATGAGCTAAGAGTCACCCAATCATGAAAATATAGAATGTTTAAGTCAAGGGCTACTCACATGCCTAAGATGAATGCTTCATATTATGCCATGTTATTAATGACATCAAGGGTGATCTAGAATTCCAAAGGGATGAGTTTATTATGAGGAATATTTATAATACAACCTACCCCAACTCCTTGGAGACATTTGGTGCCATTAAAGTGTAGGGTTTAGGCATTTTCATGCAAATCAATGTTTATTTTAGGAAGTTGTTTGATAACTACTTTAAATTTAGTAGTATTAGGAATGACATAGTTAGATTCTTGATTGTATGATTCTAAATTAGTAGTGAAGTTGTGAAAGTAATACTTAAGAAAGATAACCTGATTGAGACATTTAATAAATAGAATGTTATCTTTGAGGAGACTATCTTGGAGATGATTAGTAGTAGGTATGGGTAGTGTTACAAGTTAGTCAGTGATGAATTGACCTTTGATAGATTTTTTCATGATATGTGAAGGTAAAATTCCATTAAAAGAACCATCCACTTTCCAATTCTTTATCAAAGTAGAAAGGATTTGGAAAAAAATTGATGAAGTAGGTTAGAGTGAACTATGACATAGGTTGTTTCATAAATCATTTAGTTACGAAGATTTTCAACCATAAAATAAATAATGAGGGAATCACATTCTACTTTGATATAACATTTTTTGTAATCTATGAGTCCTTAACTAATATAATAAATAAAATAATTTCTCCTAATATCATCTTGTTGGGAAATAATTTCCCCAATTGATATGTGTATAAAAGTGTATAAAATCAAAGGATGATCATTGAAAGGTAAGACTTAAGGGTAATGGATGGAGCAATGATTATTTCATGCAATAAAATACCTTCTGATAGGGATCAATCCATTCTAAATCATTATCTTTCTTAATAATGGAATTAATAGAATAAATTTGATAACCCATTTTGGGGATGAATCATTGGATTACCCCTATATTATTGATCTAAGTACAAATGTCTAGAATGGATAGAAGAATAGGCATATTGAATATAATATTTATATTATTAATATTGACATGAATACCATGAATATAGTGTAAAAAACTGAGTAATTTACCATCTGTAATGTCTAAAAACACATTTTTAGGGGTTGAGTCATACTTTGTACTTGATGAGATGATCTAAGATGATGGATAGATTAGTGAGATGGGTTTTATGACTTTTGGATTTGGAATTAATATCATCCACATAGGTTTCTATAATATTATGGATAATATTATGAAAAGTGTGGGTCATAGACCACCAATAGGTAGCTATGACATTTTTAAGGCTGAAGGGAATCTTAACATACTAATAGGTGCCCCATTCTATAATGAATCATAACATAGTTAAAGGTTATACCAATATAACACATCACTAGTGAAGGTTTTAACTAAAAATTTTGTCATGATGATGGCATGAGGCATAAAATTTTAATCCAATAGTGGAATATATAATGGCATCTATAGAAGGTAATAGAAAGTTGTCCTTAGGACAATCAAGGTTGAGATTGTGGAAGGCAATGTAGATGCAAATAACCATGGTAATTTTTTGTCAATGGGAACAATAATTAACACCCATTAAGAATACCTAATAGGTTTAATAAAATTGGCATCTAATAGTTTGATAATTTATTTATGACACAAGGTGGAAACTTTGGGGGTAAATTTCTTTTATTTTTATCAAATGGGTTTGGCATCAGGGTATGTGATTATGTTGTACACCATGATAAAAGGATTAATTTTAGGCATGTTCTCCTATGAGCAATCAAAAGTATCAAAATATTTATCAAATAATAGACTAAATTTATCATGTTCGATCAACATGAGTTCTCTATAAACTATTATAGGTCAAGGACATGAGGGTGTGCCATATTATATTCTCATGGTTTCCTTGATAAGAATAACATTTATATCTTGAAAATTATATGGTGCATTCAAAAGAGATGAAATGGGATTGGTTTTGGTATCGATGTTAGCAATTAAGTTTTTAAAAAGAGGGGAATTTCACTTAAAATTCCCATATTTGTGATGTTGCCAAGGAAGTTGAGGTTACAAGCATGGAAAAATTCATTGATGGATTCATCACTATGTAACATAGGTAGAGGTCCATAATATTCCACATCTACTTCAAAATCAATGAGTTTATTACCATGGTGATCATATTTAGAAGGTATCTATCATAAATCTATGGCCTTGGCATCAAGAGTGATCTTAATAGTAAGTGGAACTATGGAGGAAGTTTTATTATGTTTTATTGGTTGGAAAATAGGCATATCTTTAAAATAATCGATAGGTAGAGGATTTGGTAGAGTTACTGGTGGAATAAGAGGTATATAAGGTTATGGAAGTTTTCAAGGTGTGAGAGGTAAATTTTTTTAAACCACCTAGGTAGTAACAATAAGTGAAGAATTAGTTAGAGGTACATGACCTTTAGAATCTAACTAAATATCTATGGATATGGTATGAACATTGTGGTTAAAATCATGTAATTTAGATAAGGTTTTATGATAGTGTTGAACATCCAAGCCTATTAATTGATCTTGATACATAATGTAGTTATCATCATAGGTTGGAAAGATAGTACATGCTTGTGGCTCTAAAGTAACTTCTTGGGGGGAACACCTAGGTCACTAAATTTATGTGGTGACATGACTAAAGGCTCTCAAATTAACTTGGCCACACTACAATCATTTAAAGTTAAATAATCTTCTATATAGTATTGTTCATGTGAATTACATGGAGGAGAGAAATAAATGATGTCATCAATAAAAGGTTTGGTATGATCATGAGGTAACAAGGAAGGAGGAAGGCATTATAAAATGTAAGAAGGTATCTTTTTATTTTTGCAAGTGTTTTATAAATCATTTGGCTCATCATTATCATAATTGGTAAGAGTGACTTGTAAATTTGGATTCATATTTATGAATTTAAGTAAAGGTGCATTATTAATTTTTAGAATAGTGGGAATCTTATAGTGAGATTTAGGGTTAGGAAGATGAATATTACATGGGTTAAGATTAGCCTCATGTTTATATAATTTTCCATTATGCAAAATAATTGATACATTGTATTTTTGAAGAGGTAATATCCCTCATTCGATGAGTCCATGGGCATCCTAAGAGTATATTATAAGATAATGGTATATAGAAAAGCAGAAGGTTGGTACATATAATTTTCGGTCTACGGGAGCCAAATAAAACCAAATGACTTTTGATTAGTCTTTTTGGATCCATAACATGTTAAATGAGTTTTCTTGATATGGTATTTGTTATATCTGAGTTGTTGAACGAGCTAAAGAGATGTCAAATTAATGGTTTACCCCTCATATAATAATACTTTATGATTAAGGGTGGTATTAATGGTTATTTTAATAAATAGAGGTGGATCATAATCTTGAAATATAATTTCATCATTGATCATGTCTTATTCAATAAACTCTATGGATGGTTTTGAAGAAGGAAAAATAGCTTCAGTGGCATGATTTTTTTTTGGTTGAGACTCTTTATAAGGTTGTTCCTCTTCTAAGGAAGATGTTCTTTGATTTATTATAATTAGTTCATGAGGAATTTATGATTATAGGGATAAGTGAAAACTAACTCCAGGAGAGAAAATTTTCACAACATAGAGTTGAGTTCCTCTAAGAAGCTCCAATGAGCTTTGTAAGAGGAAGAACCAACATGAGGCCTGAAGGGTAAAGTAAATTTAGGAGGAAGATAAGTGTTTAGAGGTTAAAATTAAGGAAGTGGTTCCTCATTTATGTTTGAATGTAATTTAGTGGTAGTAGTATATTTGATAATTTTCTCTTCTAGTGATGATTTATTTGGTTTGGTGATAGGATCTATATGGGTTGGTTTGGGTTGATAACTGACCTTAACCACATTAATGCATTGGGAATTGGTATAATATTGATCAAATTAGTGTCAACTGCAAAAATATCCTTGTTTTATTATTAAGGTTTAGATGTAAAGAAAGTTTATTTCTTTTGAGAAATAATAACATAATACTGATGATGGATTTTGATCATGGCATCATGACTAAATTAATCTCCTACCATAAATAAATATAAAATTTTATAATCCCCCAAAAAATTTCATGGGAATGACCTATATCAACATGGAACTAATAAAATTGATTAGGACATACCATTTGGAGGGGATTATTAGGATGTATGAATGGTTTAGAAGGAGTTAAAATTTGTTTCATTTGTTTCATGGTTAACAATGAATGGGAGGTTGGGGATTTTTTGCTTTGGATACTCCTAGTTTGCAAAGGTTAAGGAGGATTGCTAGTTATTGCATTGGTTAAATTATAGAAGGATACCATGGTGGGTTTAGTGTTATGTTTAAACTATTTCATTAGGAAGTCATGATTCTTAGCTCGGTCAAGAGCATCATTTAAAGTTTTTGGAGTGAAAGTTCAAACCTTGTATTGGAGTGAAGGTGTTAAGTTTTTTATGAAAGGTTTAAACAAAATGCCATTAGTCATGTTTTGATCATCCTTGTGAGCCAACAATTTCCATTTTTTGATAAAATCATGAGTTTATTTGGTATAATATTGCTTATCCTTGATGAAATGACTAAGATAATTTTTGGGAAGATCATTGCATTGTAATTATTTAACTAAAGGATTGATTAAATCTTCAAGTTGTCATATAGAATATTGGGGAAGTTGATTATACCAATCTAACACATCACTAGTGAAGGTTTTAACTAAACTTTTAGTCATGATGAAGGTATTTGTTTAGATCCACTCCTTATAAATATTACTAAAAGCCCAAAGAAAATATGAAAGGTCTTTAATCCCATCATATTTAATAGTTGGATATATATTCCCAATGTTAATAAATAAAATGAAAGGGGCCAAAAGACTTGTTTTGAATGTGTTGAAGCATATTATTACGCATAATAGGTTAGAGAATGACATTTCTTGAGAAATATTTTAGAGGTGGAGGGATACATTTTTTATTATTTTGGGGAACAATAATGAAAGGCTAATTATACATGTTTATCAAATCATTTTTTAGTTGTATCATTTGAGAGGTGTCATTTGTTACATAATATAAATTTATTGCACTATCTATGTAAAAATTTGAGTTATATCAATTAGTGGGTTAGTGGTATATCTACCCTTAGGATGGTAATGTCCTTTTGACTAGAATTTAGCTAAACACTTTATTTACAAGGATCACATACCCCTAGGATGGTCAAGTCTTTCTGACATAAATCTAGTGAAACACTTATTTCACAAGGAGCACCTGTCCCTAAGAATAGTCAAGTCTTTTTGACCTAGATGTTGAGAATCCTCTATAAACCTATGATATGAACATATCTTGATCATTGATTTCCTATCAATTTGATGGAAACACCCTAAAAATACACCCCCTTTCACTTCTTCACACACTCACAAACATACAAAACCACATTTTGGATCACTCTACACTTTTCAGCAACAACTTTGTTACAACCTTAGAAACATGACCAAATGGTCATACACATAGTCCACACTTTGACCTACCTCTCAAACTAGCCACCATGCTTACACAGACATCATATATCCTTTGCTTACACTAAAGTCATCCAAAACATCCTTTTGGATCACTCTAGACATCTTCACCCATCTTCAATGTTCAACCATATAATATCATTATTTTAACATTAAAAATATGACCTAAAAGTCATACACATAGTCATCAACCTACTGTAATCTATAAACCATCCATTGAGTACACACCCTTTGTTGTTTCCCTCACTCTACAACAGTCACACACACCTCTTATATAAAGTCTAGAAACCATCACCTTTGATTTCACTATGTATAGATCCTTTGTGAATATGAACTTCTTGGTCAGCCATAATACTTCCCTTAACCCTTAAGGCATCAAACATAGCTCAATACTATCCATAGAGGTTGGTCATAGCATCAATGGGTCACATTAAAGTAGTTACACTTTTCAATTAGGTCTTAGTGTCCTTTATAAGTCTCATAAAGACCTATTCACCCCTTTAGCACTTCAATGCACAAATTTGAAACATAGGACCACTTCTAAATGCATAGGTCCATTACACATGACCCTTTGGACATCATCAAAATATTAAATTCATCATTACACACATCTTCTAAAGCTAAATATATTAATCTTTGACCTTATAAACAAAAACACCATGAATGAACACATAGTCAACTTTTAAACATTTGATCATATTGAATATGGATTGGTCAAACCTCCAAAATCCATATAGATGATCCCTAAGGAGTCTATAACACTCTCCAATAGATAAGTCACCTTGAAACATCCACATACCATCATAAAAAAACTCAAATATCCTTCTTTAGTCACTTACATAACATGTTCAAACACATATTCAAATTTGGAGCTTAATAACTTTGATTTTACAAACATTTAAACCTTCTAACTAGATTCACTAGATGTGCCTTGAAGTACTTTACAACTTTGATTTTTACTACATTAATAAATTCATCTTGGATCAGAATATATATCTCAAATACTAAGCATTGGTTCTCCCTCAAAAATTTGAATATTTGAATTCCAAAGGTCATTGTTTAGACGTTAAACATTAAGCATCTTAACCTCATCTTGTGCTTTTTGGAAACTATGGACAAATATGATTCATCGATCTCTATATATTAGCTTAATCTTTATCTAGCAATGATCATCATTAATATAAGCTTTGATATTCTACAATTTTTCCACTTGGTATCCATACATTCCTTCTATGTATTTGACTCATTGATTCTAATGTGTGTCATTGATCTTCTAACTACATGATCATACACTCATCATTGATCTTCTATCCAAGCTTTGTGAATGTGACACATGTCACTAGTGCATTCATTCTTTAACATATTGAATTTTACATGCACTTTTGGCTCAAGATATATAATTTAACATACACCATTCGATCTACTGACTAGATGACCTTAGATTTCAACACTGTTTATCCTAACGGTCTTTGGCCCATTTGGCCCATCACAGTCTAAAAGTACAAATTTGAAGATTTATATCTTGAGCTAGAAAAGACTTCAGGACTCCAAATAATCAATGTACATTCTTTGCACTATAGAAAACATTACCATGAAAAAAATTGTTAACTTTATAATTACCTACAATAAAAGTACAAACTTTCTAAATAACACATGTCTGCATGACATGTAGTGATGGTTTAGCTAACTATAAAAACTTAGTTAACTTATGTCTGAGAGGCCAAATTTTCACCCACATATATTTATCTACAATTAACCTCATTACCTTAAATTTAAACCATATTAACTTTGGACTAATGTGATCACACCCATATGACCATCTCCCCCTGACACATCCATACATGGCAACGGTGACATCATCAAACTGCCTACTCAAATTTTTCTATCACAAAAATAATTATGCCAAGATGAACATAATTAAGAACTAAATAAATACCATTCACTTCCATAAGCTCTCAAATTATCCTTTACCTTTGATAAGACCCCTCACACATACTCAATACTTTAGACCCATCCCTAATCATTCCAAAACTAAAGATCAACCATGCCTACTTTGAGCATATTAGGACAACCACACTACACAACTTTTAATTGACACTTAGACTATCAATACACTTCATATACTCACCTAGAAACCTCCATGACATCACTGATAAATCTCAAAAAGTCTACCCTTTACCATTTATGTCAACATCCATCATACAACTCACCTTCCTCTCTCTTCAAACACTCTCACAATAGAAACCTTCTCCCCCTTTGACACAATTATAAAGTGGGAAAAAATTAATCCTAAGGACTTGAAAGGACCAAAAATAAGATAAAACCACCTTATAAATATAATACAAACTCTCCATTACCTTGAGCCTACCTCATCTTGCCTTGAAAACTACCTCTTGGTACATGCCAACACTCTCTTCAACCAAGAATTGCAACCTATGAGGAAAGAACACATAAAATCACTAAAATCTGATGGAATTCACTAAGAAACATCTAATAGGGACTCCCCCTAAGATATTTAATCCATTTCACCTATTGATCATCCTTAGATATCCACACACCATGAAGAACCACCACATAGGCTTACTAGCCTTCTCTCTCAAGCCACCTCAAGGACCACTAACAGAACTACATGCCACTCACTAAATAAGAAACATGCTATAAACTAACCTAATAAATAACCTTGAAACACTCATTCCTTTATTTTTTTTGAGAAACTAATAAAAAATATCAAATCTTCACACTAGGAATGTTTAGACTCCTTGTATCCCTACCTAGAACTTGTAGAGCCAAAAAAATTTATTAGAAATAATTTAAAAACCTAAAACTTCATATATGAAGTACTATCATATTCCCCCTTGAGCACAAAAATTTTCATCACCTAGCTCATCTTCTGTAACATAATTCTTTCGCAATCTAACTAGCCAATTAGGCATCCATCTTGACAAAATCATGAATAATTTGATAAACACAAACCTTAAAATCTCTATGAATCTTGATTCGATAACCCATTTATCCCATTCAAAACATTAAGAATCGTCAAACCTCAATTCATAAGGTAAACCACTTTTCTAGCATAGCCTAAAACACTAGAATCTTAAAACAAACAGGGTCAACAATCCTCCTTCTGGTCAACTCCAACCTCTGCATATTATTTCACACCTAAAGACAACCATCACAAACTTATAGACTAATATTTTAGCCTCCATAATTTTGGGATCCCATACATCTTATAACCCATTTTAGGCTTATTTGTCCTTAAGCCAAAAATGAGAAAACTGAGAACACTCAAAAATCTCCAATTTGACTTCAACATATCTTTAGACCAAAAAACCACCTAGATCATACTATAATAAGGTCAATATACCTATCTATGCAAACTCTCAAATCCTCCTTTACCACTAGGAAAAATTCAATCTAACCCTATAGACTGCTCTATGTTTAGGACCAAAGTCCCTAAATACACATTGAGCACACTTACTTGCTTCTCCATAAGAAACAGGTATCCTAAGAAACATAGTAAGAGACACCCTACTTCATATGGTTCCTTAGAATAATGTGAAACTAGGAGTTTCCCACAACTCCTCATATTCCTTCTCCTTAATGGTCATCTAATACTAATAGTTCTTCTTCTTAGGCTTAAAAGAAACAACTTGATCATCAATTACAAAATCATCCTTCTCTTTTAAGACTATATTGACAACAAATGGGAATAACATAGATTCATGACATACCTTTTTAGTTGAATAATATTCCTTGCATTTTGGAACCTCTTCCTTAGGTATTGACAACTTATGTTCTTTGCATGAGACTTTCTCAACAACATTAGGATATTCACTTGAATCTATACAAACCTCAAAACTAGCCTCAACCAGTACCTTGGTCTCCTCCTTGAGCTTGGTCACTTCATTCACAACATGAGTGAATAATGAAATCCCTTCGCACTCTTCAAAGTTTATATCATTCTCCACCATAACAAATAGATTATTTGACCTATAGACTCATCATGACTCATACTTACCACCTTTGGTTTCTATAAGTTAACTTGACTTATTTATTATAATCTAGGAGCATGATTAAACTTATTATGTTTTATAAGCCTTTGCTTGCATAATCTAACAATGTGACCTCTCTTTTGACAATTGAATCAGACTATACCTTTTACAAGAGGCTTATCCTACCTTTCCTCATTATAAAAAAATCTTGTAATATGTCCCATTTTTCACAATTGAAATAAACTACTCCTTTTAAGAAGACTCACCTTCCCTTACCTTATTTGGATAGTGCTTAGAAAAATATCCCTCATCAAAATAGTTGAAGCAATTTACTTTGTTCACACATTATGAATAATTAACCCCATCATAGTTCCATGCAAACTCATTTTTAACAGGTCTTCTACACTCTCTAACCTTATGACAAAATCTATTACATGTGTAATAGTAACCACTAAAACTTGTATACCTCAAGGAATTTGGTTATCTAATCTGATTTATCTTCAATATACTTGTACCATAATTTCTTGAATACTTGGTGACCTTCAAGGGCTGAACCACCTTGTTCTCATTGACCTTAATGTCAAATTGAGAATGAAATTTGGGTTCTTCATTGAAACCCAATCTAGATTAGTCACTAGTAGACTATTGAATCCTTATAAGAATATCCAGATCATTTGAAATTTTATCAAACTTGACAAATGATTCCACCTTGCTTGAAGACTTCTCTAAGTCATTTTTCAAAGACACAATATAAAAATCATATCTTAAACATTATTATTCTTTGGCTATTGGACCTTTAAACACATATTTCAACTTAGAATTAATAAAAATGATTGTACCTTCATGCTCCTTGGTGTCTTCATTCATTCTTGCTTCATACACACTGACTTGATCCTCATAGTCCTTGATTTGAGACTTCATCTTATTGTTAATCTTCTTCTCAATATTTATTTCTTCAGGAGAATTCATCAATTCAATTTCATAGTCCACCTTATCTTTATCATCATCTGAATCACTCCAAGTAAACTCCTTTTGATATGACTAACTTCCTTCTTAAACCATGAAGAGGTCTTCATCTTCAACAAGACCATCATCTTCATGATCATCCTATAAGTCAACTTCCTTCCTTATCCATGAATAGGTATTCATATTAAATAGGACTATCATCTTAATGATCACACTCTAAGTCATTATCTTCACTCTCATCTAATGAGCTGAAATCTTCTTTGGTGTAAAGAATCTTCTTGTCTTTGAAGTACTTATTCTTGTTGTCATACTTTCTAAATCCTTTATTCCTTTTATCAGACTTATATGTATGCTTGTATTCATCTTGGCCATCACCATGCTCTTCATCATCATCATTATTATTATTATGATTTTGAGGATACTTATTAGTAAAATTTCTTACCTCTCCATAATTTAAGTATTTGAAGGGTAGTTTACCCTTATACTTGCCTAATCTTATTTTCAATTTCCTTGTAAAAAAGTAATTAGTTAATCTTCATCAATATTAGATATGTCATCCTACTTAATTTTATTAACTTGGAACTTATTCTTTAGGTTCATTTCTATCTTCAATTTTTCTTCTATTTTTGGTGGTATATCATCATTCACTCTCATTTAATAGGAAATAAAGATGCCATGAAATTCATCCATCTTTAACTAAGTAAGATCAAGACTTTATTATAAAAAACTTGAGAGAGAGAGACCTTAATACCTTTTAAACTATAGTATCTTCTTCAATCTTCTCTCTAAGATTTTTGATGATGTTCACAATCTCATCAACTCTTTGTATAAAGGATGTCATAGAATCTTCCTTCATATTAAGACTCATAAATTATCTTCAGTGAGTCTACAATTTTGCAAAATTAACATTTGAATCTCCTTAATAAATAGTCATCAATTTATCACACATTTATTTGGTAGATATGTAATGGATTACCTTGGTGTATTCAATCTTTGAAAGACCACAACTAATAACATTCATTACCTTAAAATTATTATCAAGCAACTTCCTATCTACATCACTGGATGGAGGAATAGTAGGTTCATAATAACCATCCACAACAAATTACCAAGTGTCAAAACCTAGGGATATGTTGTATGTCCTCATCCTCACACTAAAAAAAGCATAATTAGATCAATTGGACATCAGTGCTTGCTTAGTGGAAAAACCTTCTTGCATTTGATGGCTACCCATATTGTTCCTTGGATCTCCTTTAAGTTATCAAGCCTTTACCAAAGGACCTGATTTGATACAAAATATTAATGGTATAAACCACCGAGAAGGGGGGGGGGGGGGTAAATCAATGGTGTAAAATAATCCAATTCAATTTCCTAACCCTTTAAACACTTAAGCATTCAATACAACCATTTATGAAGCACTTAAGATGTTTATAACAATGAATAAATATATAATGCAAGATTACACACACAACACAAGATCTATGTGGGAAACTCTCTTGGGGAATAAAACCCACTCTCAATACTAAAAACACATGGAATATGTGTCTTATAATAATTATTCAAACATGAGACTTCAGTAAAATACATGTTCTATAAGGAGTACCTACCCCTAGGATGGTTAAGTCCTTCTAACCAAAATTTAGTGAAATGCCTAGTTCACACAAAGCACCTACCCCTAAGATATTCAAGTACTTGTAACCAAAATCTAGTGAAATACTTGCTTCATAAAGAGCACATACCCCTAGGATGGTCAAGTTCTTATGACTTGCATTTAGTGAAACACCTATTTCACAAGGAGCACCTACCCCTAAGGATGGTCAAGTCCTTTTGACCTAGATATTGAGCACCCTCCCAACACCTATGATATGTGCTAAACCTAACATGCCCTATTTATATAATAAATTGGGACCCACCCTTTTGATTATGGAATTGATTTTGGTGTGGTAGCATTGACACTATATATCTTTGTGGACTTGGATTTACCTTTTTTTCAATTTTTGAACTACATATTTTGAGACTTTGTCATGGACAAGTGTCTCACTAAGTAGACCCCTCAGAATGTTGTCAAAAATGAAGTACCTTTAACATTTTGCCTTTCAGATTTTGTCCCCACTTTGTCCTTCTTAGCCAAATCCTTTAGACATTTCATCCAAAATAATTTTCACCCTTCATTCCCAATACACCTATCCTTCCTTCTTTATGTAACCTAGCCTTCAATATTTTTTGAAGTGACCCTTAAGCATATGATAGTACCCTTCAATAAATCAAACCAGTCCTTTTAGCCTCTATGAAGTAAACCCTTTAGACACTCATTACCATGAAGTTGATCTTTCAAAGTCTTTCCCACATACCCTTTAGGACCCTCCTAACGAGCCCTTTGGCCTTTCCATATTTTACCTTTATTTTCTTCTACAACACATACACTTTGGGTCTCTTCAAGAGTACCATTTGGAATTTCAAAACATTTATAATTACCCTTTAGACTATTCCTTCATAACTTCCATTTTGGGCCCCTCTAATCATTTCTTCAAAACTTTTATTTTGGGCAATTTTATCTGATGCAAAATCTCTGAAGAAATTCTTCTAAAGGACAATCCACTTTCAAAACTCCTAAACCTTTCCTTCACACATTCACTTAATATGCCATTTGTACTTATGCCAAAGTACCCTTCTATGTGGCCACTTACCCTCTGGAACCTTTTATCTCAAAACTTCTACCTTTATCCCAATTTCTTCCAAACATGGTACCTAAGAAAATTCTACCCTCCAAGTTAGAAGCACATACCCTTCATGAATTTAAAAAATCCCCTTTAATCATAGAGCAAGAGATATCTTTCTAACTATGGATCAACATAGAGGAAGACTTGGTGAGATAAAATATGGCTTTCTTCTTTGCGAGTCTTATCACCATTGACAGGATAACATACACCATAAGGAATCATCTTAGTGATGTTTAAATAAAGCATAATTGATATGGTTTCCCCATAATTCCATGCAAATATTGGGACCCCCATGAGTGCATACAAAAACATATTCATGGATACAACATCCCCTATTTCACTAGCCATACTGTTATGATTTTCTCTTTTTAAATCTTTCAAATGATGAGGATGTATTAGAGTGGGTAAAGATATCTAGTTTATAAGAAGATCATTTAAGGATGATCCAAGAAAAATATAAAATCTCCATAAAATAATTGGACAAATGAAGAGCCATTTTTAAGGGGTGGAAACATTTAGACTTCTCGAGTAGGAAATATTATGAGCAAGGAACTTCTTCTTCTCAAGTACCCCCATTTATAATTGAAGCTTAAGATAGTCAAGAAAGAGCCTAGGATTTTAGAATCAAGTATAAGAAGAGGAGGAGCCAAAGGAGATCCCATTATTCTAGACTTAGATGAGGAGGATAGGTAGGGTGTTGATATCACTCTAGTTTCCATGACTACCCTTAGTATTTATCATGTTTCATCAACTAGGGTAGCCATTACACAAGTAATAGTCCCTTCTTCCCATGTCTCTCCTACTTGAGAGAAGGCTCCCTTGTTTTATTCTAGGAAACCAAGGACCTTGGTAGGCAACCTAATAGCACAAGTATCAATAGGCTTGCCTATGCCACCTACAAACTTGTAATCATAAGGAGATGAAGCAACCATTCAAGATTGGATAAACGATTCAGATGAGGAAGTTGAATTAGAGGAAGTAAAGGGTCTTAATCTTTATGGTACCCTAATTAAGCTATAAATTCAAGGTAACTTAACCCTCCATGCCTTTTATTTAATCTAAATTTATATTTTTGATGCATTCATATCCTCTATAGAAGTCCCTTTCATCTCATCCACTCCTTCCATTGGTCCCTCCACCACCTCTACTACATCATTTCCCATAACCATACCTTTTGTGCCTACTGGTATTATTATTGTGGGACATCACAAGAAGAATAAAGCATCCAAGAAGGTGTAGACATCTTTTGTCACACCCCAATTACACATTCAATCCACACAACTATCCCTTCCACTCCCCACTTCCACTTTTATTGAGGAAACCATTGTAACTATCACAAGCAGTAAAAGGAAGGTAAAGCCACACATTGTGGTAGTCTATCCACTCCCTAAAATTGGAGGAGTGGATTGGTCCAAGACAAGAAGAAAAGGATAAAAGAGAAGTGGGGATAGAATAGGAATTTGTTGTCACAACATTTGATACACCTAGCAATATTCCACCCTAGGCTATGAAATTAAGACAACAAGCTTCACAAAGGCCCAGTTACAAGATAACTGAGTTACCTTATATAAATACCTTTTTTTATCCTCCCACTAGCTCCATCTAAAGGGTTAAGAAAAGGAAACTTGAACATGACCAAGGAGCCAGTGTCAGCCTTGAAGAATGATAGACAGTGTTCTCCCTCATAAAGAGGTAAAATAAGTAGCTAGGAGAATATATGTACGAGGAAAAGATCTTAAACCTGTATCAAGCACACAAGGATGCAATAGTATCTATCCATGAAGGGACAAAATTATCTCATCAAGAGCTAGAATAGGTAGTGAAGGAACTACAAGCACAAATTGAGCAACTAAAAGAATAGTCAAGTATCATGCATGTTCTTGTAAGTATAGAAGCTAAGGTAAGTGATGTTACCTCAGAATTATACCACTCTAAGGAGGACATAAAATTCATGAATTCCAATATAGGACTTCATACAAGGTTGGACAATCAACTCTACATCTCCCTAGCCCAAGATAACACAAGGTTAAAAATGTTAGTTTCCTATACAAGTTACTCACTATACAGTCACCTTGATCTAATGAGTACTTTTAACACATCTAATGCTCTAAATCTAGTAGTAAAAAGACATGAAGAGGTCAAGGAGTGGTTGAAGGTGGTTAAAATGATGATTTTAGACTACTAGGCACATGAGGCCCAACTCCTTCAAATTTTGAATGGTTTGAAGTCATTTAAAGTAAGAGATTTTATAGGCAAGTTAATTAGTAGAATTAATTTTGATAACATTATCTGGGAGGTGACATATAATTTCAAGGGAAACATTCAAGGATTGGTAGTGAAGAGTATTTAAGTAGAGTTAAGTAGGTTAATAAGTAAGGTAATAGAGGTGGAGATATTTAGAAGTAAGTTTCAACTTACTAAAGATGAACATGCAAGACACCTTGGACAAAAAAAGAGACTCCACCAACCCTCACTACTTAACTTAGACATCATTCAGTAGCAACATGAGGTAGAAAAAAAAGTTTAAAAGGATAATAAATTGAAGAGAAAGTGGGTTTATATTATTATAGCCACATCTTCAGCTTCTACTCCAACTAAAATCTATACAACCCTCTAGCCAACACAACCCTAACCTAGGATACACCTTAGTTTTGTAACATTTCTTGTTTTGGATTCCTCTATAAAATTGACATATTATTTTGTATATGAATGTATTTCATTCTTTTTTTTATTCAAGTATTTATATTTTTATCTCCCATTTGGTTTTAGACTATATTTAGAACTACATATTCTAAATGCTTCATGTAAACATCATGCAAAAACTTGGAGGAAGAGGTGACCCCTCCCCAAGATATATATATATATATATTATTATATCATCCACATTAAAGCGATGATAAAATTTTGGAATATAGATAAATGAGCCATTTTTGGTCATCAAGCATAGTATTTTGAGTATTTTCCTTTTGATTCTATGTAGTTAGTATTTATTTCTATGGGTTTTTGTTTCAATAATCTTCAAGTGTGCTAACATTGCAAATATATTCTTGATTGATTTGATTAGTATATTGGTCCTATATGTGTATTAGTTATTAAATATTTTTGAATATATTGACTAAAATAACCAATTTAAAATTGAATCCTATTTTTGGAATGTGTATTGGTATTTTCTTGGTATAGTTTTCTAAGTGCATGCTAAAGCTACCTCTGATAATTCACTTTACCTGATCCATAATATCTAGATTAAAGGTTGTGTAATAGCTACCCTAAATGGAAAAAAATTTGTCTAATGGTAGTGAAATTCATATACCTTTGTTTCTTAGACTCCATATCCATGTTTATTTGCCCATGTGCACTTGATGCTAGCAACATGTACTAGTTTTAAGAAAACATAGGTCTATCTAGAAGCCATCCACAAAAGTGATTATTTAAGAACCACCAAGATTTCATTTATAACTTACCTTACCCTCATTTTTGTGTTTGTTTTAAATACCTACCCACCATATGTTAGAAACCAACAACCCATATAACTCACCTAGGAGACCATATTCTCGTATGAGTCACACCTCTATCCAAAAAAAGTTATCAACAACCTGCATACTTTACTATTATTCGATCAATATCATGAAACATACCACATACCTAAAACTCATGCCTTAGAGTGGATATTTCCTCCATCAAGATCCTAAAATGTTAGAGGTTACCTCATCAACTGTGATGTGCATAAATCCCACATCAACAATTAGTTTGTGTTAGGAGGGACTTGAGTTTCTTCCCAATAATAAAGGTAAGTGCTTAAATAGAGTCACACTGGATTCACCTAGGAGAGTAACCAAATTTAGTTCTTAGGTTGGATTATTAATATCACCTTTAGTAATCCATGGGAAAACTAGGATTGTGCCAATAACTCTAGCTCAAAACAATCCACGTCCACTAAGGCACTTTTCACTTGTAAAGAACCCTATGTTTACTAATCAACTGATGGACTAACAATAGCCCTAGTTAGTTAGATATACCATTTTTTCCCTAGGGATGTAAATGATTTACCCCAAAAACATGAAAATTATTGTCCATCCTTTTCTCCCTTAGGACCTAGGACTATAGAATAGCATATTAAATTTGTTAAAGCCACTTTAAGGTTAATGAAGATGTTGCATGTTGATTTTTCCCCTTTAATTTAATGGATGTTTCTTATGATTATATTTGAATATAAATTATAAATATATCACTAATTAGGGAGATTTTCATATGGCTTTTCTTGTATAGTTTGGGTAAGTAACTAATCTCAGACTGGTGTATCAACACTTCACCAGTATGAAGAGAGAACCCAACAAACCCATCCATTCTTTCAATTTAAGATGGTAGAAGATGTATAATTGGTTAACCCTAGGGTATAAACCAAAAATAACACTAGAAATAGAGATGTAAAAAAACACTTTGGACCTCATCACCACCATCTTATTGAGGAGGGCACCTGTTGCTAATACCTTGGCATTGGAATTTATAGAAGCCATCAGTATTGATAGAAAACTAAATAATAAAACATCAAGTGTCCCCAACCTCAGTACTAGAACCCCAATGTTTAATCTGCTACCACATGTAAAGGAAAATGTTCTAGTTTAAAATCAAAATTAGTTATATACACTATCCCTACTAGCATAGATGATGTATCTAAGTTTTGGGTACTTAAATAATGACCTGATAAAAAAAATTACCTACAAAACTAACAAGAAACTACATGTACTATGGATGTTTTACAAGGTATAGGCTCCATTAAATCTAAACTATATTATATCTAGAAGATGGTTCAAAAATTGATTAATGATTTTCTAAACATGCAATGAAATCTGGGAAACACCATCACTCAAATGGGCAACCCAAGTACTAGGTTCCTAAGATATAATAGGCCATTCCACAAGCCTAAAAATAATATAGAATGTTTAGGAAAACTTCTAGAAATCAACATTACTAAGACTACTCTCCCAAATTTGTGTAAAATAGACAACATTCCCTAGTATGGTGAGTTAGACTGTGTTGAGTTCTATAAAACATTCAAAATCTTCCAAAGGGACATAACTAGATAGGATCAGATGAACAATCCACCACAATTACATCAAGAACCAAGTTTAGATAGCACATTCATATTCTTTAAAACTCACAAATTTCCCTTTCTAGGAGAGGATGATAATAAACTCGAGGATAATTTATAAGAAGTTCATGCTTTCTAGTAGTTTGAGAGGGGGCATATAACTTAAGGAACAAGTAGCCTTTTACCACTTCAACTCCTCTAGATACCACATCAGTTATACTTGAGCTAAAGGAAGACAACAATCCCCCCTCCAAATGGGAGTGATTCATTTCCAAACAAGGATGAATCAATCAAATCAAGAGGATACAACATCATGGAAGATATGAAGAAAATAAAGGTGTATATCATGCTTCACAAGTTGGCTCACATCATAGAGTAGAAGAAGTTACAATGGAGATCCATCACTATAAAGACTCCTATGGAGAAGACTAAGGTAGCTAAAAATAAATATAAAGAAGTAAAATTAGTTGATACCAATGTCATTTACAAGATAAACTCTAAGGTACCACCCTTTCTAATGACCATCAAAGCATTTGATAAAAACATCCATAATTGTTTGGTTGATTTTGGGGCATCTACTATTGTTATACCTACCTCTATATGTAAAAGGATTAGGATTACTCCTAATCATTTAAAGATACCAGTTTCTCAGATAGATAATATAGTAGTGACAATAGTGGAAGAATGAAACAATGTACATATTCAAGTAGCATCAGAGCCAAGAGTCTAGATGAATATCAATATCCTAGTAGTGGACATATTAGAAGGCTATGGATTATTACTAAGTAGAAAATGGTCCAAAATACTTAATACATACCTTTCCAAAAAAAAATCACACATTTGGTTATCATGGAGAGGAGTTGAAAACCAGATCCAAATTTATAGGGAACCCAGAATGAAGTATTCCATCACTAAATATAATGTCAAGAACAAAGAAGTAAAATATAATTCTCCCTCATTAGGCATCTATAGTTTTAACATGGATAGTTCATTGTAAAACATAGAGATTGAAGTATCAAAATAGCTATGGATGATGCATTTTGAAGTAGTTAAGTCCAAATAAGGATCAAGCATGGGAATTGACTTAATTAATCCTCAAGGAAAAAAAATTCTTGATTGCCTATAGATTATAGTTTCCCTATATTAATAATAAAATTGAGTAAAAATCTCTAATATTTGGATTATAGATCAAATTGAGGAACAAAGTAAAAAAAATATAAGTGTTTGGAAACTCTGAGCTGATAGTTCATCAGATAAGGAACAAATACTAGTGCACATTATCTTACTTAAAGTAGTATAAACACTGAGCGTGGGATCTAATCAAAATATTTGAAGATTTCAATATAGTAACACTCCCAATAGAGAAAAATCAAGCTACTAATGCATTGGCTACCACCAGTACTAATCTAGAACCATTAAAAGAATCCAAGGTGAATAGGTTTTATATTGAGCTTATCCCTTGCCCCTCTATTTTAAATACTATCAAGAACTTTTAGGTCTTTGATGATGACCAAAATATCATCAAGTTCCTGACAAACTTTAGGGATTTTAAGTCTCAAATCATTGATGACAAGGATACCAATCACTTTTATCAAGAAGATACAATCAAGGAAGGTATCCTTTAACTCAAATAAAATAATATACTAGTGGGTTTAGTCTCCTTGGCAAGGTTGTTTGACTTGGATCCCTATGCATAACAACTCAGGTATCCCAAAGTCAATGAATTAGATTTTAGGAAAGAGAATCTCAGAGATGAGAATAATCCATGCTACATTAAAATTTTCCTTAGTTTTACTCCCGGGGAAAGGAAAAAAATGAAAAAAATAATTTATCAAATGAAAATGTCATTAGCTAGATATATTAGGACTTCAAATTATATAAACTAGAGGTCATCACTCACACCATTCCTCTAAAGTAGGATCATAAACCATTTAGATAGATGAAAATATTGGTAAATCTAATTCTAGAACCTCTTATTTTGAAAGAGGTGGAGAAATTGCTAAATGCCAAAATCATTTTCCCCATATGGCACTCTACTTGGGTGGCTAATTTGGTCCCAATAAGGAAGAATAATGGTGAAATTTGATTATGTGTTGACTTCAAAAATCTAAACAAAGCCTCTAAAAAGGACAATTACCCACTATCATCACTATATGAGGTAATACAAATTATGAGTGGCTCCAAAATGATTTTATTCTTAGATGGGTTTTTAGGTTACAATCAAGTGCTATTACAAGTAAAAGATAGAATGAAGACATAGTTTACCATAAAAAGGTAGACTTATGCATATAAAATGATGTCATTTAACCTAATCAATGTAGGAGCTACCTTCTAATTCACCATGGACCATGCCTTGAAAGGATTAATAGGGAAGTGCATAATTATTAACATGGATGATTTAATAGTACTTTTAAAGAATTAACGAGATCATGTAAGTCACTTATAGTCCATATTTGAGTAGTGCCAAAAATTTGGTGTTCCATTAAACTTAAAGAATATTATATTCAACATTACTAAAGGTAAGCTATTAGGACACATCATCAAAAATGAATGAATTACAATTTATCTAGATAGGGTTTAGGTGATTTCAAAGATTCAGTCACCCAATAGTAAAAAGGAACTAAAAATCATTTTTTTGGAAAATAAAATTTGTAAGGAAGTTCTTTTTAGGATTGAAAAACAAATTCAATCCCTTAAATTCCATTCTTAAGAAAGATGCTAAGATAGAGTGGACATCTATGGCCAAAAAAGTCTTTTCAAGATACTAAAGAAGATTTATCATAGGCTCTAGTCTTAATTAGTCCTAGTTTTACAAAGGATTTCTATCTATACTCCTTCACTTTAGAACATATGATTATTGTATTTATCACTCATAAGAAGAATGAGATAGAACATCCTATCACTTTTATGAGCACTAATTTGAAATATGTTAAGCTTCAATATTCTATGATTGACAAACAAATCTTTGCCCTTGTCAAAGTAGTCAATTTTTTCTACATTAGGTCTTAAGGAATAAAATGATTGTTATTTTACCTAATCCTACTATCATGCTCACCCTATCATAGAATGATCTGAGAGAGCATCGAGGCATATGGATGGAAAATATTTAAGAGTTTGACATAGAGATTTAGCCTACAAATATTATTAGATACTAAGGCATTATTTAGCTCATAACTAATCAAGATCCCTGTATCACCATCGAAGTGGTATGTCAAGCCTAGGCATATAAAGGTGAATGGTATACAGATATAATTTAGTACTTACTAATAGAAACATGTTCCCTATTATATAATAGATAAAGAAAAAGAGTTTTGAGACTCAATACATGATTATAAAGGGAGTCTTGTATAGAATAAATTATGAAGGAATCTATCTTAGATGTGTCTCTATAGAAGAAGCTACAAATATCATAGAGAATTTGCATCAAAAGATATGCAGTGTCCATCCTTTAAGGAACACTACAAATCATAATATCCTAAGGTTGGGATATTAGTAGTCAACAATTTTCAAAGATGCTCACATAGACATTATAACCTACCATGAATGTTAAATCCTAGATAAAAGAGAATTACACCTAGCCATGCTACTACAACTAGTTGTTAAAGGAATTATATTTGCCTAATGGGGTTTAGACTTCATTGGTGTGATAAACCCAAATTCTTTAGCTGGCCATAAATTTGTACTCATGTAAATAGGCTATTGTATTAGAAGGACTGAAGCTATTGTTATGAGACATTATAGAGCAAAGGATGTAATTCATTTTTTAGAAGAACATATAACAACTTGGTTTGTCACACCCATTACTTTTTATGTGAAAATGGACTTGATTTCATACCAAAAGGGTTTATTGAGTGGGCACATGACAATAAAATCATCATCAAGTTAGTTTTAAATCATTACCCTCAAGGAAATGGGTTGGTAGAGTCAATCAATAAAAATCTAATTGATGTAATCAAGAAATTTGTAGGAGACAAGCCTAGAGAATGGCACAATTTATTAAAGTATGCTCATTGGGTAAACTAGACAAGGCACAAGCAAGCTCTTGATGCCTCACCTTACATGCTGGTGTATTGATCTAGGCCTATCTTACCTATCTCATTAAAGTTTCCAACTTATCAGTTCATTCAAGAGTACATGGATCCTAGTGTTAAATATGAGTCAAGACTATTAGATATAATTGAGATGGAAGATTCCAAGAATGAGGCATTACAATCATTAAAAAAACATTAGGACTTGGTCAAATAATGGTTTGATAAAAGAGTGAAAGTTAAAGCCATTAGGATTTTAAACCTCATGCTGTTATGGGATAAATCCCATGAAAATAAAGGACAACATGCCAAGTTTGCCTTGTTATGGATTGGACCTTATCAAATTTTAGAGATCATAGGTGATAATGCATTTCGATTGAAAGACCTTCAAGGCAATGAACTAACATATCTAGTAAATAGATAGTTTCTGAAGCATTAATTTAAGTCATTCTATCTATGGATATTACTAATTAAGGATGATCAAGATAATTTTATATTAGGAGTAGATTAGATTCCTATATTTCTACATTAGTCTTTCTTGCTTTTAGTATTTTGTTTCTTCGATTAGATTTTAGTGTTTTCTTAGATTAGTTGTTTTGTGTTTTCTCAGATGACTAGAATTGTGTTTACTCTATTGAATCTAATTTAAAATACAATCTAACCACAATAAAAACCAATGAAAAAGGGGAATTAAAGTTATGTCATTTTAGATTAGCTCACAATTGGGATGTATCCCTAATATTCTTTGGGTATTAAGACAAATATAAGTAATCATGCATTATTTTGAATGATTTCATAGTTGAATACCTTTACTATGCATGTGTAAGTTGCTCTCAAGAGTTTTTTATGTGAATTTAGAAAGTTTTCTTGTTTCACTAGATCAAATGCACTCATTACCTAAAACTTGTTAGAAGTGATAGTTCTAGGTCTAGATTTCACTAGCGGGGATGTCCAAGTAATGATTTGTTTTATAATTTTACCAGCTCACTGGGGTTCCATTTATTCTCCTATATATATTAAAAAAATGATGATGAGTTCAAGGATAAAAATAAAATATTTAAGAAGGGGATCATGTGATGAAATAAGGTCAATGTACCACACATCATGATCAAGTAAAGGGGAAATAATGAAGTGAGAAGAAAAGGAGCCCAGGTACCTCTATCAAGGCTATGGATGCCTGAAAGGTAGACGAGTAATGCATAGTCCTTCACTATTTTTTATAAACTATAATAGATAATGGAATGAGACCTACAACCATGTCAAAACCTTATAAAAACTCATCATAGCAGGGTTTAAATGAATCTCACATTTTGACACACACAGATCCAAGAATTTTGAAAGAAAGGATGTCATGTACATATACTTACGAGTCTCTTTCATGTTTTTGATTTAAATATTATTTAGTGGCATACTTCAAGATTGATTCATGATTGCAAGTCAAAGTTCTAGTTTCTTGAATACTCAGGAGTATTCCCCCTATGAGTCACCATTTGTTGCTCCCAATATCCCCTCTTTCCATAGGAAATGTGGATTCACTCTTTTGATTATGGTCTTGATTTTGGTGTGGTAGCATTGACACTGTATATCTTAATGGACTTGGATTTTCCTTTTTTGGCTTTTTGAAGTAGATCCTTTAGGACTTTTTCATGGAAAAATGTCTCATGAAGAAGGCCCTTTAGATTACCATCTGAAATGAAGTACCTTCAACATTTTTATTTTCATATTTTGTCCCCATTTTTCCCTTCTTAGGCAAATCTTTCAAACATTTCATCTAAAATAATTTTCATCCTTCATACCCAATGCACCTATCCTTCCTACTTTATGTAACCTACCCTTTAGTATTTCTTAAGTGACCCTTAAGCATATGAAATTACCCTTTGATAAATCAAACCAGTCCTTTTAGCCTCTCCAAAGTAAACCCTTCAGACACTCATTTCCATAAAGTTAATTCTTCAAAGTCTTTCCCATGGACCCTTCAGGATCCTCTTAGTTGGCCCTTCAACATTTCCATATTTGACCTTTCCTTTCTTGTAGGGAACATACCCTTTTGGGTCTCTTTCAAAGTACCATTTGGAATTTTGGAACATTTAGAATTACCCTTCAGACTATTCCTTTACAAATTTCATTTTGAGACCCTCTAATCATTTCTTTAAAACTTTTGTTTTGGGAATTTTTGTTTGATGAAAAATCTTTGAATAAATTATTTTGAAGGACACTTCCCTTTTATAACTCCTAAACCTACCCTTCACTCAACCCCTAGACATACCCTAAGGACTTATTCCAAAGTACGCTTCAGTGTGGCTACTTACCCTTTAAAACCTTTTATGATAGAAATTTTACCTTCAGCCTAATTTCCTTCAAACATGGTACCTAAGAGAATTCTACCCTCCAATTTAGAGTCACATACCCTTTAGGGTTTTTGAAGTGCCCCCTTAACCATATGAAAATACCCCTTAGAGATATCAAAAACACCCTTCAGGGATTCTGCAGTAGACCCTTTAGGACTTGTGTGTCACGAACCAAAATTCCCTATGAAGTGGACCCTTCATATAAAAATTACCCTACAAGGAAATTAAAAAGGTCCTTTAACAATGAAAATTAACCCTTCAGAATTAGTGTTTTAGATCCCTCACCATGACGATACATTTTTTTGAAGAAATTGTCATGGACATTTTATCTAAAATAAATCCTTGAAAGAAATAGTCCATTGGCATTGACCCAAACACATTTCCCTTGATATTAATTTGAATACCTTCACTTTTAGCCATGTCTCACTTCTATCCAAACTAATGTAAAATATTTCCTATTAAAATCAGTAAAGATCCCCAACAACCTAAGCTAACAAATTTGAATTGAAAGGGTCAAATAAACATTACACATTTATGTCATACAAATTGGTATTTAATGTAGGATCTTATATAGGTGATATGAAGCCATTGGATTCATAATTTTCACTCAATATATATTATGATAAAATTATCTTTGTCTCCAAACACCACACAAAAGCCCTAGTTTCTATTTCAAAAGAGCATATAGTAGGCTACAAGTAAGCTAGAGCTAAGTCAATTATGGTGGTATATAGGTATACATATCATGTAGTATATTGAATAAAGTAATCATGAAAACATATCCATGACATAATTATTAAGGTCATCATGGGGAACTTATCCTCTCTATATGTTCTCAATTAAGGATTCCACATAGTTTAAAGACATTGTAATCGACGTAGAGGTATATAAGAATAAATATCAAAATTACTCATAGCATTGGAATGTTCTCGATTCAGTGGATGATTTTTTAGTGGATGATGAAACAATTATAATAAAAAATATATTTTTTAGAGAATTAATAACTTATAAATGACAAAGGTTGCATTTCAATATTGTTAAAGCAAAGGTCATGCCATCCATTGACCTTCTTAGGGATTTCTTTTTTGTAGGCAAGATATCATAGGATGCATATTTGTTTCATTTTCATAGTGATATAGTAGTCATGTGCATCTTTAGAGAATATTTTAAAAGGTATTTATCTCTCACCATATTAGATGACTACTTTGACAAACACACCTTGGTGTAGTTTAAAAATGAAATGAGCCTCTAGGGAGAATTGTAATCATGGCTACTACCTAATGAAACCATGATATGGAAAGGTAAGAATCCAAATCAATCATTTTTATCAATAAATTTACAATGGTAATTCACATAGGTATGGCTCTACTAAATATATTATACGGTATGCCCAACATTCAGTTTTTAAATCTAGATTGGGTACCCTTGGTGTATATAATGATATCACATGATGATGTTTATGCCCTAGGGGAGATAGTTTTAGGATAAGGGAACAAATTTTTCACAAGGATAGACCTCTTACCCCTATAATATATTTCTACATGATGTCACATCTAGTTAATGCAGTCATGTGTACATGTTATAAAGACTTAGGTTAGTTATGGTCCCTAGCAATAGATTGTATTAAGAATAGAATATGTGACCATTACCAACTCATGAACATATATGCCTATTAGAGGCATATGGTTAGAATTTGTGAGGATGTGTATCCCCAAATATGGTAAGCTATCTCTAGCTCCCCAATATCATGTATTGGAAATAACATTTTGAGTAACTTGACTGGGAAGGGTGATTAATTCTTATATCTAGACATCACAGTCATATTGGTTTAGGGAAATAAGGTGGTGCCCTTATGTCTTCCCAAATATATCCCTGATAACCTAGCAGAGTAGGATATAACTTTCTAGCTATGGAATTACATAGAGGAAGACTTGGTGAGACAAAATAAGGATTTCTTCTTTAGGAGTCTTATCATAATTAGTACGATAACATACACCATGAGGAAGCATCTTGGTGATGTTGCAACAAAGTGACACTGATATGGTTTCCCCATAATTCCATATAGATATTGGGACATTCATGGACACATCTAAAAACACATTCATGGATACAACATCCCATATTTACACCAACCATACTATTATTTTTTTCGCTTTTTAAATCTTGCAAATAATGAAGAAGCATTAGAGTAAGAAAAGATGGTTTATAGGAAGATCATTTAAGGATGATCCAATCAAAGCCTAGCATCTCCATCAAGGAATTGGATAAATGAAGATCCATTTTTAAGGGGTAGAAACATTTAGACTTCTAGAGTGGGTAGTCTTATGATCAAGGAACTTCTTCTTCTCATGGACCCTCCTTACAATAGAAGTTGAGGATAGCCAAGTACGAGCTTGGGATTCTAGAATCAAGTGTAAGAAGAGGAGGAGATGAAGGAGAGCCCATTATTTTTAAATCTAATGAAGAGGATAGGTAGGGTGTTAAAACCACTTTGGTTTCCATGAATACCACCAATATGTCTCATGTTTCATTAATTGGGGTAGCCACTACAAAAACAACAATCCCTTCCTCTCATGATTATCCTACTCAAGGGAAGGATATTTTTATTTACGTTAAGAAACCAAGAACCCCATTAAGCCACCCAAAAACACAAGTATCTATAGGCTTACCTATGACACCTTCTAGCTTGCAATCACAAGGAGATGAAGAAACCATTCAATACTGGATAAAGGATTTGGATGAGGAGGCTAAATTAGAGGAAGTAAAGGATCTCAGTCTTCAAGGTACCCCTATTGAGATATAACTTTAAGGTACCTTAGACCTCCCTACCTTTTATTTAACCTCAATTTCTATTATTGATGCACCCATATCCTCTATAGAAGTCCCCTCCAGTTCATCCACTCCTTCCATTGATCCCTCACCACCTCCACTACATCTTTTCCCACAACCATCCCTTTTATGCCTACAAGTATTGTTGTTGTGAGACTTCATAAGAAGAAGAAAGCATATAGGAAGGTGAAAACCAATTTGGCCACACCCTAACACTCCCCACTTCCACTTATACTAAGGAAACCACTATAACTAGCATAATCAGGGGAAGGAAGGCAAAACCACACATTATGTTAGTCCATCTACTCCCTTAAATTTGGGAAGTGTATTGGTCCAAGATTATACTACCTTTCCTACTAGATGCATTGACAAGAGTAGTGAAGAAATAAAGGATAGAAGATAAGGGGGAGCCAAAATAGGAAGTTGTTGTCACAACCTCTGATACACCTAAAAATATCCCACCTTGGGCCATGAAATTAAGGTAACAAGATTTGTAGAGACCTAGTTACAATATAACCAAGTTACCTTTCATAACTACCTTATTCAATCCTCCCACTATCTCCATACAAAGGTTCAAGAAGAGTAATATTGAAGATGACCAAGGATCTAGTGTCATCCTTGAAGAATGATATCCAATGTTCTCCCTCATAAAGAGGTAGAACAAGAAGCTAGGACAATATGTGTATGAGGAAAATATCTTAGACTTGGATCAATCACACAAGGATGTAGTAGTAGCTATCCATGAAGGGACAAAATTGGCTTGTTAAGAGATAAAAGAGGAAGTGTAGAAACTAGGAACATAAATTGAGCAACTAAAAGAACAATCAAGTACCGTGCATGTTCATGAAAGTATAAAATCTAAGGTAAGGGATGCTACCACTCCTTAGAGGACATACAATTTATGAAGGCTGAGATAGTACCTCATACAAGCTAGGCTAATCAACTCTATATTTCCTTAGCCTAGGATAACACAAGGCTCAAAATGTTAGTTGCTTATATAGGTAAGTCACTATATAGTCACCTTGATCTAATGACTAAATTTGAGGCATCTAATGCCCTAAATATAATAGTCATTAGACATGAGGAGGTTAAATATTGTTTGAAGGTGGTTGTATCCATGATTTTAGACTACCAATCAAACAAGGTCTAACTATTTCAAATTTTGAATGATTTGAATTTATTTAAAGTAAGAGATTTTATGGGTAAGTTAATTAGTAGAATAAATTTTGATAACATTGTTCAAGAGGTGATAGATAATTTCAAGGGAAGCATTCAAGGCTTGGTGATGGTGAGTATTTAAGTAGAGTTAAGTAGGGTAAGAAGGAAGGTAATAGAGGTGGAGATCATTAGAAGTAAGTTTCAACTTACTAAAGATGAACATTCAAGACTCCTTGGACAAACAAAGAGACTCCATTGACCCTCACTATATAACTTACACATCATTTGGTAGTAGCATGAGATAGGAAATAAAGTTTACAAAGATAATAAAGTGAAGAAGAAGGGGGTTTTATCAGTAGATCCACATCTTTAGCTTTTAATCTAACTAAAACCCATGCATCACTCTAGCCAATGTTGCCCTAGCTTGGGATATGCCTCAATTTTATAACAATCTTATTTTGGATTCCTCTATAAAATTAACTTGTTCTATTGTAAATGCAAGTATTTCATTTTTTTTAAAAATCAATAATTTCTATTTTTATCTCACATTTAGTTTTAGACTATAGTTAGAACTACATGTTCTAACTACTTCATGTAAACATCATGCAAAAACTTGGAGGATGAGGTGACCCCTCCCTGAGATGTTTAAATATTATTGTATAACCCACATTAAAGGGGTTATTAAAAATTTTAATATAGATAAGTGAGCCATTTTTGGTCACCAAGCATAATATTTTGAGTATTTTCTTTTTGATTTTGTGTAATTAGTATTTATTTCTATGGGTGTCTATTTCAATAATCTTCAAGTGTGTGCTAACATTGTGAATAGATTCTTGATTGTTTTGATTAGTATATTTATCCTATATGTGTAGTAGTTGTTAAGATTGGTTAATTTATTGATTAAAAAATCCAATTCAAAATTGAATCCTATTTCTAGAATGTGTACTGGTTTTTTCTTGGTATATTTTTCTAAGTGTATGCTAAAGCTACCTCTAATAATTCACTTTGCTTAAGCCATAATCTTTAGATTAAAGGGTATGCAACAGATTCCCTAAATAAAGAAACCTTTGTTTGAGGCTAGTGAAATTCATATACCTTTGTTCCTTAAACTCCATAGGTATTTCTATTTACACGTGTGTACTTACTTCTAGTAACAGGAACTAGTTTTAATAAAACACAGGTCTATCTAGAAGCCATCCATAAAAGTGATTATTTAAGAACAACATAGATTTATTGTCTACCTTACCTTACCTTACCCTCATTTTTGTGTTTTTTTTAAAGACCTACCCACCTTATATTAGAAACTAGGCACCCATCCATCTCACCTAGGAGATGACATTCTTGTAAGAATCACACCTCCATCGAAAAAACCTTATCAATAGCATGCATACTTTACTATTATTCCATCAACAAGTCGAAACATACCACATATCTATAACTCATGCCTTAGAGTATAGATTTCCTCCTTCGAGATCCTAAAGTGTTAGAGGTTACCTCATTAACTATGGTGTACATAAAACTCACATCAATAATATAAACATCTCATGATTAGTAATTGCCTACCAATCTAATAGAAACACCCTAAAAACACATCCCCCTTCAATTCTTCATGCACTTAGAAACATCCCAAACCAACTTTTGTATCACTTTACACATCTCAGCAACAACTCTATTATAACCTCAGTAACATGACTAAATGGTCATAAACATAGTCTACACTCTAATATACATCTAAAATCAACTACCAAGTTTACATGACATCATCTATCCTTTGTTCACACTCAAGGCATCCAAAACATCCTTTTGGATCACTCTAGACCTCTTCACTCATCCTCAATCTTTAAACCTTTAATAACACTATTCTAACATCAGAAATATGACCTACATGTCATATACATAGTTATCAACCTAAAATGATCTACAACTTATCCACTAGGCACACACCCATTCTTCTTTCCTTCACTCTACAAAACTCACACACACCTCTTCTATAAAGTCTAGAAACCACCACCTCTGATTTCACTAATTTATATCCTTAATGAATATCAACTTCTTGGTTAAACATAATAATTTGCTTAATTCTTAAAGCATCTAACGTAGGTCAGCCATAACATCCATGGGTCACATTTAAGTATCTATACTTTTCAATTACGCCTTAGTATCTCTTATAGGTATCATGGAGACCTATTCACCCCTTTAACACTTCAATGAGAAAATTAGAAATACAAGACAACTTCTAAATGCATAGGTCCATTACACATGACCCATTTGACATAATCAAAATATTATAGTCATCATTACACACATCTACTAAATCCAAATAGATTAATCTTTGACCTTATATACACAAACACCATGAATGAACACACAGTCAACTTTTGAGGATTTTTTCATACTAAATATGGATTGGTCAAACCTAAAAATTGCATATATATCATCCTTAAGGATTTTGAAACACTCTCCAATAGCTAAGTCACTTTTAAATATCAAAATACCATTAGAACAAACTCAAATACCCTTCTTGAGTCACTTACAAAACATGTTTAAACACAAAGTTAACTTTGGAGCTTAATAAATTTGACTGTAAAAATATTTAGACTTTCTAACTACATCCATTAGTTGCACCTTGATTTTTTATACAGCTTTATTTTTACTACATCAAGAAATTCATCCTGGATCAAAAGATATATCTCAAATACTAAGCATTGGTTCTCCCTCACAAATTTGATTATTTGAATTCCAACAGTCACTATTCAAACATTAAACATCAATCATCTTAACCTCATCTCATGATTCCTAGAAACTATGAAAAAAAACTCCATTTATCTCTATGAATTATCTTGATCTTTATCTATCAATGTTCACTATTGATCTAAGCTCTGAGATTTTATGATTATGCCACTTGGCAGCCCCATGTACCTTTTTCACATTTGACTCATTTATTTTAATTCATTCCATTGATCTTATAACAAGATGATCATACACTTGCCATTGATTTTCTATCTAAGCTTCATGAATTTGTCACATATCAATAATGAATTCATTATTTGACATATTGACTTTTATGCATACCATTAGATTAATATCTATGATTTAATGTGTACCATTACATCTACTAACTATATGACCTCAAACTTTAATGTAGTTTATCTTGACAATCTCTGGCCCATCAAAGTGTACGAGTGAAACTTTGAATATTTATATCTTGCGATAGAAAACACTTTAGGAGTCCAAATCTTTAGGGTAAATTCTTGGCACTATAGAAAACATCACCTTGAAAACATTTTCCCATTGCTAAATTTTTAATCACTTCAAATAAATTCACAAACTTACTATATCATACATGTCTACATGATGTGAAATGATGGTTTGGCTAAGCATATAAACTTAGTGAACTTTTGTATAAGAGGCCAACTTTGTACATACATATATTTATCTATGCTCAACCTCATGTCCTAAAATGTTAACCATAGTAGCTTAGGAATAATGTGATCAAACCCATATGACCAACTTCCCCTTATCCATATATGACAATGGTGATGTTAGAAAATTTCCTATTCATATTTTTTTTTATCAAAGAACCAACTATGCCAAGATGAACATAATGAAAAACTAGATGAATAACAAGGACTTCCATAATCTCTCCAATCATACTTAACCTTTGATAGGACCCCTCACACATGCTTAATACTTCAGACCCAGCCCTAATCATGCTAAAACTAAAGATCAACCAAGCCTACTTTAAGAATAATAAGACAAGCACACTGCACACTTTTTCATTGACACTTAGACTATCAAGACACTTCCTACACTCACCTAATAAAATCCATGACATCATAGACAACTCTGCAATAGGATGTTTTATAAGATGTGGGTTTCTTATGGGGTTATTTTTTAGTCTTGTATCAATTTCCCCTACAATATGGTAGCATATTTGAAGGTGAGAATTATAGTGATATGTATGAAAATAATATGATCCATCAATCTCATCTATTGGATTGGTTTGAAATTTCACAATAAAAATATGATGGAGGAGTAGAAGAGGTGATCCGTGAGGATACTCTTTGGTAATGAAGGTAGGAAGAAAAAAACATCCCATTGAGCATATAAATGGATTCAGGTTATCCAATAATATCCTAATACAGTATTTAATTATGATTTAATAAATTTTTCCATACATAAAATTATATTTTCCAAGATGTATATTTTTGACTAGGTCGATACAATCTACGAGAAAGATCCAAAGAACAAGATGTAAAAGACATAGTCAAACTAGTCAACTATTTTTTACAAAAGATAAAATTGAAATAGGATATAAGGATACAAATTTATATGAGTTAAATTTATAATATATATTAATAAATTAAATATAATTAAATATAAGACATAATTAGATAGACTAACTATGTATTAAAAGATAATGAATAGAACAAGCTAAGAAGATACATAGTCAGACAAGTTAACTATGTTATGAAGGGAAATGAGATGAATAGTCTATAAGAGATTGCATCGACAGGTATGAAAATGTTCTAAATATATATATATATATATATATATATATATATATATATATATATATATATATATATATATATATATATATTTTTGAAAGATAATTTATAATAAAATTAAATGGAGCACACAAGAAATTGGATGAATGTGATTGATCTAATTGAAACACACAACATAAACCTTACACTAATATTGGCTAATGTAAGTTATGCAATACAAAATACAATGATCAAAGGGAAAGAAAAAAGTGAATGTAAATTCTAACTAATTGTTCATTACTAAATGTTTTTAAGTTATAATAACATTTGAAATCAAGGTGATGGAGAATTGGATTTAAGAAGGAACTAGAAATTAATAAATGGATAGTTTAGGTAGTTTAGGATGAAATGGATATATATTGGTGTGGTTATTGGCTTGACATTGGGGCCTAACCCATTACTTAGTATTCAATAATGATAAGGGTTTTAGGTGATTTTATAATATATATCATCAACCAAATGTTTATAATTGGACAAAAAACCAAGCCAGCTTCCCCCTTGGTGATGAAATCCATGTAGGTAGACCTTGGAAAGATTTTTTTTTAATGTTTTTCTATGTAAAATGATTTGTAAGTGTTTTTAAAAGATAAAAATAGTGTAACTAAATTGGTAAATTAAAAATCACCTAATTAATCCATGTTTGTTAATCTAAAAATGAAAGAAACTAAAAATAAAAATAAGTGAACTAATTACTAGAAAAATAGGTTAATTATTTGATTGTGAAGAGTACAAAATCAGTTTAGGCAACAATTTATGTAAAAAATATATAATATAATCAATAGGTTCATTACTATTATATATAATAAATATTTATAAGAACATAGTCAAATAGGTTGACTATGTCTTTTAGATAGAAGATAGGATACAAAAGTATGTCGAGTTAGTTGACCCAATTTGTTGTAGGGTTGTAATTTTATAAACTATAAACTTGTAAAAAATAGTATTATAAATGAAAAATAGAAATGATCGAGAAGGTAATAATGAACCTTGGTGGTTTTTAAGATTATTAGTTTGAAAAATTTTATGTTGTGGTGATCAAGTGCTGAATTAAATATTTTGTGAATAGGGTTGACTAGCTTGATGAAGCTTTCAAAATTTGTGTGGTAAAAATGAATTTATGAATAAAGTTGAATAGATTAAATATGTATACAAAACTATAATCTAAAAAAATAACTATGAATATAGTTTACTATATTAACTATGTATGAAATCATGTAACTAAACAAGAAGACTATGTAAAGATAATCAATATAGTCACTTATATTTAGAGAAGACCTAAACAGACAAAACAAAGCCATTTTAGGGTGAATGTGTGTTAAATATTTACACAAACTATTAAAATTACATCAAAAAGTTTGATACAGTATTATAAATATTAAAATATATAATATGATGATAAAATGAATGCATGAAAGAAAACCTATAAGGGTTTGATTCACATTGGGTTCACCAGAATGTACACAAAGAAAAATGCAACTTAAAAATGTGTAAAAATCAAATTAAATACAGGGTCAACCTAGAACAAAAATGTGCCTCAAATGTCTAAAAGGGTTTCAGTATTAGGTAAGGGATAAGTAAGGTGGTGAATTTCTTGAAGGAGTGTGTAAGAGAGGTGTCAAAGCTTAAGGAAGTATATAAGATAAGGTTGTGTAATATAAAGTGGTAGTATAGGGGGCAACAATCCTATGAAGCACAAATGGTCTTCCCATCCATTTCCTAATACACCCTTTAAGGTGTGAACTCAAAGAGATTGAGAATTGAAAAGTCATTGCAATAGAGAAATAATCATTATTTGATAAATTTTGACAATTTAATGTGTATACACTCATTAACATAGGCATATTTATGGAAACTTGATGTTATATACCCACTACCCCATTTTCCCCACATTGATTATGGAGATGAAGAACTAGGGTTTGATCATTTGAAAATGAATGAATGTTCATGACCTAGATCTAAATACACCAAAATGAATGTGATGAAAAAACCTAGAAGCATCCATGTGGTCACATCCTATTCTAGTAGGTCTTCCATAAAGGACACTTGTGTCTAACATACATACTAGCATTGATGTAATTATCCAAGGCTCATAAGTGTCTAAAACTACAAAGGCAAAAAAACTATAATTCAGTGATTATTCCAAAATATTATTCTAGTTTGATTCTTAGCTATTCCAAATCTAGATATGTATTAGTCTCATTACCAAGTATCTCATTTCTTTATAATTACAATATCTAGCATAATTGTAATTTCCATTTTTAGCATATCTCATCTTAATAAATTAAGTATAAGTTATATATAATTTTTAGAATTAATTACCCTATTATATATCTATTTATCTCCCTTATGATTATTGATTTCTATATTCCTAACCCTATCTATCCATATCAGGATCCTTACCCATTTAGGGTTAAACATTTGGTGAACCTAATTTGTATAAAGGACATTTTTTCTTATTCCTAGGGTCTTAAGTTAGTTAGGGTTCAATAGTTTTTTAATTTTTCATTTATTTATTATATTATTTTACATTCAACCTAGGCATATCCCTAAATTTGGAGGTGTACCTATTGAACACATTGAGCTTCCATTGCTACCACCTAAGATGTCTCAAACCAATGAGGAACTAATTTAACTATTTTGGCAATATTTAGTGTATTATTCCAAATTTAGTTAAGGGTCTAGAGTAATGAAATAAGTCAATAATTATGCTATAATTAACCTAATAATTTTTTTATTTTTATAGTTAATTAGACCTTATAAAAATAGAAAATAAGTAGAAATATGACTTAGCTTAAAACTATGTCGATCCGATTGAGACAAAGGCTAATATTAACTGTGTAGGACTAGGACATCATCACAAACTAAGATCTAGAATTCATTATTTGATTTGATGGGAGTAGCACTAATGTTGTAGTCTATATATACCAATATCGTCTTGAGGGTCTGATGTTTTTGGGTTTTGTTTAGTAGATATGTGTGACCCTATCTATGAAGTTTCAACATTTGAAAGTTTGTGAATCTCCCAGTAGAGTATATTATTTCTTCAAACCTTATATTCCATTGTAATTTAACCAATTTTGAGTAAGAGGGGGAGGGTTAGTGTGTGTAAGATGCATTAGATGTGCTTCACACCCTATGTGTGGGCATGCTACCTACATACCAATACTTTGAAGAGGGATCAAGCCATATGTAGTTCTCCCACTTGATGTACTTTATGAAATTGAGTGTATGAATATGCATAATGATAGACTAGATGTAATTGAGATGACTAAGGACTGGTGTAGGAATTTTAAAAAGCTTGTAAGTGTATTTTATAGATGTATGCATATAATAGGGAATATTTCTTGAGTGGTCTTGATTTTATTCTTTCTTACTTAGTAATAGTTGTGAACCCCTTCCAAATTATCTTTGAATGGTATTTTATAAGGATCTATTGGTCATGTATTGAATTTACTTATGTTAGGTCGATAAGGAGAAGGATTGGGAATAAGAATAAATTGACCATTGGGGCTAGAAATGGACTTGGAAAATAACACCAAAATTATATAGGAGTGGCATTGGTGCTATATTCCTAGTGTGGTGTTATTATACTAAGTAGATGGGACCATAGGGGATGGATTAGTCATGGAAAGAGGAGACAAGCTTAATTGGGTCCAAGTCTTGAAGGTTATGTATGACTTGGAATCATTGAAAACAATCCTACAATGTTCATGATAGAAAGAAAGAGGGACATATTGTTTGGGTGTCATTAGCCATGTTCAAATTACCATTTTTTGAATTTTATATGACTAAATTTACCCCCACTTTATTCTAGTGATGTATCAAAGTGAAATATTAGGATAAAATAAAATGAGAAGTGTACCTAAACTTACTTGCAAAGGTGAATACCATGAAGATGTGTGATGTTGGGTGTGCGTAGAGAGAGTACACTGTTAAGTGTAAATTTTCAAAAGAAAATATAAAGTAGATTAGTTCTTAATAGATATGTTATATCTAAAATAAAAATGTATAAAGTTGGGTAAGAGAGAGAGGAAGAGGAAGGAATGAATACACCTCACTGGGTACATAAACTAATACAAAACCTATTGTGATTCTAAGTAATGTTGGGTGATGTTAAGTGATGCTCAATGTGTGTTGTACCAAGAGTAATATCATGAATAGAGTTGAGTGCTCAATTCCTTGAAGATTGATCAAGAATGCAAAAGATGGCTGTTTGGCTTCATCATGACCCACTAAGTGAATCTAGGTGATTATACATGTGTTGATAAATGTTTGGACTATGTGTCCAATCCCTCAAGATTTGTAGCTCAAAAATACAAAGGCTAGCTAGTCTTTTGGCTCCATTTTTGCCTCATGAAGTGAAGCTATAAATTGATATCGGTATGAAAATGTATGCCATATGAGATATATATTGAATCCCATGAATGTACTATGATATTATAATGCTGGCATGGATATCCAAATGTATGTTATAAACTAGGCCATTCTTGGCCACTCTAAAAGATGGAGATTAGGCTTGTATGAAAGCCACTCCAAAACTAGAGTAGTAGGCTTATATGAAAACCACTTAGGAACTCAAGAAGTTAGGATTGTATGAAAACCATTCCAAAGTGATGCAAAACACCTATAAATAGAGTAAGGCATGCAACTATTGAGAATGCCTAGGTAATATTGAACTCAAAAAAAAGAAAACAAATGTGCCATACATATTTCCACCAATCACTGGTGTCTGAAACATGGATTTTGATCTATAAGTTTTACCAACTACCCTATCTAAAACTAGAATTGAGATAAATAATGCTATGTATGATTCCCCTTATATCTACATTATCTAAGAAAAACTATACTAATTTTTTTTAATTTAGTCTAAACTATAGCTAGGAAAACTATAAGTGAACTTACCTTTCTATTTGTTTCTGAAAAATCTAGTTTTTTTGATGTTTAGACAAGAGCATTGAAAGTGGACACTAATGGTATTAGTTTGTGTTGTCCAAGTTGGGGGATATTGTCCAGGGCCAAATTTGATAATTATTCTAGATTATTGACTATCTATATGGTCTTTTCTGACTGGTTTGATGTCTTGTTTCTATTTTAAGAGTGCTAAATGCTACTTTTTCAACTATTAAGAGCTTTGATCTCTATGACAAAATCCCTATTTATTTATCCTTTTATGGGGGTAAGAATGAAGACCCTATAATGACTACCCTAAAAATTAAGAGCCCTATAAATTTGTTATGTGGTAAAGATACATGATATAGCAATGATAATTGATAAAATATCTCAAGGTATAACATGGGTTGTATTGAGAAATTGTTATATCCATAGGGGTATGCCTAGATAGACATAATAATGTAATATAATGTTTAATTTACTAGCCTAGAAGTCTAATTATTTTTTAGTTTGTAGTTATTAGTTGGAGGGATGGATCATGATGTCCATCATGGTATCCAAGAAAGCAAGATAAATGCATGATGTGAATTATGGCATTGCAAACAAAGAGAATCAAATAAGCAATAAGAACACAAGGCAAGAAGAAATAAGCATACAAGGGTGGCCAAGGGACCAAAAAACTAAGGGACATGGGCACATGTCACTCAAACTAGAAAGCAAACATACAAGGCATGTTTAAATGCCACATATACATATAATTGAAACAAGCAAAATTGACATGGAGACCACAATCACATACAAGATTACAGGTAAAGGACATTGGAAAATGTCCTAAAGCACACACATGAATAGAAACAAGGACATTAGAAAATGTTATAAGGCACATATACGAGAAAATAGTAACTAATAAATGCAATCACATAAAGCTAATGCTAAGAAAGAAAGGAAAGCATGTAAGAAACTTAAATTATAAATGTATCTAACTAATCAAAGCAAGAAGTGAATGTATACAAGACATGTGTAGTATAAGACTTGGAATATGCTAATAAATACACAATTTCTATATACTAATGATTGTTGATAAAGTAATCTATGTATGCTAGTGAATAATTTACACCAACAAGATAATTAGAGTGTGTGGTGTAAGAATGACATAACCTGGATAGTGTAGTCATGTAGAAGATGCCCCCATTAGGAATGTATAAAGATGTGTGTCTCAAATGTAGAATTAGGATGCCCTATTAATAGGTAGAGTGAATAAATCAAGGATTTGGATGTCACTACACACATTCAAAATAAGATTAAGTGAAGCATGGTAATGTAGATAAATTGACAAATAATAACATAGAACAACAAATGTAAGTCTAGTATGATAGTAGAAATGTAAAGCATGGATAATGCATACAATCAAAATATTTTTGGTATTTTGATATTATTTTAAAGTTTTTGAGCTATGTATAATCAATCATAAGAAACTATGTACAAGTGAAACTAAGAAGGGATGATAGTAATTGATGAGTCTCATGGGATACTCCCTCTCATGGTGTCTTATACCAAGGAGAGTAACTATGCATGATTATGAATCATGATGGAAATGTTGAGACTATGGCTCTAAAAGATATATATGCTATAAATGATCTAAAATATCTAAAGTTAAACCAAGTGTGGGGTCCCCTATGACTCTAAAAATTAGATACAAATGTAAGACTCTTAGAGACCCATTTGGTAGTAAGAGAAGCTCTCTAAACATGTACTCTCTGAGTAGATGCATGAGATCTCAATGATACTACCCTATGTGTTAATATTGTAGCTAGAAGCTATATAGAATCATGAAACTATGGAGGAGTATGAAATATATGTGTTGGTGATATATTCCTTAATTGTGGTTGGATTATAAATGGAGGAGGAACTATAACTAGTGGAGAAATTGGTATTAAAAGATGAACTGAAACTGGTGATTCTACTATAAAAGATGGTTCTAAAGTGGTGAGTGGTAGCTCATATAGAACTCCACCAAATATCATAAATACAGTATTGTTCCCACTAAATCCATTGATAATTATTTCCACAAGGGTAACAACCTTCTCTAAATATCCCAAATTCTATAATAATATCATAATGCACATGTTCAAACTAGATTCATTATCTATGAGAACACTATGAATAGGAGGATTATGAATGTGAGCTCTAATAAAGAGTGCATGATAATCTGCGTCATCCTCCATGATCTCCTACTCTAAGAAGGAGATGGAAGGTCTAACTAGAACTCTAGAACTATATAAATCATTCATGTTTCTTAAAGGATGTGTATCAACTGAAGGTGCCATATATGTATCTAGTGGGGGATGTGCATGATATGCATGATGAACCCCTGATGTATCCCCAATCTCTTGGTTCGAATGCTATGAAAAAGGATATAAAAATATTTTAAATGCCTTATCTTATGTTTGTTTTGTCTGAGGTGGATAAATTGAAGTGTCAAGATCAATATTATTGTCATATATTAAATCCTATATCTTGTGTCTCAAATTGATGCATCTATTTCTTGTATGGCCTAGTGCCCTGTGAAACTTGAAAAATTCAAGGTGATCATATCCCCATGAAGAGGCTTTTTTGGATCAACTTCTCAAATAAGAGGAATAGATATGATGTTACATTCCAATAGCTACTGTAAAACTCTAATTGGAGAAAATGGTAGATTGGTAAAGGTACGCTAAGGAGGTACTTATAAAAGTGCTTTTTGAGGGGGCTCTAAAGTTGCATTAACTATGGGTTGATTTTGACTCTTGTTATTATTGACCTTTACTCTATATGGGACTTTATATTTATTGTGTATGAGATGATTGTGTACTTGAGTTTTCCCATTGAAATTAACTTGACTTCTCTTTTCTTTAGTGTGTGACACAATTTAGTGAAGGAAGAGAATCTATTAAATGTAATTAATTCATGCAAAGCTGGTAGAAGACTCTATTTGAAGATATCTTGTAACTCTTGATTAGACATGGGGATAGTCATCTTAGCCAAAATAGTCTTATTTCAAAGAACATAATCTATGAGATGCTTATTTGACCTTTGTTTATGTTGTGATACTTGAGCATATGAAACCCTATCACCAATGTTGATGTTGAATTGAGCTAAGAGCATGTTAGTCAAAGGATTTAATACATTAACCAACTGATCTGGTAGACTATAAAATCATTGTAAAGCATAATCCTTTAAGCTTCATGGAAATATCTTGGTAAGTAACTAGTCATTTGGTACATATTCAAAGAATTCTACATGAAAATATCTCAATTTTTTCTCTAGATCACCCTTGTCATCATATAGAGTAAGCTTGGGTTGAACAAAATCTTTTGGCAAGGGTGTAGAAGCAATGTGACATGCTAATGGTGTATGAAGAAGAATAAAATAATCTAAAGTTTGCATAGGTATAGACGCAACTTGATCAATATGTATCACCTTGGATTGAAGAGATATTATCTCTTGCATAAGGGCTACCACATCAAGAGATAGGGATGTACTAGTTGTAGCTAATGGCATAGAGGTAGGTGAGGCTACTATAGTGGGTTTTTCAGACATAGTTGAACTTTAGTATCATTTATAATTGGTTTTTTTGTGGGAATGGAAGACTCTACTTGTTTAGCCTTCTTAATTTCCATAATAGATTGTAAAATAAGATTAATGTCTCGAGACTGATCCTAGAGTCTTTCTCAAAAACTTTATAAGATCAAATCTTTGTTCTAGATGACTTCATTATTAATAATTGATGGAATTTGATCAAGTGTCTGATGTGGTTGATCATGAATACCGATATTTTTATCACCATTATTATTCTCATACTACTCATCATCAAAATTGTCCTCATTGAAATTAGTGTAATTTAGATGTGTAGAATCTATAAAAAGAAAATGAGCCAGTTTTCTACTCATGGTATATGTTTGAGTTGAAGGAATCTAGGTAAGTTTAGGAGGGTTTCCACTAAGTCTTTCTCTTCATCTTGAAGGAAGAGATGCAAGGATCTTAGGTAGCATAAGGAAAATAACTTGGATAATAGTAGAAAATATTATATAGATATAATCTAAACAAGGAACTAGAATATGCATAAAAAGGATACAAATGTCACAAACATGTAAGGTGATATCTCAAGAAGTAATGGGACCTAGTATATGCAACTAGGGTTTTACATATAATTATTTGAACAATTTCTATGAAATTTGGAAATTTAAAGTGAATTTCTAAGTGAATTATGCAGCAAAATTTTTAAGAAAATGTTTGGAAAAATATTTATTGAGTACGACCTAGTATGTGTAACTAGGGTTTTGAGAAAAATAAAAATTTGTGAAAATTACTATTGAATTTTGAATTTTAAAGTGAATTTTTGAGTTATACATGCAAGTAAAAAAAATAAGAATTTATTGGAAAATTAATGATTTAATAAGATCTAGTAGATGAAACTAAGGTTTTGAAAAATAAATGTTTTTGAAAATTGTTATTGAATTTTGAAATTTGAATGGATTTTTTGATTTAAATATGCTAGAAAAAATCTAGAAAATGATTATAAATTTACTAGAAAAATACTAGAACCTAGTATGGGCAACTAGGGTTTGAAAGATAATTTGAAAATTAACTATGAAATTTTGAAATTGAATGCTAATTTATTTATTTTAATATTTAGGTAAAAAATAATAAAAATGTAGGAAAATTTTATAAGAAATTTATCCTAGGGTTTTTAGGGTTTTTATGCCCAAATGAAGTAAGTCTGGTTCACCAAATGATTTAAAAAATTTAGAATATTTAGTGTATTATTCCTAATTTAGTTAAGGGCCTGGTGTAATGACATTAGTCAATAATTATCCTACTTATTTGTTAATTTTGATTCTTACTTAGACTTTCTAAAAATATCAAATAAGTAAGAAAAAAATATGACTTAGCTTAAAATTATGCTGGTCTGACAGAGATAGAAGTTAATATTGACTATGTAGGACTAGGACACGATCATAAACTAAGATATAAACTTCATTTTATAATTTTATAGGATCATAAAAATTTAATAGGAGTGGAATAAAAGTTATAGTCCACTTCTAACACTATTGTCTTGAGGGTTTATATTTTTTGGGTTTTGTTTGGTAGGTCTGTGTGACCCTATCTAGGAAGTTTTAGTAGTTGAAAGTCTATGGAGCTCCCTATAGAGTAGATTCTTTATTCAAACCTTATCTTCCATTTTACTTTGACTAATTTTGAGAAATATTGGGAGGGTTAGTGTGTGTAAGATGTAATAGACATGATTTACACCTTAATACTCATAAGAGAGATCAACTCATATGTAGTTCTCCCACTTGATGTGCTTTATGAAATTGAGTGTATGAATATGAAAAATTCTAGACTAAATGTACTTGAGATGATTAGGGAATAGTGTAGGAATTTAAATAAACTTGTAAGTGTATTGGTTAGCTATATGTAGAGAATATGAAAGATTGCTTTAATGGTCTTGGTTGTATTCCTTCTTACTTAGTGATAGTTTCTACCCCTTTCCAAATTATCTTTTAACGAGATTTTATAGGGATATATTGGTTATGGATTGAATTTTGTCATGTTAGGCCAACAAGGAGAAGGATGGGGAGATAGAATAAATTGACCATTGGGGTCAGAAATGGACTTGGAAAACATCATCAAAAGTGAATAAGAGTGGCATTGGCACTATATTCCTAGTGTGGCACTATTATATTGAGTAGATAGGACCTTAGGGTATGGATTAGTCATGGAAAGAGGAGTTTGGATCAACTGGGACCAAGTCTGGAAGGATATGGATGATTGGGAATTAGTGAAAATGAGACTATGAGGGACATGAGAATAATCAAGAGGGACTTATGGATTGGGTGTCATTATCCATGCTCAAGTTACTAATTTTTGTGTTTTATATGCTAAAATAACCTAATCCCATGGTACATGATTAAACCCATGTTGATAATGAGCAACATCTTGATGAAGTTACCATAGAGGAAGATTATGAAAATGAAAACCATGAATCCAATGAAACTAATGAAGATGAACAAATAGATCATGAACAAGTGTAAAATATTGCATTATTTCTTGATCATATTTATCATAACCCTACATATCTTAATGAAATCTGAAAAACCATATTATAAATTAAAAAATCAAAAAGCATATATGAACAATTAGGTACATTTATTAATGATGTCATTAGAGATATGGTTCATCCCCATATACAAAAAACCCACCCCTTTAACACATTACCACTTTATACTTATAATGGGGACACAAGAAATGGCTTTCAATATTTGATTATTGAAACTACTATTAATCCATCTAACATGGAATTACCAATTGTCTCGAATCAAATATTGGTTTCAATGCCTATTGCTACTCTAACCATGTTTAGTTATCCATTGGTGACTACTCAACTTGATAATTTCAACTCGAATGGATTCACAATTCAAAACTCCTTTAAGTTATAAATACCTTAGAGCTTCAAGTTATAAATACCTTAGAGGAAAAATTTACAAACATTTAATAAAAGGATTTAAAGTCTTCTCATGTTATTGATTCCCTAGATGTGTTGCATAACCCTCTTACACTTGAGGTATATTTTCACCCATTTACAACTAGTTTTGTTTTCACCTAATTTCCTATTTTATGATGACAATGGTGATCTTGAGTAGTATATTCAATTATTATATCTAACATTCCTTTATTATGCCTCCAATGATAAAATTTTGAAAAAATTATTTATGATAATCCTTATAGACTATGTTTGGAGGCAATTCTATGATTTACCTTTCCAATCCATGAAAGCATTCAAACCTCTTTCAGATTAGTTTTTACAACTCATCTCTATTAAAATTACCTAAAATGTTTCTTATGCCAAAATTTTAAAATAAAATAAGGAACCAATGAACCTATTAATGAATATATATTGAGGTATAAGACAATGTTATCTAAAATGAATAATCTTATCACAGATAAATAACTTCAAGACATATTCAAACAAAGTTTTCTTGATCTATTAGGCGAGTCTATAATTTTCAAAAAGTTTTAATCTTTGATGACTTGTGTCATGTTGTTTAATACCATGAAATAAAACTTATCTCATTTAATAAACTTAAGTATGTATGAAACATACCAAATACATCTACGTCTAATGCCAAGTTTATAATTATACAAAGCTATAAGGTAAAAAACTCTTGAGCATAAAAATGAAAAACCCACCATGGTTAATGCAGTTTCACATTATTCTAATCATATTATCTTATCCAATGCACCAAGAGATAATTTACATGCTTACTTTAATCTCCCACTTCATTACTACCATAGGTAGTAGAGAGTCATCTTATATCTCTCCCTCATCCTATAGAGGTTGATATGAGTCAGCCTCTACCCAAAGGATATGATGTGAATAATTATTGTGATTATCACCAAGACCCAAGGATTTTTTTTGAATATATATTTTACTTTGAATCATAATATCCAAGCCCTTGTTGATGACCAAAAGATTGCATTTCATGATCCTATAAAGGAATCAAGTTCATAACATGTTGATCACTAGAAACATAATATATTTAACAATCCAAGACCATTCTAAGAAAGAACTAGAAGTGAAAATGGAATATGATACAGATCCTCCTCTATCACATTATGATCACCCATTCGATGGGGTTATTAGTATTTATACATGACATATACCTTTTACTATTTAGATTCCTTTTATTACCTTTGATTATAATGAGATTAAGTATGATGAATAATATCTTCATTCTTTATTCATTCAATAATACCTTGATAAACAACTTATATGTAGTTTTATGATTAATAATGGTGCAAGTATTTTTACCATGACATTACTTACACACTTGTATAATACTCATCATTATTTACATCCTTCTACCAGATTAGTTAGAACATTTGATGGGAACTTGAAATAATTTCTTGGTGAGATTAAGTTAATTTTATAGGTCTGTCCCACACATGTGGTTGCAAAATTATTATTTATACATCATACATGTCTCTTTTATATGTTATTGGGATTAACTTGGATACATACTATTTAAATGGTACCTTCTATAGTACATGGGTGTGTTTAATACATTCATGCCAATCAATTAATTATAGTTTATGGGTTTTCATATGAGCATCCTCTTGAATCAGATAAATTTACACCTAGATATTTAATTACCAATACTAAAGTCTAATCCACCGTAAAATGGTAAGCAATAAGAAATCCCCTATACTAGGTGACCAAAACTTGAAAGACCATTACATAAAATATCCATAATGAGTTCCATGGAATCCTCATTTACTACACACCACATTTAAATATCTAGAGAACATACACATGATCCTATTAATGATGTTCTAAATAAACCACATAACACTCAATGATGGGTCACATGAATCCTTATTCCTATTAATCTTATTATTTTTTCATGAACATAAAGTCACATTATGCATACATAAAACATCCCAAATACTACAGTGATAAATATTTCATCTATACATGTTCCTTGACAATTTCACCAATTTATTACACCAAGTTTAAAATGGGAATATATCTATGAGAATAATTTTGATGTGATCATATGATAGTCTATTCACATATCTAAAAATACCAAAAAAATAAAAAACATTCAAAAATATAAAAATATTTTTGGCATATATATATATATATATATATATATATATATATATATATATATATATATATATATATATATATATATATATATATATATATATATATAGCATTGGATCCTTGGCATATATGTGTTAGTTCCAGGCCAAGGATCCAATGTTTTATATATATATATATATATATATATATATATATATATATATATATATATATATATATATATATATTGGATCCTTGGCCTATATGTGTTAGTTCCATGTTGATGGATAGCATATTAGTTACTTCTACATACACGTGTTTCGTGTTTCTATTTAAGTGAGATACATGCATACACAAATAGATGATTTATACACTTTTGGATGTTAGGATTTTCCTCTACTCGTGTCAGAAGGACTTTAGGGGAATCCAACTTATTTGATCATGACACTTCCAAGTTATATCATTATATGATCACTTTACATTATCATGTTTGAGCTAATATTTAATTACACATGCCTTTATCCATGTTTATATATTTCACAATTTAATTGATGTGTTATGTACTTGAATTATTTTTATAACACTTTTCATCCACTGGATACTATGATATGTTTATGTTGGTTACTTATGTTTTAATTTATGCACTTTCTTGAGTGTTTTATCATGTTATTGTCTTATCTACTAAGAATTTGAATATGCTCTAGTGTTCATGGCCTCCATGCCTTTGTTTCCTTATTTACAATTTAAAATTTAATATGTAATTAATTTTTGTAAGGACATTTACATATGTGATCCTTAATTTTATGGACATTTGACTAGGTCATGTCCATTTGATTGTAAGGCATTTGAAAATTCCTCTTTTTTGTGGTCTCCTTGGATCATTGACTTTTCACTTGATTTTGAGTGCTCTTGTATGTGTGTTTGGTTATTTATTGATATTAATTATTACTATCTATATGTTTTAATGATATGTATCATGAAACTTAGGCCTCGATGTGATCACATTTTATGTGCTTCAATGATACATTTAACTAGATATGTTCTCCTATATGCTACAACGTTCATTCACAGTTATTTGGTTGTTTTATCCCCTTGAGGTGAGGTAACTACTAGTTTCTATTATTATTTCATATCAAAGGGGGGTAATATCACTAGGTGCATATCATAGAGGCATGTATTATACATATTAATATTTTTAGATTTAGTGTGGGATGTCATATAGGCATGGCTTTAACATCTTCACAATCTCAAATTTAGTGGGAGAATGTTTTGGAAACATGTCCTCCAAATTGTAATTTATATCACTTTTTACTTTCATATTATAGTCAGGGTACATTTTATAATCATTTTCTCCATAGTTTGAAATTGGATAGATTAATAGTTATATGATTTAGATACACATTTGTGACAAAATTATATACATTGGTACCATTGTTATACATAGTTTCAACATGAGACATATTTAATGTTCATATTATATGAAATGTGCACCAAATATTTTAAAATAAAATCAGTTTTAGATTCATAACACTTTCAAGGACTATCATCAACCATTAGGTTAGACTTTAATGAACTAAATTAAGCCAATCTACTATAATAGTTGGTTCAAGTTTTGGTGTGGTTGAGATGATTAGATCACTCAATCTTGACAAGTTTTTAGTTTGGAATTTATTGTATTATAAATCATTGCCAGTTTTGTAGTGAAACTTGACTTGGTTAACTCACACTCACCAAGTTATAAGTATGATTGGGTTTCATGATTAGCCTAGTCTCAACTGCCAAGTTGCAATCCATCTTTGCTCCAAGGTTGGGGGTATGGGCCATCATATATCTATACCTATCTCCTTATATATATGTACTTTCTAGTTTATACTTATCCTCATCTCAATTTTAGTGATTCATATTGATACATGCATCAAATGAAATTTCTAAAAGGTAATAGAAATGCATAAATACATAGGTGTAATCTTAAACCTTGCTCTATTTAAATTTCAATCATTTCAATCATTAATTATATTTACTAAATATATACTATAACATGCTCTTGGTTTTAGGTTAGTCACTAGTAAAGAACTCAAGTTGGACTCAAATAAATTCAAGGTGTGTTATACACACCCATGTACTCATTCCTTTCTTTTAAATTAGCATTTTCATTACTAGATTAAAGAGGGGAAACGAGGACACTATTTATGAATTATTTAATACCTTTGTCTTGTACACTTGTAAAAATCAAAATTTGGTTTTTCCTCTCAGTTATATACCTTTTCCAGTTTCACAAGTCTCACATCTTTTCTCTCTTATTCCCCTTGTCCTATATTTTTTTATGACTAGTCTTAAATTGATGATCTATCCCTTTTATCTTTATTAGAATGATTAGAACTAATTATATTATGAATGTGTAATTTTTTATCATGTTTACCTATTTTCCTATTCCTTTGATACTTGTGTCTTAGAAAAATATCAACATCAACACAAGTGTCTTGTCTAACACAAGTATCTAGTGGCTTAAAGTCATTTAATTTATAAATGTAACATATCCTAATGGTTGGCCTAAGTGATATTATGTGAGATAATCTCCAAAGGGACTTGTATAAATTTAATATCAACCTTCATTTATTCCTCACCTAGATAGATCTTACCTACTCACCAAATAACTTACCAAAATAATTAAATCAAAAACTCAAGTGAGAAAAACTTCCTTATTTTCTCCTATTTCCATAGCAATCATTAGGATAAGACATTCACAAGTCTAAATTATTGAATTAGAAACCCAAGAGATATATTTTATAAGTTAAAATCTAGGTCACTATTATACTTTCTTATTACACATTATATGATTCACACACATGCCAACACATATGGGAGAACTACATAAGTATGAGGCCTTCTTTGATGTATTTAATATTTAGATATTAATAATTAATATAGGGGTGTTTTGGGTAGCTCAACACTATGTGACCAATATCTCATATTTACCATAGATAATATGAAAAATAAGAACTAGGGTTTGATCACCTGACAAGGACAGACAGTCCATGACCCAGATATGAATGCACTAGAGTGAAGGCAATGAAAAAACCAAAATTATCAAGGTGTTCATATCATATTTTACTATATATTATATATAGGAAACCAATGTTTGACCTCAACACTATCATCAACATAATTATCCAAGGTTGACACAAGTGTCTATGACTACAAAGGCACAAAATCTAGAGTTTGGTAATTGTTCTAGAATATTACTCTAGTATGTTTCATACATATTATAGATTTATATATATTAGTATGATAACCATATAATTATTTTATTTATTTATCATTAAAATATATAGCATAATTGTACTTTATTTTTTATCATATCTCATATTAATAAAATTAATATATGTTCTAAGTTTCTGAAAAATTTGCCCTACTATAGGTCAATTTTTCACCCCTGTGCTTATTCATTTTTATATTCCTAACCCTTCTATCCATATCAATATACTTATTAAATTTAGTGTTAAATAGTAATGAAATTATTTTTTCAAAGGAGAATAAATTGTAAATGGGTTTGTATACACATCTTACCTTTACTTGAGTCTAACTTGAATTTATGGCTGGTGGCTAACCTACAATGAAGAATGTATTATAATATATAATCAATGTGTTTTAATAATTTTGGGAATATTTAAGGTTTTATTCCTAAGGGTCTAGATTGATAATTCATTAAATAATATTTGGTAAATAAGCTAATGATTTGTGAAATTTATTGGTAATTAGAGCTTTACTAAAAATAGTAATAATAAGGAGAAAATAGGACTTAGCTTAAACTGTGCTGATTTGACTGAGACAAGATCTAATATTCACTATGTAAGAATGGGACACTACCAAAAATAGTATTTTGAGTTTCATTTTATTATAGGATAGGAACATTGGAATTGGATGGGAGTGGTACTAGCATTGTATTCCTTATTTGGCATTGTTGTTCTGAGGATCTAAGCTTTCTAGGTTTTATTTGGTAGGTCTATGTGACCCTGTCTCTAAAGTTTTGATAGCCAAAAGTATGTATAGATCCTTGTAGACCATAATTTCCTTTAAAAACCTATCTTCCATTATACTTTGACCAAAATTGATCAAGAGAGGGGTTATTCTATGTAAGATGCACTGGATGTGCTTCACACCTTGTGTATGAGCACACTACCTACATACCAATACTCCAAAAAGAGATCAAGCCATAAGTAGTTCTCTCTTTGAATGTTCTTGGTGAAATTTTGATATGAGAATGTAATAAATGCTATAATTTATGTGCTTTAGGATGGCTAGGGACTAATGTGAAGATTTAGATATGCTTAGGACTGTATTGGATGGCTATCTACAGAGAATAGGGAAGATTGCCTAAGTGGTTTCACTTATATTCTTTCTTGATTTATAATATTTTCCAACCCTTTCCAAATGATCTTTGAATGGGATTTTATATGGATATATTGGTCATGGATTAAATTTTCTCACATTATGATGATAAGGAGAAGGATGGAGAAATAGAATAAATTGACCATTAGTGCCAAAAATGAGCTTGAAAAATAAATCCAAAATTAGATAAGAGTGGTATTGGTGTTATTGTCCTAGTGTAGAACTATTATCCAAGGTAGACAAGACCTAGGGGATGGATTGATCATGAAAAGAGGGTCTTGGCTTAGCTAGGGTTGGGTCTAAAAGGCTACAGATGAATAGAAATTAGTGAAAACAAGCCTATGAGGGTCATGATATAAATAAAGAGGGAACTATGGGTTGGGTGTTATTATCCATGCTCAAGTTACCAATTTTTACATTTTATATGATTACATTTGCCACTTCTTTATTCTAGTGATGTAGCATAGCAAAATACTAGGATAATGGAAAAATAGAAAGTGTACCTAAACTTACCTATAAGGGTGAAGCCCATGAAGCTGTGTGATTTTGGTTGTACATAAAGAGAGCACATTATGAAGTGTAAATCTGCAAGTGAAAATAAAGAATAGATTAGTTCTTACTAGATACACTATATCTAAAATAAGAATGTACAAAGCAAGGTAAGAGAGAGAAAGGAAGAGAAATGAATGAATAGACCTCACTATATATGCAAACCAATACAAAACATGTTATGTTATTGAATGATGTTCAATAATTCTAGATGATTTTGTACCAAGAGTAATAGTATGAACAGAGCCAGGTGCTCAATTCCTTAGAAGATGGCTCAAGAATTCAAAGGATGGCCCTTTGGATCCATCATCTCTCACTAATTAAAGCTAGGTGGTCATGGATGTGTTGATAAATATTTGGACTACGTTTCCAATACCTCTAAATAGGTGGATCAAGAATAAAATGGCTAGTTAGTCCTTTGACTCCATTAATACCTAGTGAAGTGAAGCTATAAACTGATACTGATATAGAATGTCTGTCATATGAGATGGATCCTAAATCCCATGAATTTACTATGATATAACAATGTTTTTGTGTATATTTTAATGTATGCTAGAAACTAGGCCACTCTTGGCCATTTGAAAAGATGGAGATTAAGCTTATATGAAAGCCACTAAAAACTGAGAATCTAGCTTATGTAGAAACCACTCAAGAACTTAGGAAATCATAAGTTAGGCTTATATGAAATCCAAACCAAAATGATGAAAACCACCTATCGATGAAGTAAGGCATGAAACTAGTAAGAATTTTTGGGTAATTCTAAACTTAGAAAAAAAAATGTACCATGCACATTGCCCCCAATCACTCACGTATGGAACATGGATTTTGATCTAGAAGTTATACCAAATTTCATATTTAAAATTGGAAGTGAGAGCCATCATGCCATGAATGATGCCCCCTATATCTAGATTCTCTAAGAAAAATGTGTACTAAAACTACTAATTTTAAACTAGTTTAACTATGCAAATCCATAGTTTAACCTACTTTTTTGCTTGCTTCTATAAATTATAATTTTTTTTATCTAGATAGGAGCACTAGAAATGGATAATATCACCACCAAATATATAGTTTAGTATTAGTGATATTGTCCTAAGACAAATTTGATGACTATTATAGATTCTTGATTGTCTACTTGGTATATTCTAACTATTTTGATGTTTGGTTGCTATTATAGGTGTTTTGAATGCTATTATCTTGATTGTTAAGAGCTCTAATCTCTATGACAAAACTTTTTGTTTTTTTTCCCCTCTTTTGAGGGTAGGAATGAAGCCCTTGCAATGACTTCCCTTAGAATAAATAGCCCTACTAGTGTGTTATGTTACAAAAATACAAGATATAGTGATGATAATCAATAAGATATCTCAAGATATACCATGTTTTGTATTAAAATATTGTTAGATAGATGTAACAATAATAGAATGTACAATGTATTTAACTAGATTGTAAAGTTTTGTTAGTTTTTAATTTTTAGTTGTTAGTTTGAGGAATGGAGCATGATGTCCATCATGGCATCTAAGCAAAAATGAATAATGAATGATATGGATCATGACATTACAAATAATGAAAATCAAACAAGCAACAAGCAACAAGAACACAAGGCAAGAATCAATAAGTATACAAGAGTGGCCAAGGGGAAAATTAAATAAGGGACATGGGAACATGTCACTCAAACTAGAAATCAAGCATGAAAGGCATGTTCAAATTCCACATACACATATAGTTGAAACAAGAAAGTTGGCATGGAAGCCATAATCACATAGAGGAGTATAGGTAAATTTCCTAAGGCACACACATGAATAAAAGTAAATAATATTGGAAAATTTCCTAAGACACATATAAGAGACAAAGAAGAACTGAGAAAATAAAATCACATCAAGCTAATGCTAAGAAATCAAATAAATCATGTAAGAAATTGGAATTACAAATGCATCTAACTAATCAAAGGAAGAAGTGAATGTATGCAATACATATTAGTATAAGACTATGTATATTATAAAAAATACACATGTTTTATATACTAGTGAGTTTTGATAGAGTAATCTATGTAATCTATTAAATATTGTACATCAACATGATAACTAGAGTGTGTGGTGTAACAATGACATAACCTAGATGGTGTAGTCATGTAGAAGATGCCCCCATTGGGTATGTATATTGATGTATGTCTCAAACGTGGAAGTAGGATGTCCCCTTAATGGGTAGAGTGAAGCAATCAAAGAGAAATAAGTCATGAAACATACTAAAAAAATATCAATTGAAGTAGGGTAGTGTAGATAAATTGATAAATAATAGCATAAAATCAACAAATGTAAGTCTAGCATAATAGTATTAATGTAAAGCATAGATGATATATGCAATTGAAATGTTTTTGTTTTTTTTAAATGTTAAATTATTTTTGAATTTTTGAAATATTTAAACTATTTACAATTATGGATAATAAACTATGTATAGGTAAGCTAGGAAAGGATGATACTAACTAACGAGTCTCATGGGAGACTCCTTATCATGGTGTCTTGTATCAAGGAGAGGAATCATGCATGATCATGAAGCATAATGGAAATACTAAGATTATGGTTTTGAGATATGTATATGTTGTAAATGATTTAAAATATTTGAAGTAGAAATTAAGAGTGGGGTACCCCTATGACTCTGAGAAGTGGATGCAACTATAGGGCTCTTAAGGACCCATCTAGTAGTAGCATAATCTCTCTAAACATGTGATATATGAGTAGATGCATGAGATCTCAATGATACTATATTGGGTGTGAACACTATATATAGAAGCTATCTAGAATCCTAAAAATATGGAGGTGTATGAAATCTTTGTGATGGTGATGGATGCCTCAATTGTGTTTGAATCAAAACTAGAGGAAGAACTATAACTGGTAGAGAAATTGGAACTAGAGGCTAAATTGAAACTAATGACTATATTATAGAAGATGGCTCTAAAGTGGGGAGTGGTGACTCATATGGAACTCCACCAAATATAACAACCTGATTATCATGAATGAATTTGATGCATCTATGAGCTATATAAGGTATTTCTCAAATTTTTAGATCCATGGTCGACCAAGTAAAATATCAAAAACTCCTACATTGGGTAATATAGTGAATGATGTGGCCACATGTGTTGGGCTAACCTATAAAATAAGTACAATATCACCCAATAAACTTTGTATATGCCCACCAAACTTTCCAATAACTATGTCTATCAATGTAATATCCTACTTTGAATATCCCAAATGCTGTAATAATGTCATAATGCACATGTTAACACTAGATCCATTGTCTATAAGAACACTATGACCAGCATGATTATGAATTTGAGTTCTAAAAAAGAGTGCATGATAATCCATATCATCCTCAATGATATCCTACTTTGAATAAGAGATGGAAGGTTTAGCTAGAACTCTAGAATTGTATACACCAATTATGTTTCTCAAAAGATGTGTCTCAACTGAGGGTGCCCTATATGTATATGGTGGGGGATGTGAATGATATGAATGGTGAACCCCTGATTGATCCCTTATATATTGTTTATATTGAAGAAGATTTTAAATGATTTATCCTATGTTTAATTTTCTTAAGGAGGATCAACTAAAGTGCCAAGATCAATATGATTTCCATCAATTAAATCTTGTATCTTGTGTCTAAAACTTATGCATCTATTTGTTGTATGTTTTAGTTCCTTGTGAAACTCACAAAATGCATGTTTATCATATCCTCATGGAAGAGGCTTCATTGGATCAACCTTTTGAATAGGAGGTAGAGATATGATGTAACATTCAAATAACTACTGTAAACTCTTGTTAGAAAAATTGGTAGATTGGTGAAGGTTCAAAAAGAAGGTGTTGATAAAACCACTCATTGAGGGGGCTCTAAAGTTGTATTAACTATAAGTTGATTCTAAATCTTGTTATCATTAACCTTTACTTTGTATGGGAATTTTTTATTACTCTTGTTTGTTGTGTCTAAGATACTTGTGTACTTGAGTTTTCCCTTTGAAATTAACTTGACTTCTCTTTCCTTTAGTGTGTGACACAATTCATTGAAGAAAGAGAATCTTTAAAACATAATTTATTCATGCAAATTTGGTAAGAGAGTTTGTTTGAAGAGATATTGTAACTCTTGATCAACCATAGGGTTAGTCATCTTAGCCAAAATAGTCTTATATCATAGAACATAATCTGTGAGATGTTCATTTGACCTTTGTTTCTATTGTGTAACTTAAGCATATTAAACCTTATCACCAATGTTAATGTTGAAATGAGATAGGAACATGTCAGCTAAAAGATTAATTGCATTAACTAACTAATTTAGTAAACTATAAAACCATTGTAAAGAATGATCTTTTAGGCTCTATGGAAATATATTGGTAAGTAACTAGTCATTGGGTACATAATCTAAGCATGCTATGTGAAAATATCTCAAATGTGTCTCTAAATCACCCTTGCCATCATATAGAATAAGCTTGGGTTGAAAAAAACCTTGTGTCAAGGGTGTAGAATCAATGTGACATGTTATTGGTTTATGTAAAAGAGAAAAATAATCCAAAGCCTATGTATGTCTAGTGGCATCTTGCTTAAGATGCAGCACCTTGGATTGGAGAGATCTTATCTCTTGCACAAGGTCTACTACATCAAGAGATAGGGATGTACTAGTTGGAGCTAGTGGCATAGGGGTAGGTTGGGTTGTTATAGGGGGTTGTTGAGACATAGTTACCTTCACAGTGTCATTTATAACTAGTTTCTCTATAGGAATGGAAGAATCATCTTGTTTAGCCTTTTTTATTTCCATGATAAATTGTAAAATAAGATTAAGATATTGAGGTTGATCATAGAGTCTTTCTTGAAAATTTTGTAAGATTAAATATTTGTTGAGGACAACTTAATTATTAATAATTGGTGGAATTTGATCAAGTATCTAATGTGTTGGATCATGAATAATAGTATTTGTATCACTATTATTATGATTCTCATATTTCTTATCATTGAAACTATCCTCATTGAAATTAGTGTAATCTAGATGTGTAAAATATATAACAAGAACTTGAGCAGGTTATTTATCCATGGTATATGGTTGATTTTAAGGAATTTTGATGAATTTAGGAGGGTTATGACTAAGTATTTCACTTCATCTCAAAGGAAGAGATGTAAGGAACTTGTGTGGCATAAGGAAAATAACTTGGATAATAATAGAAAAGATTAAATGGATGTAATCTAAATAAGGAAATGGAATATGCATAAAAAATATACAAAGATCATAAACATGTAAGATGATACCTCAACAATAAATGAGACCTAATATAGGAAACTAGGGTTTGACAGATAATTATTTTGAAATTTTACTATAAAATTTTGAAATTGAAAGTGAATTTTTTATTGAAGTATGCAACTAAAATTTCAAAAAATTATTGAAAAGTGCTTGATTAAATAAAACCTAGTATGTGTAACTAGGGTTTTGAGAAAAATAATTTTTTTGAAATTACTATTTAATTTTGAATTTTGAATGGATTTTATGATTTGAATATGCTTGTAAAAATTCAAAAAATTGTTGGAAAATTACTAGGACCTAGTATGAGAAACTAGGGTTTGAAAGAAAATTATTTTAAAATTTACTACTAAATTTTAAAATTTAAAATGAATTTTTTATTTAAATATACAATTAAAAATTCAAATATTTATAGGAAAAATTAATAGGAATTTTACCTTAGTATTTCTATGGTTTTCATGCGTAAATAAAGGAAGTCAAGTTCACCAAATATTTTAACAATTTTGGGAATATTTGGGGTTTTATTCCTAATTTAGTTAAAGGGTGTGAATTGATAAATAAGTAAATAATATGGGATAAATAATATATTTATTTTATAAATTTATTGGTAATTATATATTTACTAAAAATATTAATTAAAGGGAGAAAATAAGACTTAGCTTAAACTGTGTTGATCTAACTGAGACAAGATCTGATATTCATTATGTAGACCTAATATACTATCATAAAAAGGATTATAATTTTCATTTTTTTATTAGATAGGATCATTTAAATTATATAGGAGTGGCACTAGAAATATATTCATTTTTTGATGTTATTGTCTTGAGCATCTGCTCTTTCTCAATTTTGTTTAATAGGTCTTTGTGACCCTATCTCGAAAGTTTTGGTAGTCAAAAGTCTATAGAGATCCATATAGAGAATATTTTATCTTAAAACACTATCTTCCATTATACTTTGGTCCAATTTTATAAATAAATGGGGGTTAGTGTGTGTAAGATACATTGGACATGCTTCACACCCTGTGTGTGGGCACACTACCTACATACCAATACTTTGTAGAGGGATCAAGCCATATGTAGTTATCCCTTTGAAAGTGCTTAGTGTAATTTTGATATCAGAATATAATAAATTATAAATTAAATGTTCTTGAGGATGGATAAGTATTGATGTATATATTTATATGTGCTTAGGAATATACTAGATGACTGTATATAAAGAATAGGGAAGATTACCTGAGTGGTTTCACTTGTATTCTTTCTTGCTCCATAATATTTTCCAACCCTTTTTAAATTATCTTTGAATACTATTTTATAGGGATATATTAGTCATGGACAAAATTTTCTCAAATTAGGATGATATGGATAATGATGGGGAACTAGAATAAATTAGCTGTTAGGGCCAAAAATGAGCTTAGACAATATTGTCGAAAGCAAATAAGAGTGGCATTGGCACTATTATCCTACTGTGATACTATTGTCTTCAGTATATGGGACCTAAGGGGATGGATTTATCATGAAAATAGGATCATATCTTAGCTAGGGTTAGGTTTGAAAGGCTACGGAAGACTAGGAATCAGTGAAAACAAGCCTATGAGGATCATGAGAACAAACAAGAGGTACTTATGGGTTGGGTGTCATTATCCATGCTCAAGATACCAATTTTTGAATTTTATATGACTACATGATGAATATAATATGAAATTAAAATCACCAAAATGATTTAAAATTAAAGTGAGTAAGGTTTATGAGTATAATTATGTATCTATGTAACCATCTTTCCCTTTGGAAATTTGATTTGAAATATGTATCATTATGAATCACTAAAACTTAGATTAGGATAAAATATAAAATATAAAAAGTGCATATATCTAAAATGATACATATATTAGAGTAAAAATTCCCCCAAACTTGGAGAAAAGATTATTTTCCACCCAAAAGTTGATATTAGCTCAATTATGCAATTGAATCATACTTATGTCCTAGTGAGTGTGAGTGAACCAAGTCAAATCACATAATAAAACTAATGAGACTAGATGATGTAATCAATTTTAAATTATAAAATTTGAAATATTGAGTGATTTAATAACCTCAACCATACCAAAATTGAACCAACTACTATGTTATATTGGCTCAATACAATCCATAAAAGTCCAACCTAGTGGGTGATGATAGTCCATGAAAGTGTTTGAAATCTGAAAATGGTTTTATTTTGTAACATTAGGTGCATATTTCATAACACATGCACCTTAGATATGCCTCATGATGAAAATATGTATAACAATGGTATTAATTGATATTATTCTTCCATAAAAGTGTTTATGAATCATATAATTGTGTAATTTGAAGAATTTAAATCTATGTAAGTATGAAGAACATGTTTCTAAAACATGATCCCAATGTAATAAGAAACTAAAAATTGGTGTAAGTGTGGAGAACATATTTCTAAATTATTCCCATACTATAACCTAGAATTTAAAATTATTTTAAGTGTGGAGAACATGTTTCCAAAATATTTCCTCACTATAATATGAAAATGAAAACTAGTGTAAGTGTGGAGAACATGTTTTCTAAACATTCTCCCATTATAACATGAATCAAAGAACCGGTTTAAGTGCCAATATATAGGACATGTTTTTAAAACATGCCCCTACTATTATTTGGGTATAATGTATATTGAATGAGTTTATACAACATGTTTAAAAAACATTCTCCCATTGAATCTAAAACTATGACAAATGTGGAGAACATGCTTTCATAACATGCCACCACTACAATGTAAAATTATGAAGCAATGTGGAATTCATTCCTCTATGGCATTCCCCCACTAATATGCCTTGTATACTGAGGTGAGGGAATGTATAAATTTGTAATCACCTTACCTTAAAATTATAAGATAACTATTTGAATTATGAATGTACCCTATATCATATAGAGGGAATATATCTAGGTAGATATATCATTAAAGCACAATTAATGTGATCACACGAATTCCTAAGATGCGTGATTAGATCATGTAAACATCTAGATAATATTAGTACAATATCAAAAAATAATCAAGCACACACATAAGATCACTCAAAATTTAATCAAAATAAAATCATCCAAGGAGAAATCAAATAAAGGGAATGTTTAAATGTTATATAATTGAAGGGACATGATTTAGTCAAACATCAAAAAAAAATAATGACATATTTAAATGTCTATATACAATAAAAAATTACATATTCAAATGTCAAAAATTAAAACAAATGTTGGATGGTGGAGCTTGATCTTATTGGAATGCCCAGTTCTTGATAGGGTGTATGGGGGAAACACCCCCACTAGGGTCGTCATGTGGGTGCAGGCCCTCAAAGTAAAATTTTGGGAAAAATGCATTTTAAAATATTGTAATTTCATAGTAAATCTAGACCATTCATTTTTAGGTCACAAATATAATGGTAGAAATTATGTTGGTACGTTTTTTCCCTGATATATAACCCTCGTTTGATATGAGAGCATTGTAACCATGATGACACACTGTGTATGAGTGAAGAGGATATTATAGTGAATGTCTTTTAGGTTTTTCCTTTCATTTGTTGGACTGAATAAGAGAAGAAATAGTTATTTTTGTGTGGACATAGCCCATATGGGTGAACCAAATTAAATTTTTGTCTCTATTATGTTTTGTTTTATGCATTTTATTTCCATCTTTATTTCATTAATATTGATCTACATTCTATATTCCTAAAAACTAATATCAAATACAAAGGTTTATTTGGAAAATAAACTTGTAGGAAAAGAGGGTTCTTGGTTCGAGTGGGATCAATGGTGGAAGAGGCAAGTTTAAGGTTGAGAAGTTCAACAGCCAAAATTACTAGCTATAGAAGATGTAAATGGAGGACTATCTATATTAAAAGTATATTTTCCTACCATTGGGTAAAATAAAAACATATGAAAACTATGAAGGATGAAGAATGGGAGGTTCTTGATAGAAATGCACTAGGGATAATACAATTGTGCCTAGAGCATCGGTGGCCTTCAATATTTCAAAAGAAAATACAATAGTGGATGTGATAAAGGTATTAGATATATTACGTGAAAAATCCTTGGCCAAGGTATTTATTTTGAAGTATTTATTTAATATGGAGATGTCAGAAGATGGGTCTATTGTTGATTATTTAAATAAATTTAACATGGTCACAAACTAGTTAAGCTCTGTAAGATTAAAATTTGATGATGAGGTTAGAGCTATTTTGATTCTATTCTCATTAACATAAATTTGGAATGGCTTGGTCATGTCTATGATTAATATTGTCTCTTGTTTAAACACTTTAAAGTTTGATGATTTTATTGGTGTTATTCCTAGTGAAGAAATGTGATGGAAAAGCACAAGTGAGACATTAGGTAATGATTTTACTATGGAGAACAAGAGAAGGCAAAAGGATAGAAGAAAGGCCTTAAGGAATCATGAGAATTTTAATAAGGGCATATTAAAATCCATAGGAGCATTGGTGTGCTAGATTTCTGGGAAGAAAGGACACTTGAAGAAAGATTGTTGGTTTTGAAAAGGAAAATAAGGAGATGGACAACAAGATAAAAATTTGGAAGTAAATGTAATAGGTGATGTGTTATAAGATGATTTAATCCTTTCATTATATAATATTAATTATTCTTAGGTGTTATATTTAGGGGTTATATTTCATGCTACACCCCATCATAAATATTTTCAAGACTATGTTCAAGGTGATTTTGGACAAGTTTATTTGGGTGATGGTGAACCTTGTAAAACTATTGGAAAGGGTAAGAAATAGATAAAATTATAGCATGTAAATAGATAGTTTCTAAAATAAGTGAGGAATGTCCTTAAATTGAGAATAAATCTAATTTTATTAAGGTATTAAGGAAGTGATGGTTGTAAAAAATTCATGGAAGGTCATTAAAATATCACTGGTAATAGTAGAAGGAGAGAAAGTAGGTACATTGTCTTTATCTACTAGTAATGCTAACTATTCTATTACTTTAGCTTTTATAGGAGTGCATAAAAAATTATGGCACCATAAACTTGGGCACATGAGTGAGAAGGGGATGCAATTTCTCCACTCAAATAATTTGTTACCAAACTTGAAGAAGGTGCATTTGGATTTTTATGAGCATTGTATGTATGGAAAATAGAAGAGAGTAAGATTTCTTAGAGTTGGGAAGACAAAGAAGGATGAAAAGTTAGAGCTTATGCATACAGATGTATGGGGGTTGGCTTAGGTATCATCCCTTAGTGTTTCTTCTTATTATGTTAATTTTATTGATGATACAACTAAAAAACTTTGGGTATATATCATACCAAAAAAATATGATGTTTTTGATACTTTTAAGAAATGGAAAACTTTGGTTGAGAATGAGACATGAAATAAGTTGATGTGTGTTAGATCAGATAATGGAGGTGAATAGTATAGTAAGGAGTTTGATAATTAATATTCATCCCATGGGATTCATAAATAAAAGAGGGTTCTAAGAACACCACAAAAAAATGGTATGTCAGAGAGGATGAATAGGACAATCATGGAGTGTGCAAGGAACATGAGATTGCATGTAGGGTTGACCTTATAGTTTTGGGTAGTTTTTGTGGATACTATTATTTTCTTAATAAGCAGAAGGCCTTAAACTCCTTTGGATGGTGGCATTATAGAAGAATCATGGATAGGTAAAAAGGTAGACTATTCTTTTTTAAATACTTTCAATTGTGAAACATTTGTCCATATTGATAAATAAAATAGAACTAAGTTTGAATAAAAATCCAATAAGTTTACTTTTATTGGATATGGATTTAATGATTTTGGTTTTCATTTATTTGATTTTGAAAATCTCAAAATCATTAGGAGTATAAATGTGATCTTTAATGATAGTTTCATGTACATAGATCAATTGTAGGGAAATCAAAAAGAAAATCCAAATACAAAATATGTAGTACTTGATGAAATCACTAGAAATGAAATTATAAAAGTGACAAAAAATTAGAATGTGTAATAACTAAAACAAGAATAGAAAGTGCATCAAACTTTTAAAAGTGTAGTTATAATATCTACCATAGTAAGTAGACTCATCAAATGATACTCTCCTTATCTTTATTATTTATTATTGACTGATGATGGTGATATAGAAAGCTATGAAGAAGCAATGCAAGTACAAACTAGAAATAAGTGGGAGCAAGGCATGAAAGAAGAGATGGACTCCTTAGTACATAACCAAACTTGGGATTTGTTTTAGTTTCCTCAGAAAAAAGAGCATTACATAATAAAAAGGTTTATAGGTTTAAGGAAAAAGATGGAGGCAAAAATAGGTAGAAGGCTAGACTTGTTATAAAAGGTTATGCACAAAATATAGATATAGATTTTAATGAAAAATTTTCTCTAGTTTTTAACAATGACTCCCATAAGAACTATTTTAATTTGGTAGCAGTAGAAGATTTACACCTTGAATAGTTAGATGTGAAGACTACCTTCCTTTATGGTGACTTGCTTGAGGAATTATATATGGAGCATACATAGGAATACGATGTCAAAGGTAAGGAGAAAATGGTGTGCAAGTTGAATAAGAGTTTGTATGGACTAAATCAAGATCCAAGGTAGTGGTATTTGAGATTTGATGTGTTTATGAGAAAACAAGGTTACATTAGATGTCATTTTAACCACTATGTTTATTTTAAGAGATTAGATAATGGCATATATATTATCTTGTTATTGTATGTATATGGCATGCTTGTTGTAGGGTATAACATGCATGATATAAATGAGCTCAAAATAAAACTATCAAATTAATTTGCAATGAAGGATTTAGGTTTTGCAAAGCAAATTCTTGGTATGAGAATAACAAGAGATAGGAAAAATAGAAAATTCACATTATCTAAAGAAGAGTACATCAAGAGGGTGCTAGTCAAATTCAATATGTAATATGAAAAACTAGTGGGTACACCTTTGGAAGGGAAATTCAAATTAAGAAAGGAATAATGGCCTAAAATTTAGGAAGAAATAAGTTACATATCCAAAGTTCCTTATGCTTCAGTAATTGGAAGTTTAATGTATGTTATGGTGTGCACTAGACCAAACATTCCTCATGAAGTGGGAGTTGTCATTACGTTTATGAATAATTTAGGAAAAGAGCATTAATATGAAGTCAAGTGGATTCTCGATTACTTGAGAGGGACCACTAATAGATAGTTGTGCTATGAAGGGTTAGATATTACCTTATAAAGATATGTTGATGCATAAATAGATAGAGATTTAGATGGAAGAATGGTCACCACAAGTTATTTATTCATTTTTGGTGACAGAATAGTTAGTTGGATTTGAAAATTGTAGAAGATAGTTACTTTGTCAACTATAGAGTTGAAATATGTTACATCTATAAAAGAAAGCAAGGAGATCATATGGATGCAATTATCCATAGAAGAGTTGAGGTAGAAAAAGGAAGATTTTAGTAGTGATAGCTAGAGTGTGATTCATTTAACAAATAAATTAGTATTACACTCAAGAAATAAACATATACAACTCAAGTATCACTTCATTCATTTAGTTCTGTATGATGGTGAATTAACGTTGGTAAAGATCCATACAAGTCAAAATCCTACAAATATGCTAAAAAAAAGATAGTCACAAAGGAGAAGTTCGATATTTTTTAAAATTCAATAGGTCTTCAAGGATCATAAGGAAGGTGAGAAATATGTTAGGGTCAAACTTCAATGAAAATTCCAAGGAAGAGTTGTAGTGGTGAAGTTACAACAATCAATTTCTAAGTGGGAGATTGTTGGATGGTAGAACCTGATATTATTAGATGACTAGTTCATGATAGGGGGTGTGGGGGGAAATTCTCCCCCACTAGCATCATCATGGAGGTCTTGGGGGTGATGAAAATACTTGGAGCCCCCTAGTGGGGGTTCATGGGTAGTACCCCCGAAGCAAAATTTTGTGAAAAATGTATTGTAAAATATTATAATTTTATAGTAAATCTAGATTTTTCATTAGTACGACATAGTGTAGACACCTAAATATAGCCACCAATGACCTCCAACCAATATTTTGACCAATTTCCACCTAAAGTGAATAATTTGGCCTAAAAACACTAAAATATGCTAAAATATTTGAATTTGATATAGTCAAATGTTGATTCTAGCTAGGGTACCATTAAATGAGGCAATGTAATTTAAGGGCTAGCTAACTTTGATTAGATCATTTTGAGTCAAAATGCAAATTTTACACTTGGGAGCTCTGGATTGCTCTTTCCCATCAAAACTCATGTAGAAGATGCGTGTCTTTGTTATTTGCTACTGATAACATCCTAAATGGGATAATGGATCCAACACATTTAACATTGACTTACAATTGCAATCTAGTTGAATTTTAGACCAATAACAAGGAATTCTAATCAAATTGAGTAATTTGTGCATAAAGTGCTTAAACATGATTAGGATCTAATTAAAATAATTTAGAGCCTAATCAGGAAATCAATGGAAACTTGTTGAATAATTTGTTTTGGAAATGAATATTGAATATCTGCATCATTAGGTGACCTCATTTCTTGGGAAGACATCCTTAGGACATAAATGCCACAAATATTAGGTTTCATGCTTCCCATACCTCATCAAATCCCTCCATTCCTCTTAATTTTTCCTCTATCCCAAATATTGATGAACCTATTTATGGATTTTAATTACATAATTGGATTAATCCTTATCCACACATCTCAAACTTGAGATGGATGGTTCAAGTTGATTCTGATCAATCTCAAGAATATATAAATAAGAGGTCTTACCATATCATTTCTAAGTTATTTTGGGGAAAAGTTATTATGCTCAAATAGCTTCAAACACATGATTATGAAAAGTTATAATACATAATTTATTCTAAAAGCTTCAAGCAACTAATGTTACCATGCCAAATTGATTCCAAGCCAAGCCAAGCCACAAGCCAAAGGTGCCAAAGAGAGATGGAGGTAGCCAAGCTTCTATTTTCAAGGGCTTCATGAGCACAAAATTGAGTAAGCCACTACTACAAAGGAATTTGGAGAATCCAAAGAAAGTAAAGGAATTCTTGTTGTTTTTCCTTACTTTTTAGTTGTGTTTATCATTTGTTTTTGTTATTAAGTTCACACTAGTAACTAGGCATGAAGATGTTATATTAGTGTGTTTTTGATTTGGTTTCATTCACTAACACCATACTATTCTCCTTTTCTTAGTCAAATTCCTAGTTCGCATAATGACATGCCTAGTGGGACCAAATGCATCCCACAGATGATGAAGATAATTATGCAACTTTAAAATCTTCATTTGGATCATTAAAACTCTTGAACTTTAATTTCCTAACTTTGTTTTTCCATTTTTATTTATCATAGGTTTACATAATAACCCATGTTAGTTAGTAAAACCATCATCGGTTGGCATAGCCATAGTCAATCACTATTGGTATAACTGATTTTAGTTAGATAACCATCATCGGTTAGTAAGTGTAACCATCATCAATTATAGAACTAAAATCGATCACTGTGTTTTTATTAAAAACACAAACCTAAGAGCTCTTTTTTTGAATTTCATTATTTCAAACCCAAAATAGCTTTAATGCTAAAGGACATGCTAACAATTTTATTATAGGACCAAGCTTGACATTTGCTAAAAACATGTTTAGATCACCTTTCGCATGCTTAAAAATGAATTAAGAACATTACATTGGTGCTTCAAGTAACATTTAAGGCTCTTAAGCAAGTATTTTTAACATTATTTTTGAATGTTCAAAATCTTAAGACCAAGGGGTCAAATGAACACCACCTCATTTTTTGAATTTGGGCTTAAAAATGAACTCACCTTTCTATGTTTTTTGTATTCACTTAGTTGTTTAAATTAGATTTTTTTTGGCAAAAAGAGGGGTGTTACATGTATGTTATTCTATTTGTCCTCTTTATGGAAACCTTAGAAACAAAAGTGTCATTCCTATTTCAAAAATCATAGTCCAAGGCTTAGAAAGAATGTCATCTAAAACACTCCCCAAAAACTCATCAAAAATTGGGTGACCTTGAAAATGACCCTAAAGTCTTTCTTTGTATGTCTTTCATTTCATTTCATCTTGGCTTGCAAGGGGGGAGTCATTACCTCCCATGAGTTTTTTAGGGAAGCTTTGACCTAAGGTTTCATCTCTCAGCATTGACTTTACTTACTCCTTTTGAGTTACACATAGGATGTATCTTTATTTGGACATCGCACTACACTGAGCAAACAATAGGATGTAGTGGTTGTTAAAAGGACTAGACTTTTTTACAACTAGCTAATGGCATAGTCACCCAATTTATGTGATTTAATTTTGAATTGTTTGACATGAAAGTCATTGTGAATTTGATTCCCATAGAGACATTCAAAACTTGATAGTTTAGTTAACACCACATTTCCATACCCTTGCTAGGATTTGGATGGTTATACTTAGTGTATTTTGGTCTTTTTTGCTTGGTATGTTTTAAGACTAAAACATGTTTTTCTCTTCATAATCCATGTCAAAATAATGTATTTAAGTTGAAGAGGGCAATGTTATACTACCCAAATCATGTCAAACCATTTTTGCCTTTGATTCTTTTGAGGCATAACATAGATCACATCATTTGAGCATGCTTATGCCATTAGGCTACTCAATTTGTTTTAAGAGTTGTCTCACCTTTTAACAAAAACCATTTATTTTAAACCATGTCATGTATACCATTTTGACCTTTATGTTATGTCGTCATGTTGTCCGATCTTGTCTAGCTTGTTTGGTCAAATCTTAGTTTTCAACATTGAGTTTTCAGTTAACCTTGTTAAATTTAGATTCAAACATTGATTGATTTTTGTTTAGGCCTCAATTCATGGGGCTGAAACATAGATTTTTCTCTTTTCATATTCATAACTTTAGTTAATTGATTACCCAAAATTAAAAAAGTATTGATAGTTTGTTTGTTTAATGCATATCCTCATCATTGTTTGTACCTTTATTTGGGAAAACATAGTCTTTCTTCAAAGAGCCTTTTGTCTTATGCCTTATGAAAACTGATCATGTTTATGTTTGATTATGTGTGTTGGGTCTATGTCATAGTTATTTCCAAACTTTTAGATTAAATCAAATCACATGATACCTTTGTTTCAAGTTTAGCTTTTGACACCATTTGGCCAAAATTCCTAGCGTATGCCTATTTGTTTAAACCTAGATTTTGACTCCATGTTTAGACAAAAGACTTAGTCATTCAACTTTTCCCTTTTCCTAGTTTAGACTTTGTTTGGAACACTTTGACCTAGACCTTTGACATGCAGGTTTTTATTCAAATGCTTGACATTTTATGCATATAAAATTTGACATTTGATGCTATAATATTTTATGCCAAGTCAACACAAATCATTTTAAAGATATAGTGCCACTTTCAAACCATATTGGAGATACAAATCTACCCCTTTGACCAAGTTAGACCAAGTTTGAACCATTTATCCTTTGGACATAGTTTTTCAAAGTTTGTGGAAATCTAATCATTTTTTTTGGAGCTTTCATCATTTACATGGATATGTCTAGCTACACTTATGGTGGAGTCACTTACAATCAAAATTATGATAGAATGGCCATGCAAAATGACTTTTATGGCTTTAGTCAAGACCACAATGATGCTAATATGGTTTATGAGATAGATTTATATTGACCTCATAATAATCATTCATGGGAACAAAGTCATGAACCAACTCACAATCCAACTCAAGACCTAGATTGACATGAAGAGGCTTGTGAGGAAAACTTTAAAGACCTAACAATAGATAATGATGTTTGGGATATGGATCCATACCCTCTTTGTAATAATTAGTACATGAAACATAATCAAGAACCAACTTATGAGCCAACCTATGACTAGGATGATATGGTTTTTGAAAATGACTTAGATGCTTTGGCTTATACAAGTAATCAGCCTCCCCCACATCATACTATTTCTATTCCAAGATAGCAACATCATACCATTTCCATTCCAATATCTTGGCATTTGGCTTGTGTAAGCAATAAAGATCCATAATTCCCCTTCATCATACCAAGACCTCATCCTTTGGCTTGTGTGAGCATCCAAGTTCCACAACACCCAACCATTTCTATACCAGGATCTCATCCTTTGACTTTTGTGATAAATCAAGCTCTATAATGCCCCTTCAACATCCCATGATTTATTCCTTTGGCTTGTGTGGGAAATCAAGCCCCATAATTCCCTATTTTTACCATTTTAAGAATTCATCCTTTGGCTCATGTAAGTAATCATGATCATCAAGGCCCTACAATTATCTAACCACAAGTCATTCCTCATCTATTACCAATCACAACCAAAAAATCAATTGATCTAATCATTTAAAGACCAAGATGTGTTCAAAACTAGTATTTTCTAACTCATTGGAAACCAAAGCCAAGAAAACCAACCAATCCAAGATGTTTTTATTGAACCAACCACTTGCGATATGTCAGCCTATGATGAACCAATTATTGATCCTATCTTAGTTATTGAAGAGTCTCACATTAATGAGCCAATATTTACTGAGTCACTTCTTAATGATTATAACCACCTTTAGTAAAATCATTACCTCGACCATGTGCCTATTTCTCAAGAGCCTCATATTGGCAAACTAGTCTCTGAGGAGTTATCTCTTAACCTTTTTCCCAGCCTAGAGGAGTCCCACTCTGACAAACTAGTTTTTATGGATCCCATCATTCCATTACAAGTTATTACTTATCCAATACAAAGAATTTAATAAGACATAATTGTAATAGAGTACCCATCAAATGAAGAATTAGAGTCATAGTCAAGTTCTATTCTTGAACTAACATTAAATTTAACATCAGAATTTGAATCGACATCAGTCTCAACATCAAATTCAGAGTCCTTTGGGTTAAAATCAGATTCAGAAGAAGAATATGTTCATGGCTATTATAACATTGGTTACACATGCCTTTTAAATCAATTTAAATACATTTTTGATCCTTCTATAGTTTTTGAGGATGAGTACTTCAACTTTAACACAAGTTATCCTAGTATTTTTTTATGAAGACTATGTAGCCTCTTCTCATTCCATTACCATTCCATAGGTCATTACCATCAACCAAAATAGCCATATCATTGACATTCCATCTCCCATAAGTGTCGATTAGGGTTGATAGAATCACACTTTATTAAACTGTATCCATGGTGACATAGTAGTTGAAGAAAAACAAGGAGGGAAAGACCACATTCATATATTAAAAGAATACTCTCTTAGTGAAACCTTTTTAGACACACTAGGGGAGAATCAAATTCAGAACTCATCATCTTCTATTGAAACTTTTTTAGAAGCACTAGTATAAAATCAAAGTTAAAAGCCAATGTTCATTAGTGAAACCTTCTTGGAGGTGCTATAGGATAATCAATACAAATTTATTGTTGAAAACCTCTTTGAGGCACCAATATCTAAGCATGAATGTTCTTCACTACTTGATGAAGATAAAATCAAAGATCAAATCAAAATAGCTTCTTATTTACAACCTAATTAGATGGTAGCTACTCTCAAGATCAAATAATAGAAAAATCTGGTGGTCCTATTAAAAGAATAAGTCTTCAGCCCTACTAAATCCAAATTTATGTCAAATTTGACATTAGAAATATTACGTGTGACCAAAATTCTTGATCTACATTTGTTTTCCCACTGTTCCACATTTCGTGATCTAGGAATTTGACTTAAGAGAGGATGGTTAGTATGGTGTTAGTTCCAAAATGAAAAAAAATGAATGAAACACACTAACTAGAATAACATATCTAGGCCTAAACATTAGGGAGAGATTAGTTAACAAACATGAATAAAACACACAATTAAAATAAAAAATAAATCCTCTTTTACCTTCTTTGGATGCTCTATAATGCTTGTTTTAGTGGCTTACTCATCTTGTGCTCATTAAGTCCTCATTAGTGGGAGTTTGGCTACCTCCATCTATCTTTGGTGCCTTTGGATTGTGGCTTGGATTGGATTGGAATCAATTTGGCGTGGTAACACTAGTTGATTAAATATTTGTAATCAATTTTGCATTATAACATTGCATAATCATGTGTTAAAATTCATGTGGTAAGACCTCTTATTTATATATTTTTGATAATGTCTAGAATCAACTTGAGCTATCCATCCTTGGATTGAGATATTTGGTTGAGGATTAATTCAATTTTTGGAATTAAGTTTATAATAAACCTCATCATGACATTGGGATAAGTTCCAATTAAGATGCATTAAGGGCTTTGATGAGGCATGGCAGGTATGAATCCTGATATTTGTGGCAATTATGTCTTAAGGATGTCTTCCCAAGAAATGAAGTCACTTGATGATGCAGATATTCAATATTAATTTCCTAAGATAAGTATTCAACAAGTTTCCATAGAATTATTTATTAGGCTCTAATTTGATTTAATTATCTCTTAAGCATGCTTAAGTGCTTTGTGCACAAATTACCCAAATTGATCAGAATACCTTGTTATTGGTCCTAAATTTGATTAGATTGGATTTATAAGTTAATGTCAGATGCATTGGAATTGTATTCCCATTTAGGATGTTACCAACAAAAAAAATGAAGTCACGTGTCTTGTGCAAGATATTTGATATGAAAGAGCAATCTAGAGCACTCAATTGCAAAATTAGCATTATGACTTAAAATGATTTGATCAAAGTTAGCTAGCCCATAAGTTGTGTTGCCCCATTTAATGATACCCTAGCCAAAATTTACACTTGAATATTTAAATTTTAATTGATTTAATGCGCTTTAGTGTTTTTAGGCCAAATTATGCATTTTGGGTGGAAATTGGTCAAAACCCTAGTTGGGGGTTATCAGTGGCTAGTTTTAAGTGTCTACACATTCCATTATCATCTACCATTCCCTTTCAAAATCTAAATTACCATACATTATTTGTCCTTTTTTACCATCCATGGTCACACTTTCCTTTGTATAGGCTATAAATATACCTTGTCTCGATGTTTTAAGGAATAACAATCAATGACCAATGAAGATCATAAAAGCATTCTTAATAACCAAATCAACATCCAATTCCTAATAGAGTAACTATTGATATGAGTTGTGGGCTAGTAATTAACATGATCAAGTATTTTTTTATATCATTTATTGATTATGATGTGCATCTCCCCATCAACAGGAATAATATAATCAAAAACCACACCCAAGCCAACAATATGTACCATACCATTTCACATTGCCATGTCATTACCATTATTACATATGCCTATTTTCCATTGTCACATATTCCTTCTATTTACCCCATCACTTGGGGAAACCCTCATATCATTTTATCCAATATATCTAGACCATCATTAGCTGTAGCAATAACATATCATCCTATCATTCCATTCCTATTCAGACCAAAGCCTATTTTTATTCATCATATCCAATCCTATTTTATCTTAGTTCATTTGGTTATTCCCACACATTTTATGGGGGGATTCCAATCAATTTTCAAGAATAAATCCAATCCTTGTTTACAATGATATTCTATGAAATTAGTGTGATAGTTGATTTGGTAAGATATCCTTCATTTTCCATCTTGTATCAAGCTTGTTTATGTGAGATTGATTATAACCACCTATGGGAAAATTAGTTTTTCACCAGTCTTTCTACTAATTATAACCACCTATGGGCAAATTAGTATCATTAACCTATGCTATTTTATCCTATTTATAACCACCTATGGGCAAACTAGGGGTAACACTTATTTATCATGTATTGCCACATCACCTTACCATTACTATTTTTATTTAACTGACCATTTGCTAGATTTGATAACTTATTGGGACCTAGTTGGTTTTTCCATACCTTTTATATGGATGGAATTACTATGACTTGAGGTCATTTTAGTACTATGTGGGTCATGCTCAATTCATGTTAAGGTCACCTCAATCGCCCTTTCCATACGCTTTCACCATTTTATTAGCAACCTAAGCCAAATGCTCTCGCCATTTTGTGAGTAGGTATCTTGTCATTCTCTAACAAGTTAAGATACCTCAAAATGCTAAAAACATTCATGAAATTTCAAAAATCTAAAAATATTTGTCCTATCTAAGCCTAGTTATTTATCATTGATCCACCTTACTGGGGCAATGTCATTGTTAGGATGCTTTCTTTTGCTTTTGTTTTTAGGATTTATATTTTTTTGTTTATTTCAAATTGTTTTTTTTTGTTTGTTCACTTGCTTATTAATTTGCTTTCAGTACTATTGCCTCAAATCAATCTATATGTGTTCATTGGGTGATTTCTTGAGCACATTATTTTTTATTCCATCCATATTCATCCATTAATATTGTCATCATGGTTTTTATCATTGGTGAATTATTTTTTAGTTTTTATTGGATCAAGAGTTAATCCTTACACATATTTTGGCCAAGTCTTCATGGTGTTCTATCATGAAGCCTACCATCACATGCTACAACAAAAATTAGCTTTAAAAAGGTCTATAATCAATGGATCTACTAAATTTTCTCCTTGGCACCTTGGTAAATCCTTCCATCCCACCCTTGATCAAATTAACTCATTGGCCATTCTAGTTTTATCATTGCTAATAAGGATGTGCATCACCTCATTGGTAGGTAAAACTAAATCATTCATACTAATAAATATTATTTTTCTATTTATCAATTTCATCACATTGCACCCACTCATCTTTAATCTATATTCCAAGTTATATCCTTGAGTTATGCTTGATAATCATCCCTAATTGGGGCACCATCAGTTTTAGTCAATTCAAGTCTACTTAATGATTATAACTACATATGGGTACATCATTATATTGACATTTATTCCTAATTATAACCATCTTTACTTAAATTATCATCCTTTTTACATCAATGCATGTAAGCATTTTCTTATTTGGATTAATCTCAACCATAGTTTAATTCCACCTTTCTTCTTATTTCATTTCTAAGGAACATCCATCAAAAAATTGGCTACTCCCTCAAGGGGGCATCATCATAATCTTCCCAAAACCATTTGGAGATTTGTTATTAAACCATCATATTCTTTTCGGCATACATGCCATTTCTCATTATTTGTGAATATATTTCTTTGCCTATGATTTACAACATCTTCTCAAACAAGGGTAAACACTAGACACCTAAATCTTGCCACCAATGACCTCCAACCAGGGATTTGACTAACTTCCACCTAAAATGCATGATTTGGCCTAAAAACAATAAAACATGCAAAAATATTTGAGCCTAATATAATCAAATGCTTGTTTTGGCTAGGTTATCATTAAATGGGGAAATTCAATTTATGGGCCAACTAACTTTGATTAGATCATTTCAAGTCAAATTACCAATTTTACACTGGGTGCTCTAGATTTCTCTTTCCTATAAAAACTCTTGTATAAGATGAATTCATTTATTATTTTATATTGATAACATTCTAAATGGGATAATAGATCCAATACATCTGAAATTGACTTCTAATTCCAATCCAGTCAAATTTTAGACCAATAACAAGGCATTCTGGTCAAATTGAGTAATTTGTGCATAAAGTTCCTAAACATGCTTAAGAGATAATTAAAAAAAATAGAGAATAATCAAGAAATCCATGGAAACTTGTTGAATAATTTGTTTTGGAAATGAATATTGAATATCTTCTTCATCAGGTGACCTCATTTCCCATGTCTCATCAAAGCCCTCCATGCCACTTAATTTCTCATCTATCCCAAATATGGATGAAATGATTTATGGATTTTAATTACATAATTAGATTAATCCTTGGTAACACATCTCAATCTTGAGATGGATAGTTCAGGTTGATTCTGATCAATCTCAAAAATATATAAATAAGAGGCCTTACCACATCATTTCTAAGCTATTTTGGTGCAAATTTATTATTATCAAATATATTCAAACACATGATTATGCAAAGTTATAATTCATAATTGATTCTAAAAGCTTTAATCAACTAGTGTTACCATGCCAAATTGATTCCAAACCAAGCCAATCCACAAGCCAAAGGTGCCAAGGAGAGATGGAGGTATCCAAGCTTCCATTGCCAAGGACTTCATGAGCATAAAACTAAGAAATCCACTACTACAAAGGCATTCGGATCATCTAAGTAATGTGAATGAATTCTTGTTGTTTTTCTTTACTTTTTAGTTATGTTTGTCATTTGTTTTTATTATTGATCTCACTTTAGTAACTAGGCATGAATATGTTAACTCAGTGTGTTTTTGATTTGGTTTCATTCAATAACACCATACTAATCTCCTCTTCCTATTAAAATTCCTATTTCACACATAGATCTTATGACATAAATTATGTTGGTGCATTTTTTCCCTAATATGTAACACTCGTTTAATATGATGGAATTGTAATCATAATGTCACACTATGTGTGAGTGAAGACGATATTTTAGTGGATGTATTTCATGTTTTCCCTTCATTTTTTGAATTTAATAAGAGAATAATTGGTTATTTCTATATGGACATAGCCCATATTAGGTGAACCACATTAAATCTATCTCTCTATAGCATTGTATTTTATGCATTTTATTTTCATCTTTATTTCATTAATATTTATATACATTATATTTTCATAACAACAAAGGTAAGGCATCCAAAAAAATGGAGAATATTAAAATGAATGAATAAGCAAGACAAGACACTCAAGGAAGTGCATAAAGTAAAATTAAAATCAACCAACATAATATAACATACTATTCCTTAGGTATATGTGTTATCAAATAATATAAGTACCTATCATATCAGGTATACTACATAAGATATAATTGTATATTATAAATCCAATATGGGGTTAGACAATTGTTAGGAAAATAACCCAAAAAAATATATACATAACAAATTTAAGTCCAATCCATTGGGTGGGATATTAGGATAACAAGAAAATAATTCAATTAGAAGGATAAATACAACTATTTACCTCCCTTGAAGACTTGTTTGATGACTAGTACATATATGTTTATCTTTAATTATGAGTTGGAGTCATTGGAAATGCTAGTTATTTATGGGAATCATCTACCTTTTTTCTCTTATGGTTTGCCTTGTCACATTAGATGAGAAGGGGAAACTTCTATCTACATTTTGACATAATAACACTATAGTCAAAAAGATTATCTATAATGGCCATTCAACCTTGATTTTATATAATTTTAGGATGATCATGGATAATTGAATCAAGATCAAGATCAATGGTGGATGATTAGTCCTCACATTCATCATTGTACACCCACAGTGTGTAAAATATGTCATTTATGGAATTTTTGGACTGTGGAAGGAAAAATGGAATAAAGTGTAGTCATGACCTCTTGGAGTGTGTAGGAGGAAGAGTGTGAAAGATAAGTGTAATAAATTTCTTCCACTCCTACTTTTTCTCATTAACATTATTAAATGACATCACCCATGTGAGGTAATAAAGAACTTTTGATTTAGGAAAATATAATAATTCTAAAAAGTCATGGAATTTCATATTAGAGAAAGATCATGCTAATTAATTAAAGATTAATTAGAAATTAAAATAATATGACCTTTAAAATGTTATTTTATCCATAAAATATTCATTTAATTATCTTATGATAATGTTTGCAAATATTATAATTTGTATCAAATTCATTTGATCACAATAATATTATGAGATAGTTCATTGTTATAATTAGGGATGTGTCACTACTATTTTGGATTAAAACATTAGTTATATGGGAATATTATGTCTAATACTATTTTTTTATTGAATTTGCATGTGATTTCATAAAATAATTCCAAACTATATTTCAAACATTGAATTGGATAAAATGAGGTGTCTACATTTTATCCTTATTTGAGAAGGCATTTATGAGATACCAAGAAAAATAATGTCTTTTTAAAGAATGAAAAATCTATTAAAAAGTTTAAAATTTTTAGATAAAGAAATGATATATGATCCATGATGCCCCTTTGAGATGACATGCAAGGATGAAATATTTAGATAGTATCTCAAAAAGTGAGAATGAAGTGGGAAGGATTCATCCCAAAACAAGTGGCACACTTTGACATGGTGTATAATAGGGAAACAACTAAAAGCTTGGAATTATAATATTTTCCCCCAATAGGGTAGACCAAAGGTATATGCCCCAAATAGGGAAATCTAGGGGGATAATATTTTTTCCTAATAGGGTAGATTTGGATTAATGACTAACTAATTTTTTCCCTAGCAAGGAATATGTAAATGGTAATCAGTTAAAATAGTTTGCCCTAATAGAGCAAAGTTGATCATAGATTGGTCTAAATTGTGAATAAAGAGAGGAATAATAATGATTGAAGAATGACATGATTGGTTTAGAATAATTTTAGTATAATCATAACATTTTTAATATGATCAAATGTATCATGAGTAACATATAAATTAGTTATAGTGGGTCAATTAATGGGGATTAAGTGAACAAGGAGAATTTGTTCTATAACATTGCTGAGTAGATTCTCATATCTAGATTTTTGATATAGCATGAAATAGTATACACCATGTTATAAACCACCATGTTGAGCTGAATATAATGCATATGAGGACTAACCCTTGATATAATAGATAATTAATAATAAATCACCAATGATAAAAACCATTGTGGTAATGTTGAAGAATGCCAAGGGATGTAATCAAGTGTGATTGTATGATAAGGAAGGCCATTATGATGCCCTGGTTAGCATAATGGAATAATTTGAGGAAATAACAAGGTAAATTAAACAAACATGCAATCAATAAAACATAAATTAAATATAAAAAATACAATAAAAAGCATGAAACTATTTCTAGTTCTCTTCAGATTCTATAATTATGTGATCATAATGCATTATGCTCAAATTTTTTGTCAAGATTAGATGGTAACCCGAAATAGGGTTGGGAAGTCAAATGATATCAAGGGGGTGGCTGAGATGACTCCAAATATGTTAAGTGAGTAGATGCTACCTACATATTCCCATGGACACCAGTTATAATATGAACTTTAGGACAAATGTAGTTCTCCTAGGGATATTTAATAGAATAAAAAATGATGACAATTAAGAAAGTGATTATAGAGGAATAATAAGTTGGGTAAACTCAAAAAATGGTGGGATTATTTTGTATTTAAATAAAACTATAGCTAACTTATTAATCAATCGTAGCTCAGATAAGATAAATCCTACTTATATTTCTGATTGTTGATACATTAGATATTCAAGGTCATGACCAAAATGGATCCACTAAACCTAACCAAGCAATCTCTTACCATAATAACATCAATAGAGATGGTTACAAATCATATAATAAAATAATATTATTTAATAAGACTAACTAGGTCATATGTTTTCATATTCACTAAGTAAATGATAAGTAAACTAAAATCTAATCTAGTGCTTGCCAAAGCTTGTGGCAAAAATGAGGGTAATAAACATAAAAATTAAACATTCATATAATATCTATACTCAAGTCAATGTATATTAAATCCTAATTCATGGGAGATAAGCACAAATGAAAATCTATTTACTCTTACAAAGGAGGAACATAGTTAGGAGTACTTACCTTTAAATATGAACTTGACTAGCCTTAATCTCTCCCTTATCCAAGATGCTTCACAAGAGGTTGTTGTGGTATGTAAGGATAAAAAGGATACGTCATATATAGGATACATAAATTATTTATTTATCCATAAGAGTTCTCCACAAGATAATATTTGTATGTCCAAAGGAAGTATTTAAACCTTGAGCAATGATCCTTGAGTAAAATGGTGGATAAACAAATGCATTTTATATTATTTTTCTTCTTCTCTTTTTCTTTAAATGATGGAAATATGTGTGTGTGTGTGTGTGTGTGTGTGTGTGTGTGTGTGTGTGTGTGTGTGTGTGTGTGTGTGTGTGTGTGTGTGTGTGTGTGTGTGTGTGTGTGTGTGTGTGTGTGTGTGTGTGTGTGTGTGTGTGTATGGATCTAAATCTATATCATTATTTGATAAAAATAAGTTAGGACCTAGTCTAGGTTGGCTAGAGCTGACCTAGATCCATAACGTGCTTTTAGTAAATTTTTTATATGGTTGGCCTAGGTTGATATTGAAATATAAACTATCAAAAAAAGTTTTTAGTATCTGAAAGGGGATAAATAAGGCAAATAATTACTTGGAGGATTATATAATATGGGAGTCAAATCTTAGGGAAGTGTATATGATAATGTTATTTACATATCAAGTGGTATTATAGGGGACAATAATCTTGTGAAGTACCAATGGTCTACCCACCCTTTTGGGTAAACATTTTAAGTCATGCACTTAGAGAGATTGAGACTTGACAGGTTATTGTAAGAGAAAAATAATCAATAAATGATAAAGTTTGAAAATATTATGTGTGTGTGTGTGTGTGTGTGTATGTATGTGTATATATATATATATATATATATATATATAGAGATTGAGACTTGACAGGTTATTGTAAGAGAAAAATAATCAATAAATGATAAAGTTTGAAAATATTATGTATATATATATATATATATATATATATTCCCCACTTGAAGATCGTCATGTGTCATGAAGGTGTAACATGGGATGGTGCTTTAGGAAAAGAACATAAACACACAATGATGAAACTAGAAAAGTTGTAGTAAGAAGTAAATAAGATAAATGAAAGGACAAAATTGAAAAACACATACCTTTACTTACCTTAATGATGTAGATAAGAAATGCATTGAAAGAAATGGGAAGGCATCTAATGAATGGAACATTTAGGTGAACCTATATAAATTAGCAAAAGGGATCAAAAAAACAAATGTTTTACAAAATATGTATGTAATATGTAAAAAGATTATCTACAATGTTAGGATTCCATAAATCTTTAATTTTGGAAAAACATCTATTAGAAAGAAATATATGATCAAAAAATAGAATTTGTTTATAAATATTTGATAGGTAAATAATTTTGAATATGAAATATAAATAGGCTAAAAAACAATCCATTTTTATTTTTACTATTTTGATAAAACATTGCTCTTACAAACCTATATTGAGCCTAGAGAATAACTGTGGTGAGGAGATAAAAACTACAATAAGGAGGATGGATAATGGTTATATCAAGTTATACATAGGTAAGAAAACATGAATTTCATTTTTTTTGGAGTAATTTTATTCAAAATAAAGATAAATATAGAAAATTGACTAGTAGGTAAAATCTAGACATTGAAAATGAGCTTAAGAAATTTTTAGGTACACTAACGGTAGAATGGGTACTAGGTATGAAAATATTGGACCAATAAATGCCTAAGTAATTTATGGTAATGGTTAAAAAGTCAGCATAGACAAATAACATAGTCGACCTACTTGACTTAGTTCGTAAGGTGAAAGGAAAATAATGGAATGACTATGTAGCAATAGGATGACATAGTATTCCTAAAATTGGTTGATTACATAATAGTATGCCAACATAGGTTAGAATGAGAATATGGCCTACATAGTAACCTCTAGATATTTTAGTTGGTAATATATAACTGATACATTTTGATAAAGGGGGTTGATTAAGTACCATAAGGTTGATGTAGTATTATAAAGAAGGAAAAATGGTCAATTTAGTATCAAATAGGCCTATACAGTCTAGAAGAAAAGGGATGACTATGTACCAGTGGGATGATATAGTATAACATGATTGTAATATGGATAATTTAGTATCAAATGGGTTGATTGTGTAGAGAAAATAAAAAAACTAGCCAACTAAATCCAATAAGCTAATGAATTAGTTAATTTGTAATTTTTTTAGAATGTATTTTAATTATTTATGACATTAATATCATGTACATCTTTATTTTCTAGAAAATTTTAGAGACACTATATATTTTGGCACTTGGTGGATACGTCATGGCTATAAGATGTGTTAGATCAATTGGTTGATGTGGATAGAACTCAACTAATCACCTTTGTCTTTAATGACATCATTATCTGAGTGTTGATCTCATTAATATGTTCCTATGATCATGGGAATAATTGACCAACACTTTATATTTTGAGGTGGAGTGGGACACCATTGACATACTAATTACTCTAGAGGACAACCATGTATTACTTGGAATTTTTATAGCCATAACGTCAGTGATCAATAATACACCAGAGTCAGAGGATGAGAAACAATCCTTAACCTAGTGGGATACAAGCTCAAATATTATCTACCCTAGATTGATGGTTATCTTATTTAATGTACATTTGGAAGCCATTATAGACATCTAAAAGGTAGTGATAGGACTTATGACAACATGAGTGTTCTATAACAAGTCAGATGGAAAGGTACCATTATACATGATGTCTTTATGTCAGTTTATGTTGGATCAAGGAGTAATATATGATTTTGGTTTTTTCATTTGGGTTTATTATATATGGGATTTTATCTAGGGGCATAAGATGATGGGACCTATTAGACTCTCAAGTGCATGGATATATGACAAGTTCCCTATGTATCAGTTGATAAGGTTACCCCATCTGGTCAATGATAGGTTGCCTTAGGTCGTATGATGGAGATAATATAATATAAAACAATCCATGAACCATGTTCTAACACTATATACTATCACATGATGGTAGATAGTGTGATATCCCTACACACATAAATTCTATATGTCCTAGTTTGTCTATCATTACAATAGGGTTGGTATGTGTTCATATCATGAGCCACTATACCTCATGGATAGAGCCTCATCTAATGTCTCACACACTTGGGTAGATGGGAATTCCCCATTTGAAACCTCTTATAATAGTTCCTTTTTATTAGACATGACATGCTAGAGTTCTAAGAGGGAGAGGAGGTGGAGTACCTATAGAGATACTGGTGATCAAACCTTAGCATGATACACCATGGGATAGTCGATCATGACAACATGAGGTGGTGGGGATATAAAGAGAATATTATATGGATGTAGATGTAGGATCAGAATAGGCACCACACTAGAGATAGTGATGGTTAACACAAGCTCAATAAATATAGAGGCACCATTGATGTAAGTAGGTACAGGCACTAGCTATTTAACAATGGGATATAAGAGTATCTCTAGGACATAATTGGTAAATAAAAAACACTAAGGAGAAGATGATGATGAGATCGAGTGGTGACTCCTCTATTTTCATTGGTGTGGAAGTAGCTAATAGCATAGGTGTTTGACAAGTGATCAGATGGGGAGATTATAATTGGTGACATCAGCATTGGTGAGAAATGGTTTAAAATTTGATTTAAGTTTTGAATAAATAACACTAATTAAATTTTTTCATTATGATAGATAGATTATTTGAGATATATATATGTTATATGATGTCTGTCTAATTTTTTATTTTTTAGATCCTATGACAAATGAGGTCATAAGGGGAGCCTTGGTTATGGTTGCACACTATGAAATTTTAGATGGGTTGATGGAACCATACAACCCTACCATGTTGAATGATCCCAAGGTTCCATATTACCCAACCCAGATAAGATGATTCTGACTATAGGGAGATGCCATGAAGCAACTATAGGCATGTAGTGATGGGTCAAAGCCACTAGCAGGGGTTGGAACTAGAGAGGCACAAGCCTAACAAGCCTTAGCACAAGATATATTTATGCACATGGTGAATACCATCTAATTTATAGGCCTAGGTGGTCAATATATAAGGATAGGTTACTATATTTAGATCCTAGAATACCTCTTTATAACATACTATTCAAATGGGTTAGTTGTAGGTGTCGATGGGTAGCATGGATAGGTCAAAGGATAGACATGATTAAGCATAACCTTAGGGATTTAGCTATTTCATGTTTTAATCTATATTTGTATAAAATATATGACATATATATTTATGTTGATAGCTTCATTTATCTCATGGGTTGTACTTGAATTTAGATGTGGATGCATGGATATATTTCCTTTTTAACACATGGATTTAGCTTTTGTTGCATATGTTATGGGAAATATGTGATATGTGTTTTATTTTATATCATTATGTGATACACATGCATGTTTAAAAATAAAAAGGAAAAAATGGTTTGTAAAATTATAATTAATCAAAACAAATGTAATACACATTATATCATAATGGGAAATGTGTAAAAATAAAAGATGAATAAATAAAATAAATAAAATATGGTAAAAGGAACAAATGTTTTTAAACTATGTAAATATTATCACCAAGTTAAAACAAATAAAAATTACACTATATCATATTGGGAATTATGAAAATTTGTAATAAAATGGAAAGCACATGAAAAACCAATGGTATTAAAAAAAAATTAATTCAATCAATCATACTAAATCAAGATGGGAAGTATAAAAAGAGACAAAAATGTAAAAGGAAATTTAATTAATCATCCTAATTCAACATGGGAAGTATGAAAATTTAATAAAATGATTGTAAGCATACATGAAATATAAAAATAAGAAGATAAAATTGAAATAATTATGAAATAAGCATAAAACATACTAAATAAAGATGGAAAGTATGTAAATGATGTGTAACTCATAATCAAACACTACTTATCTCAAATTTGACACATGCAATTTCATTATGACTTAGTGATAGTAGGAACTAGGTATTGGAATATTTTGTGAGGTCTTAGTACTATCCATGTTCTTAAAATTTATCCCACAAATAGAACAACAATGTGGTGGAAAAAACTATGGAAATGATTTTAAAATATGTTTTTAATGTGGTCATTTTTGAGGAGGGCATGGTCATGTCCATGGTCTTACACTGCATCTCATAAAGGGAAACCCTAGGGGGAATGATCTATTAACAAAAAAATATTTTTGAAGTGGAATATTAGGGATGTTATAATGAAATATTTTTATGTAAAAAGCATGACATAGTTATCTATGATAAGACCTTAGGAAATATGCATCATACTAGGTACAAAGAAGAGACATTAAGAGTTTAGTGACCATCAAAATATAAAGGATACCTTCTCATAATAAACACAAATTTGTAGATGCAAATAGGTGACATATTAATATCAACTCATGCTAGTTATATGAATAGTAAAAATTAAAATGTACCTACCTTCCCTCAACATGTTCCCCATTCTTCAAGACCTCTTATAGAGCTATTTGTCTATTGTGAAGATTGTGTACTTGTTTGAGAAAGTAGGTATCACTAAAATATTTTATTTACCTATTTATTCTCCTTTCCCAATCTACTATCCTATCACACCCCAATGGACCTTGAATATATCATGAGGCCAAATGTGGAGTTTGAGCTTTGATTATAAAATGGATATGTTCTATGAATCATGTCTTTTAGCATGATTTGAATTTTAAATTTTATATGTTGCCTTTTGTATCATTTCCTTTTATTTACATGATTTGAATTTTAAATTTTATGGTTTTTTTGATTCCTCCTCCATATAGATTTAAAATAACCAACATGAGTGATAGAAGTGATACACATGAATGAACTTTAGAATCTAGTTAGAGGAAGATGAGTATCCAAATATATGGCTAGCTAAACACTTAGGATTACCTATGAACTAGTATGTAATCTCAAGTGTCAACTATATGTATGCTTAGTATGAAAATAAAATGTAGAAGAATAAAGGGAGATCAAAGTAGTTCAGTAAAATAGGAGTATAATGAGAAATCTTATTTTCTAACTGATCACATGGTAAATAAATATTACTAAGGGAATCAAGGTTTATATAACCAAATCACAATAATAACTATCTGAGTTTTCTAGATAAGATAGTAAAGAATCATTGGAAAAGAAAATAAATACATGAAATAAAGGAACTTATATACATAAGTGTGTGATCATGGAAAGAAAGAAAAGAATATATAATAAAAATGAAATGAAAGTAAATTAAATCATATACAATACATAACACATAATATAAGGATCCATGTGTAATATATATGTGAAACCAAATTAGACACATAGTCAAATGATATAAGATATACAAAAGTAGATCACAAGTCCAATCCAAAATCATAATGAAGAGTAAAGTGAAAGAACACCATACTATGTTCATAAATACTAATACAATTTATAATAAATATTATCCATGACATTTGAAATATCTCTATGAATCTATATCCTAATGGAAACTAGAGTCTCATTGATATTCATGGAAAACTATACAAATACATCTCTCTAAATCTCCTCAACATAAAATGTAGGTGTAGTGTAAGTATCATGCTCGTGATGGATCTCAAGCATAGAATACTCAAGGATAAGAAAAGGTGATTAAATAGGAATGGTATCTAAAATATGATAAGGAGGCACCATTTATGGAGAAGGAGTTATGGGCAAAGAAGGAAGAGACTTCTTTCATGGGTGACTAGTGGAAAGAGGAATAGATAGTGTGGGTATCAACAAAAGGTGATCTTGAAGGTGCTACTAGAGAATATGACAATGATCAGTATGATGGGTACCACACTAGTGTACAAGATAATATACCTCCCCATATTTAATGATATACTTAGGTATCAACTTGGGAGGAGGTAAATTTTATTAAGTTTTAATAAAGTTTGAAATTAATGTGATGAGAATTTGACAATAATAAGGAACTAGAAAGCAATATATGGATAATTTTAGGAAGTTTATGTTGAAATGGATCTATATTAGAGATGGTACTAGATTGGTATTGAGGCCTACACCATCACTTCAAAATCCCAAAGTGATAAGGGTGTTGGGTGTTTTCCCAATATATACCATCAACCATGCATTTATACTTGGCTAAAAAACCAAATTATCTTCCCCATTCATGTTGAAATCTAAATAGGTAGGCCTTGGGAAGATAAATTTATAATGTTTTTCTTATGTAAAGTGATTTGAAAGTGTGTGCAAAATATAAAAATAATATGACTAATTTTATAAATTAAAAAATCATCTAATTAGTATATTTTTGTTATTTTAAGCATGTAAGAAACTAAAATGAAAAGTGAAATAATTAATAACAAAAGAGTTTAATTTTGTTGACTATGATGAGTACAGAATCAATTCAAGTGACATTATATGAAAATAATATAGAACAAAGTCAATAGGGTCACTACTATTTTACAGATGCAAGATCCAAAAAAACATAGTCAAATAGGTTGGTTGTGTCTTCTAGATATACAATATGCTATAGAATAATTTTGAGTTGGTTGACCTAGTTTATTATAGTGTTATAATTTTAGAGACTACAAACTTGTGAAAATTACTATAGGAAATGACAAATTGAAGTGATACAAATAGTAAGAATGAGGGTTGGTAGGTTTTAAGATGCTTAGATTTAAAAAATTTATGTTGTGATGCTTAAGTGTTGATTCAAATATTATACAAATAGTGTAAACTAGCTTGATGGATTTTACAAAACCTATATGGTGAAAAGAAATTGTGAATAGACTCTATTAGATTGACTATATTTGTAGAATTGTATGATGAAAAACAAAAGAATTATGAATATATTTTATTGGTTGGACTATGTATGAAATCATTTAACTAAAGAAGAAGACTATGCCAAGTTGATCGATCTAGTCACCTGTATTTGGACAAGACCTACATAGATTTAAAAATATCATTTTGGAGTGACTATGTGTTAAACCTATGCACAAACTATTAGAACTATATATATATATATATATATATATATAGGTTTGATACATTACTAAAATAAAATAAAATAATATAATATGATGATAAAATGAATACATGAAAAGAAACCTACATGGATTTTATTCAAGTCATATTCACTAGAATATATACAAAGTAAAATACAACTAACCTATTAATCAATCCTAGATCAAATTAGATAAACCTTACTTACACTTTTAATTCTTGATACTTTAGATATTTATGATCATGACCGAGATGGATCTGTTAGACCTAACCAAGGGATCTCTTACCAAAATAACATCACTAGAGAGGGTTTCAAAGCCTCTTGTTAAGAAACACTATGAAATAACCCTAGTTAGATCTTATACTTTCATATTAAATAAGTAAATGATAATTAAAGTAAAATATAATCTAGTGCTCACCAAATATTGTGGCACAAAGTGGGGGTAATAAAAATAAAAATTAAACATGCATAGAATATCTATACTCAAGTCAATTAATAGGAAATCCTAATGCATGGGATTGAAGTACAAATTCAAATCTATCTAATCTTATAAAGGATGAAAAAAAATAGGAATAATTACATTTGAAGATGAACCCACTAAACCTCAATCTCTCCCTTGTCCAAGGTGATTCATAATAGGTTGATATAGTATGTAAGGATAACAAGGATAAGTCAACTCTAGCTTTGTTTTATTATTATTAAAATAATGGGGTTTTATTCCTAGTTAAATAAATAAGTCTAAGCAAAGTAAATAATTGAATAATATGAAATAATCAAGCTAATAATTTGTGTAAATAGCTTTTTATTTTTTCCTTTTAAAAATATAGTAGTAAATAAGAGAAATCTAACTTAGCTTGTTCTAGATGATTTTGACTAAGACAGGGTCTTATAGTTGAGGATCAGGCTTAGGAAACTATCAAAAACTAGATATTGAGGTTCATTTATGGATTGGATAGGAGTAATAAAAGTGGGATACCCTACTATATAATGTTATTTTCTAGGTGGTTTTATCTTTTTGAATTATATTTAGCAGGCATGTGTTACCCTGTTAGTGAAATATCGAAGACTAAAATATTACATAGTTCACTATGCATCTATTTTTAATCTTCAAATCCCTAGGATCTCTTTGTGATTAAAATTGAATGAAAACTTAGAAAAATAGAGAAGGGATTAGTGTGTAAAGGATACACTCGATGTACTTTACACCCTATATGTGGGCATGTTTCCTACATACCAATAATCTAAGGAGGGATCAATCTAGTTTAGTTCTCCCATTAAAGTTCTTGTTGTAAGTGTGTATGATAAATGCAACTAGATGTGAAACTATATGTACATTATATGGCTAGGGACTAGTGAAAAGGTTTGAGTAAGCTTGAAATAATATTGGAAGGTTGTATGTAGAGAATAGGGAAGAGTGCTTGAGTGTACTTGCTTGTATTCTTGTTTCTCTCTCTAAATGACTATGAATCAGTGAAGGAATAGCTTAGAAGGGTTGGGTAAGAAAGTAAGAAGACCTATGGATTGGGTGTCATTAGCCATTCTTAAGTCATCCAATTTCACATTTTATATGACTACAAGCTTACACAACTACTCTATGTATCCAAAAGACTTTTCCACAAGATAAGATCTTTATATCCAAAGGAAGTATTGAAACCCTAAGTAATGTTCTTCAAGTAAAATGGTGGATAAGCAGATGCATAATATATTCTTCTTCTTATTCTATTATTTTTCAATAAATTATATAAGTGGATGTGTATATATATTTGGATATAACCCTAACCTTTCTGAAATATTATCTAATAGAGTTGATATAATTCAACTCTATATCTTAATTTGATAAGGAAGTTAGGTCCTAGTCTAGGTCATCCAGAGCTGACCTAGACCCATAACATGATTTAAAAAAATTAAATATAGGGTCAACCCATGCTGAAATTGTATTGTAAGATATAAAAAAGGGGTTTTAGTCTTGAAATGGGTTAATTAATGTGGTAAATTTCTTGGAGGAGTGTGTAAGAGAAGATGAAAAGATTAAGGAAGTAGGAGATGGTTGTGTAGATATCAAGTGGTAATATAGGGGATACCAATATTATGTATCACCAATGGTTTACCCACCCCTTTCCAAGTGCACCCTATAAGTCATGCACTTAGAGAGATTGAGACTCAATAGGTTCCTTCAAGAGACAAAATATTAGTAATTGATAAATTTTGAAAATATTATGTGTATACATGTTCAATGAAAATTAGGAACAATGATATGAAAATAAGAGTGGTCAAGATGACATAGAATTCCCCATGAATCTAAGATATACCTAAATAGTCCATGTGGACCTCAGGATGATGTATTTATTCCAAACACAAGAGTGAACATTACTAGGAAATGCAAAATATAAATAGAAATGGTTAGGATTGGATAAGATATTCCTACCCAATAAACGTAATAAATCATGCCACCTAGAGTAGATCTAAAATCCAATGGTGAATAAGATTAATAATCAATCTAAAATTTTATGGCTTAATATCTCATAGAGTTTTAATCCTTTTTTGTATATTTTTTTTTTAGGTTATTTTTGGGATTTTATCAAATCTTAGTGTTTTTGGAATCTCAACTCAATGGAGGATTATGAGATATAGAATTGGTTAACTCGTAGAATGGAAAGAGAATTAATTAAGGTTTATCTCAAAATGATGATAATTTGTCTTAGATTACTCATGGAATGATGAGAGCATAGAAAAGGGGTGACTAAGCTAACCTTAGAAATTGAGCACTGCTTACATAGTCTAAATGGACCTCATGTCAATATAGTTCCATAACAAGGGAAATTACTATGAATCAATAGTAGGGTTAAAAACATGAATGGAATATTAATGTCACAAGATAAGATAATCGGTACATGAATTAGTACAAGAATTGATAAAATTTGGAATATGATTAGAATAATTGATACATGTATAGGAATTGGCCCAAATTGTATAAGATTGGGACAAACAGTATATGTATAAGATTTGGTTTTTAAAAGGAATGAGGTTGACCCCAAGTGTCAAGGTAATTGTAGGAAAAAAATTATTTCTCTTTATCTATTGTATTTTTAATTGATTTTTCTATATTTTATTTTTATTTTTCTAGCATCTCAATTCAAAAGATGATAATGAGATGCATAATGTATAATCTTATTTTTCTAACTAATACCTACTTAGAATGATAGCTATGTTTCAATATTATTGCATATATAAATGAGAAGAACACTATTTTGACTTCTTTAGTCATTGATTCAAATTGCTACAAACCTTTAAATAAGATGACTTCATATCCTCTAGAAAAAAGAGTATCATGAGGAAGGGTGGGGAGGAGTAGGCATGGTCTAAATGTTCTAGTTAGATAATGGAAAACATATATTGAATGGATAATTAGAATAAAATGAAATGTATAATGGTTTGTGAATAAATGTGGGATTTTTATTTACACACATTATTATTGATTCTATATTCAACTTAATTTTGTTTGTGATAGGGTCGATATTATCTTCAGTAATGTCTTCATCAAGAAATGAGGAATAGATTAACTCAGTATTTGGCACCATGAAGAAGATTCCACCAAAAAAATATTATTTATTTTTTTTATTTTTCACTAGTGTCTCAACATCCATTAATATCTTTTAGTTTTGAAGCTGATTTTAATTCAAGAGTTTGAGAAGTTAATGTTGAGACCGATGTTGATTTTGCTTTTGATGTTAAATATGATATTGGTTCCAAAATAAAACCCAATTCTAATATTGGTTCTAAAATAGAACATGATTCTAATTTTTAAATATCCACAAATGGGTCCTATTGATTGGTGTTATCTAAAATTACCTTGTCTACCTTTTCTTAGAAATGAAGGCTTTAAGATGAATAAATGTTCAAAAATGGGAGACTTTTAAAATCAAATGAATAATAGACCTTTTTAATATGGTTTTATTTTGGTCAAAGATGGTAAATTTGAAAAAAAATCAAAAATGGTTTGAATATCATAATATTTATTTTTAAATGAACATATTTGATCACATTTGGGAAAGGGACCATGACATATCACAATTGAGTAGTTATTAGACTTGTGAAAGCTTGGCTTGTCAATAGATAAGGGTCCTTGGATAGGCAATGGAATAATAGGTCTAGATTATTGTTTTTATTGTGATGTATATTTAAGAGATCTAATAAAATAGTGTAATTACTCTAAAATAAATCCATCAAGAGGCTTAACACATATTTACCACAATCTAACAAGATATTCATCCTTATTTTAAAATAATTGTCAATCAAATTATTCTTTGTAATAGTCTATACTTGATGGCATATTTTGGAGGCATTGTTGATGGAAAATGGTTGGTTGTATTTTTTTTTACCATAATATTGGCTTGGAATTTGCATTAATGGATAAAATGTCTAAAATAAATGTAAATTAGTATATTTTTTGACTATGTTGAGTGAAGTAAAGTAGTCTATTTAGTCTATGCAGCATCAGAAGATACCATGACTCATATTAAACTTGTAATGATGTCCCCAAAAAAGGATTCATGCAAGGGGAGTTATATTTAAATAAATTTTCCTCAAATAGTTTTGTTTTTCACATATTGAAATGGTTGAAAAGGTCTTGAGAGGATTGGCCCCAAAAAGTAAATTGGCACAGATTAAAATGGTTTAACCCTAGAAGGGTGGTGTTAGTAAAAATTATAATGGGATTGGCATAAAAAAGGTAAATTAATATATATTAGAATGGGCCTAAAGGAGGGAATTATTGGTATATATAAATAACCTAAAGAGGGTGGTTTTGGTTTGGTAGAATTGGTTTTGCTTATCCCCCAAAAGGGAAAAATGACACAGATTAGAACTTGTCAAAATGGTATTGATTTTATTTTTGACCATGAATTGGTATATGTATTATTAAAATGAAATAAAATATGGATTATATTATTTTGTCTCTCATAACCAACAAGTGTGGTAAATTGAATGGAAATACAAGAAATGGTTTGAAATTTCATGCATCTAATTCAAAATTGGTTTGGAATAGTACATAGTTGCATTAGAATGGTACATAATTGGATTATAATGATACAAGTTATATTTGAATTATACATAATTTATTTTAGTGCTATATAATTACATTATCATGATACACAATTGTATTATCACAAGGTTCATGATGAACTAGATCATAATTGGAATGGTTGGGTACATGGTACAAAATTGGTTTGGTATGTGTTTGAAGATAGATTAGATTTGTCTTTGACTAGCATGGTAAAGAATTGGTTTGGTATGGTATTATAATTTTATTTTGACTTTTTCAGACATTGAATGTTCAAATTGGGTATGTCAATGCAAATGCCAAAGTGGAATAATTTTATCAATGTTTAAAATTTTGCATAGTTTAGCACAAGAATTGGAAATTTGGATTTAGAATTGGTATTGGATGGAATATAGATATGGTTTGAAGAAGGACTTAGAATTTTAGTCATGATTTGAAAGGTTGGATCTTTGAAACTTGACCTTGTGAACAAAGAAAGGAGACTTGATTTATCTGAGGCATTTTAGGATCTTGGAATGTTTAAAGGTTGGCACAAGAATTAGAATTTTGGTATATAAATGTTGAATAAAGATCCAAACTTGTTTTATATATTAACATTATAAAAGGGGTTGACCTTGGAAAAAATTGATCTAGAATTAGAACTCAACTTAGAACATGTAACTTAGAGTTTGTAATTGGAACATTTAAAAACAAATTAGGATTGATATTTGGCTGTAAACTAAATCAAATGATGTAATTACACACATATAACGAGAAGTTGGGCACTTGAAATTAAGAACTTTTTTGTTTATAAATTTAAAACAAAGGCACTTTAGAATAGGCACCTGAACTTGCACTTATGTAAAGCTATTAAATCAAATAGAAATCCAACCTAAGTAACATAATCTAAATATAAAGATTAAACCACTCAAGCATAAATGATAGGAAATACTCAAGTATAAACTAATTATGTTTAGATTAAAATTTTATGTGGATTTTTAATTTGGTTTGAGAGTCATTTGGACTTGATTATTTATGAAAAATTGTTTTTGAACTTGATAAGCACATGTAACACATACTCCTATCTTAATAATTGACACAAGATTTTCATTGTATCCAACAAATTCTACCAATATACTAGTCCTTGAGAAGAACTAATTATTAATATAAAAAATAAAAGCACATGAAGGTAGATTTTTTATCCCCCTCCATCTCTCAATAATTTATACATGTCATGAAACTTATAGTGTTAAAGTAACTTACTATTGGTAATATAATCCATAGCAAGTGGGGTCTTTTATCTAAGATTTTTGAGTTGGCTTTCTTAATGGTCCATAAGTGCCAAAGAACACTTGCGAATAATAAAATATTCATCAAGTGATTGAAAAATCATATATATTGTTATGAAGTGGTCTTTTCCATTTCTCAACCACTTCATCCATAAATTAATTAGTGAAGTGTGAAGTCTAGAGCATGAATGCTTAGGGGATCTATTTATATTGTTAGATTAACTACTCAACCACTATTTAATTGAATGATATACCAAATTTTTATACGCCATCAGATAATTTAAGTTGGTAAGATGTTAGGAGATTAAATCCCAAGTTAACACACCCCTAAAGGATTTATGAGGATGTTTTGAACACTTTCTCACTGATTTAGACAAAAAATAAAACAAGAAAGGGTCACTTTTTATTCATCCAAGTTCTTAGGAACAAGGACAAATCATACATAATTCTCTTTGGGTTTTGTCTCACAAGCAATAAAATAAGTATGATAAATAACACAACTATCTAAACAAAGAACAAAAGGTAAAATTCTCTTAAGAGTATGAATTCAATTATGGTTTGTTATTTATTAAGCACCAATTTTCAAACATGAATAAAATTTGCCTTAGTTATAAAATCAAATTAAAAACATGCTAAATATGAAATAAAAGTAGTTAATTTTTCAATCAATGGTTTTAAGCATTTTAAGGAGATTAATTTTAGTTGTTTTATAACTCTCGGGTTTTCACATAGATAATTTCATTGATATGTAGGAACTTTTCACTATTTTTGAAATTGCATAGAAAATAGATAGTGTATAAAACTAGATAGATGATTTCATCGATTACAATAATGATTTATAATATATTAGAGATAATTTCACTAATGTTATGATAAATTCGCTAAATAGAATGACATTTTTTTTTTAAATAAAAAAAATTCGTCAATGAGTAGAAAATTGAACATATAATGATTTCACCAATTTGTGAACAATTTTACTAAAATCTAGAATAATTTCAATGAAATGGAGCATGTTTTATTGAATAATAAGACAACATACATAGGAACATAATGTGAACATTTTCATTAAAACTTAGGAAATAGATTGTGTCTAAAAAACAAAAAAATCATTGAAAGTTATGATGATTTCACTAAAATCTAAGAAAAATTCACCAAAATGGTGAATGATTTTGTTGATGGGAAAAACCTATAAATGAATACAATAGAATAGAGATGATTTGATCACTTAAAAATATGATTTCACCAATTAGTATAATAAAATATATGATTTCACCATTTTCATGGATGAATTCACCAATACATAGTCAAAAAAATTTGTTTGGTTCTGGGTGAATTTTAATAGATTTTTGGAAGAAGAGAGAGAGAGAATAATCTTATCAAAAGACCAATTATAGTAATTATAAAAATGTAAAATATTTAGAATAGTTTGTTGGATGTGTCCAATCCTTGGTGTCCCATCAGGTGTGACATTATTTAGATGAGAAATCTAAGAGAGGGTTAGTCAATTATTAGGAAAATAACCAAAAACAACCTAGAGGCATAACCAACTCAAGTCTAATTCATTGTGTTAGCTATGAGGGTAAAAATCATAGAATGTAATTGGAAGGATAAATATAATTGCATACCTCCTTTAAATACTTGCTTGATGATTGATACATATATGTTGAGATTGTCTTCTGAGCGAGGAGTCCTTGGAAATGATAGTTATTTGTGGGTAGCATCTTTCCTTAGTCACTTGTGGTTTGGCTTGGCACATGAGATGACAAGGTGGATATTTTTTCTATATTTTAACATAATAACACTACACTCAAAAAACTTGTCTATAATAGATATTTGGCCTTGTTTTTATAATTTTTAGGATGATCGTGTACCATTGAATAAATATTAAAATCAATGGTGGAGGATGAGTGCTCACACTCATCATTGCACACTTGGAGTGTGTAATATATGCCATTTAAGGCATTTTTAGAGTGTGGAAGGAAAAAAAGGAAGAAAGTGTACTCATGACTTCTTTAAGTATGTAAGAGGGGTATAAAATAGCAATGTGTAAGATAAGTATAAGAACTTTCTTGCATTCAACCTCTTTCCCAGTGACTTTGTTGAATGAAATCACCCATGTGAGGTAATAAAGGAATTTTGATTTAGGAAAATATGGTAATTCCAAAAATTCATATAATTTCTTATTAGAAGAAGATTATGTTAAATAACTAGATATTAATTATAAATTAGAATAATATGACCTTTATAATGTTATTTGATTCATCAAATATTCATTTAATTAGCTTGTGGTACTATTTTCAAAGGTTATAATTGGTATCAAATGCATTTGATCAGATTAATGATGTAAGATGATCCATTGACCTAATTAGGGATGTGTCACTATGATTTTGGATTAAAATGATAGTTATGTGGGTAAATTTTGTTTAATACTGATTTATAATCTAATTTTCATGTGATTTCAAAAAATCATTCTAAAATGTAGTTTAGACACTAAAGTGGTTAAAATGAGTTGTCTACAATAAGCATGAATATAATCATGTATATGTACATATAGGATATTAAACATGATAATGTAAAGTGACCATAAAATGATATATTATTAATATATCATGATCAAATGTGTGTATGCCCCAAGGCCCACATGATGTGAGTAGAAGGAATACCTAACATATGAGAGTGCATATACATGTATCTATGTGTTCATGTATCACACTCAAAATATGTTTGAAACACATGTATATAAAATACTCATATTCCATCTACCAACATGAAACCAACAACATATATGCCAAGTAGCTAATAGAACATGTAAATGTTGAACATATTTTGGTTTTTTGAATTTTATTTATTTTTTTGGTATTTTTGGAATTTAAGAAAATAAAATACTATCCTATGATCTCATCATAAGTATTCTTACAAATATCTCCCAATTATGAACCTATTGTAATAAATTTGTGACACCATCAGGGAGTGTGCATAAGTTTAATATTTGGTATTATAGGATCTTTTTATGATTTGTGTATGTATATTAAGAATTTATGGTCATTAAGATGAAATAATAGTAGGGGTTCATCAAATGCATCAATGAATGGTCTAAAATTTCTTTAGAATAATAGTAATAGGAACATTTTTAGGTGTTATAGATATCTAAATATGGTTCATAGTAGATAAAGATTGTATAAATCCCATTATTGATCTCTGATGCAATGGTATCTCAAGTATAGGCACCTAGTAAAAGTAATTTATCATTGATTAACCTTTTATAGAAGATTAAAATATAGAGGTTTGGTAATTAATTACCTGGGTATATTTTTTTCTTGTTCAAGAGGATATTCATATGGAATTACAAAAACTATAATTACCTAATTTGCATGAATGTATATAACACACCCATGCACTATATAAGGTATTACTTGAAGTGTATATATCCAAGTTCATCCCAATAATATATCAAAGATAACCTTGAAGGGTATAAATGATAATGTAGTAATTGCATGGGCAAAACCCACCTATTAAAGTAAGCCAATCTCATTAAGAACATGTTATGAATTCCCATCAAATGCTCTAACTGATCTATTAGAAGGATTTAAATCATGATTTTTATATCCCAAATACATAATTAATGTCATAATACAAATTTTCTCACTTTCACCATTATCAATCATAACATTATATATAAGCTAGTGGTCAATGTATGCTTTAATGAATAAGGAATGATGATTTGAGTCATCATCCCTAATCACATTGTCATAAAAAATAATGTAGGTTATTTGAACTATAGAGGTTTATGATATCTATAAGTACCAATAATACCATCCAATGGATGCTCATGATGAGATGTAGGAGGGTGTGAACTATATGCCATCTACACTTGTGGATCCTTCTTAGAATGATTTTACAAAGTATTTTAAAATATTTTATACTTATGGTGGTCACTAGGTTGTGAACCTAATTATTTTGGAAGATCACCAAATTTAATTTTTTAATGATTGATAATGTCTTGGATCTTATTCATTAAGGTAAAACATTTGTTCATATAATGCTCATGGCCTTGGTGATAGTCACAATAAGCATTCACATCATACTATTTGGGTAGAGGTCTACTCATGTCAACCTTTATAGGATGAGGGATAGATCTAAGATGACACTCTAAAATTCATGGGAGTAATGAATCTAGAGAATCAGATAATCATAAAAATTATATTTGTGGTACATTAGATAACACATTTTGATTAGGTGATTGTGACACCACGTTAACCATGGTGTTATTTTTTAGGCTCAAGAGGTTTTAACTTATAACTTGGTTTGATAATAAACTTATTATTATATGTAGTTTTTTAAGTGTATTTGATACATACTTAAGTTTGTTTAATGAGATAAGTTTCATTTCAAGATCATAAATAATATGGGATAAGTCATCAAAATAGTTAAACTTTTAAAATATAATTAACTTGTGTAAATGAGAAAGAAAACCTTTCTTGAAAATATCTTGAACCTTTTTATTTGAAATAGGTTTAGTCACTTTAGTCAATGGTGTCTTATATTTAAATACATACTCATTAATAGGTTCATTGGTTCCTTATTTGATCTTTGAAATTTGGGCATAGGAAACCTTTTTCATAATATTAGAAAGTAAGTGTTATGTTGATGCTTTGAAATATACCATAGGTGATCTTCAGTGTTGATGAACACTACTCATTTTAGGATTTAAAAAATATAAGGCTTGAGTTGTAGTTTGTGATAATTTAATGATGTCTGTGGTGGAGATACAAGTAGAATATGAGAACTACCCACAATATTTGTTTGATTTAGTGGTTGAGAGCCACCAGGGTTAAATATTTAGATATTCAATATTTTTTGATGACTTAGAAGCTAAACTAAATGAGTATTAGTAATGATCTTTAAGATAGAGTGAATCTTGATAAAAATAAGAAAAGAGAAGGGTAAACTAAGAAAGAAACATGATTGCAAGTTTTCATCTCAAATATTATGAAAAAATTCCAATTACTTTGAGCACATTTGAACCAATTTATATTTTAAAATAGTATAATCTTATATTATATAAAAAATTAGGAAAAATTCAAAGGAAAAATATGAATCATAAGTAAGAACCAAATTTACTTTAAATATTTGCTATTATGATCTAAATAACCTACATACATCCAAATACAGAGCAAATACAATGAAGTATACTTGAGATCTTTACAACCAATTTAGCATTTAACACAAATTAACAACCCTATGACAAAGAATGTAACTCAAAACAAGAAGAATCATTCAAATTCAAGATGAACATCTACAATTGAGAGGTAGCATGGACATTTGACAAAACTGTATAGATAATCTTTTCAGAGTTCCTTAGTTGTATTAAATGTTACTAGTATACAATTGCTCAAAAACTCTCTCTCAAAAATGGTAAGCATCTAACTATTTATAAGAAATATAGGTGGTTAACTAGTTAAATTTCAAAATATCCACATGTAGATAATGACAAATGTCCTTGACATAAAGATACAATGTGGAAGGTCACATGTCAACTTGATAACAAAGAGTATATGCTAATAGACTAGCATATACTTTATAAAAATAATAATCTTTTATAAATTTCATTGGTGGGTCCTTAAATTAATTTATATTTGAGGAAGTATTTCACCTTAGTATATTTATCCTTGATTAATTCGAAATCCACTATAGGCTTCATTATACAATCCTCTTCTTGATCTACCAACTTGTCAAATTCATTATCAGCCCGAGATACAAGTTCCCCGATACATTGTGCTTCTACAATTTTATTCCATAAAAAAATGATAATATCAAGGATCTTTTGGTTGTCCTTGGATAAATGACCTTTATTATCTCTAATTCCCTAGATGTGAATACCAACCTTTTGCTTGAACTCTTCATCACTAATCATGCCTATAATAGTGGTTTGATAAGGGTTATCTGATAGATTCTCTAGAAGTTTCTCAATCTTGGTTACCAAACATATGTCTCTCTTGATGAATCCATTGACATCGTTGCTCCAAGTCATCAAATCCTCTTATTTATCCATCAAAACTACCATGAATATGTCTATATGTCTAAGTTTGATAATCTTGAAGTCTAATGCCTGCTTTGTCTTATGTACCTTGATTAACTCCTCTATCTAAACTTGAGAATTTTTCCCTTGAGTGACTAAGGCATGTACCATATTAGTTTGATGATTTAAATCACTAAATCTAAGATTGATGATTCTTAAATTCTCAAATGCATTCATCAAATATTTTTTTAACACTTGTAATTCATCCTTAAGAATTGAAAGGAGAACCTAAGCTTCTAATTCTTGTTTTTCTTTCTTCAAGTTAAGAATTTTCTATTTTATTCCATAAACTCTATCCAAGGTCATGGTTGACTGGGATAGTACCATAATAGCCACAACTTATTGAAATATAGGATGTTCCCCTACTGCCTACCCTAGAATAGGAGTTAAACCTAGAAATGGTTCCACCTTCTATAAGTTTAACTCTTCAGTACCAATATTAACTTTCTTGGTCACTACTCTCTCAAGATTTGATGTATCTAGATTGAAAAGGACCTAAGGGTCAGTCTCCTTTGCCTATGTCTATTTAGGAATCTCTACATTTGAAATCCCAAAGGTTCTTGGGGTGTCAATCCCTTAGATTTCCTTGTTTCAAAGGATCTAGATGTTTTTATCTACTTGTCTATTCATAATATCTTGAATCCAAGGCTTGACATTATTCTGAACATGCATGTCAACTTGATTCAAAGCTAGTGAAGTAAAAAGAGATGGGATTCTTTGCAACTTCCCATAAATAGACCAATCAAGAATAGTTGGTCCATAAATAAGATTCTCATCACTGATGAGGTTAATTTCACTAATAGGGTGAGTGAAAGTTAACCTAGGCCTCTTTCATAGAGCTAAAATAACTAAGGTCAATTCTACCTGACTCTTTCCTCCATCCAATGTAACTAATTCTTTGCTTGATTCCTCAAATAGATCCTCTTATTTATCAAAACCATAGGTAGTTATGATGTTAATAAGGGAACTTTCCATTATTTCTCTGATTTTAAAGCAATAATGCTAATAACCTCTACTATGGAAGAAAGCCTTGGTGGGGATGTTTGAATTTGGGGACCTTCACCAAGTTTATGCTCTATGCTAGACTCCTCAATCACATCTTTATCTTTTCCCTTTACATCCTCAAATTTCCCAACTTGGGGTGACTTTGCCAATTTTCCCTACTAAATCTTAGAAGATTGTCCTCCAATAGGTGGCTCTTGATGTGCAATCCCAGATGGTCCTAACAACAAATGATAATTCAAGGGATGTAGTTGACATATTTATCCTAAGGGATTATTATTCCTAAGTAGCCTATGTTCTAATTTGATGTTGTAGTTTTTAACCCTAGACAAAACTTCTTCAAAGTTACTTGCCTTTGTGTAAATACCATCTCCCACACTTGGTTGATGTTTATACTCAATCTATGGGAATTTTTATCTTGGATATGGTTAGCCACTCTATCATCAGGGTCTCACATCTTAAGATCATCCAATTGGAAATCAAAAGAGTTCCTATGTACTACCATGATCTCTAGCTATTTCTAATCCTCAATTACAATTTTACCAATATCAAATGGAAAGCGATGAACCTGAGCCTTGTTATTCCTTTTGCATATCCAATCTATTCCTTGGATGATTTGATAATCAATTTCTTGCTATACAAGCTTAATAAGAACATATATAGGCAATCTGTGTGGTTGGACAATGATTCCTTCTATCCTTATTATAGTGAAATTTGGATAGAACCACACATCCCCCATGGTCTCTACTTGTCTTTTGATTAGAGGAGGAATCCTAAGCATATGGATACTAGTGATTGCCTCAAAAATAATTGGGAATATACCATCACATATGAATTGCATGTGATTCTTGTATTTTAAAATATTCAATTTAGATCAACAATGGGAAATGGTATTTCTACCATCAAGGGACCAATTTTAGATGCCAAGGAAATCAATAGAGGCTAGGAGTGAATCCAAGAGGTAAGACATAATAAATAATTTCTTAGAGGTCTTTCTCTTGATGGCTGTAAATTGTTTGACTAAGAAAAAACTTATTAAGTCTCCAATGGGAGGGGTTAATTTCTATTCTAACATACAATGGACATAAGATACCCAAACCTTACTTAAAAAAGTTTTAGAAGATACACTAAAGGCTATATTTAATAAGGTCATAGTTACCCTAACACCCTCCCTAAATTAGGCAATAACAATCTAACCATTAGGGGATTTGAAAACATGGGAACCTTGGATTAACCAAGGTGAGAGGATTGAATCCAAGTTTTGGGAATTTTCCCATTCACTCAAGGATGGGAGATCAAAATGAGGTAGATGGAGCTTATAGTAAGCCTCAAAGGCCATGAGAGCTATACATGAAACTTTCTTGACACTTCATTCATGAATAATATATTCTCCATCTATTATATAGTCAATAAAAATAAGAACAAGAAGGTTGATACAATGCATTACCTCTAGTTTAGCGGTTGCATGGTGAAGGCCTACCAACTGAATTGATACTAGATATTTATATCTCTAATGCACCATAGCATTCCTTATTTCTTCCTAAGAAATTGGTTACAACTCTTCGATAAAAAAGAATAATTTAGACCAATTTTTGATTCCATGTACATTTGAGGCTATTAAATCTAACTCTGTGTCTTGAAATACCCTTCCTTCACCATCTAAAGTTAGATAAAGCTTTGCTTCCATTTTCATTTGTTGCCTACCTATCACCATTTATAAAACTGAATTTCAGTTGGTGAAAATAAATATATCACTAAGGCACTTGCTCTAAATTCAAGTTTCACTTACTTTGATTGCTATGTGATCAATTGAACTAACTTGAGTCCTTCTTTATATAGGGTTCAGGGTTTTTAGCTTTAATGGTGAAAATATCCAACTCTTGATTTCATACATGTCTCGAATTTGATGGGAGCTCATTCTCATGTATTCTATATTATTGAGCATAGGATATCTTTTTTTTTGATCTTCCATACCTACATGGAGCTTATGTGGTAGGGTTCCATGCCTTTTATGGCAAATTTCATAAATTCTAGTTGAAGGCTAGTCATTAGCTTTCAAAATTCCTCTTTATTTTGCTTTAAAAAACCAAATCTAGGTGCTTGGATTTATTTGGTATCTTGATATTTAAGATCACTAATTATGCCATGTGTCAAGATTGTGAGGCCTTTGAAAATTCCTCAAGTTCATTGCACCATTGGATCAAATCTAGAAAGCAAGTGATCACAATTGGATCTTGGCTAGGGCTAGATATTAACTATATGCCTTTTTAAAAAGACTTTGGGATTGTTTCACTATTAGATCAAATCCATAAAATAAGTGATTACTATTGGATCCTATAAAATTCTTACCTTTTAATGAGTTCCATGATTATATGAATCTTAGGATTTAAATGCCATTTATAATTTTAAGATTTTTTTTCAAAAGACACAAAATGACTTAGGCTAAGATATTTATGTACTAGGCTTGTCTTCATTAAAAGCTAGGAATTTATTAAAAGGTTTCTTTATAAATGCCCCCTTTGATTAGGGTTTAAAAATTATCTAACTTAAATTTTACATGTTCAGTCATGTCAAATACATCCTTGAAGACATTAACTGATAGGAGCAAACCTATCAAATTTAAAAAAATGGAATTTATTGATCCAATAACTTAGTGCCACATGGAAAACCCTCAGGAGTTCCCAAGGATTTAGGGATTTCCTAAGTTAAATTTGATAGGTTCATTCATGTCAAATATGTCCTTGTAGATGTCAAATGATGGGAGTGAACATGTCAAATTTAATACAATTTAATTTAGTGATGTAATAATTGAATGTCACATGCAAAACCCTTGAGAGTTCTTAATGCTTTAGCTTTAACTCACACCATTAGATTAAAACTTTTGATCAAGTGATTGTCATTGGATCCTTATTGGGGCCCAAATAATTAACTATATTCCTTTCTAAAATACTTCAAGCTTGACACACTATTGGATTAAATCCAACAAATAAGCGTAAAGCATTAGATCTGCAAAAGCACATGAACTTTAAGTTAGAACCTGATCATGTATAAAATTTGCCATTATATTTTCCCATGAATGTTTAAATTCAAACTACTAGGTTATATTGCTTGTGAAACCTGACTTCTTCCATGGAACCTATAATTAATCACCTTAAAGATGATTATATAGAAACATTAATCTATAAAACATGATAATTAATCAGATACACCAAAGCGCATGTATTTTTTAAAGATTGACTTGCTTTTAAAATTCAAGATCAAACAATCTTTCACACTTATTCTAGAATATAGAAGTTCTAGAAACAATCAAAGGGGTCCCCTTTACAAAAAATAAATATGTGGGGTGTTGGTCTCAACATGTTACAAAAATTGATTTGCAAGGGGTTTGAAGTCATTTATTGATTGAGTTAGAAATCATAGAATGACATTAAAGCATAGTATTTTAATATTATTAGAAATAATTTGGTTAAAAGTTTATCATTGGATACATAATCAATGTATGCTACATAAAAATATCAAGTATGCTATTCAAGGTCACCTTTGCCATCATAAAATGTGAACTTAAGTGTAATAAAAATGGTTGGTAAGGGGTAAAAACATATTTATGTTGAAATATGATTATGTAACACCTATTATGAATAATAAAATAAGGATATTTCATATAATTTTGTTCAATATTTATAACCTTAGTTTTATAAAGCTTTATAATTTAGACAAGGGATTTGACCTCTTGGTATTTTAGGTTGGTCATTTGATAAGTTACCAAATGAGGTGTACCCATAGGCTGGGTAGATGTAGGTATTGAAACCAATATTTGAGTTGAATAATTTGATAACCTCATGATATATGTAGAAATATTAGTCTCAATAAATAAAGTTTAAAATACATAGCTCGTGTCCCCATTAGAAGTATTAAGTGGTAATGAACTCAAGGGGAGGGTTTTTGATATATGGGGATTAAACATAGATTGAATATCGTGATCAATAGATGGACATGATTATTCATAAATGCTTTTTTTTTTTAGTTTCTAATATGGTTTCTAGAAATTCATCAATATCTTTAGGGTTTTGATGAATACGTGCAAAAAATAATGCAATTATTTTGACTTGTTCATGATATATTTTCTCATGTTCATCATTTTTAATAGACTCATGGTTTTCATTATTATAATATTATTATGTGATAACCTCATATGTATATTTTTCAATCTCAACATTGGTATCATCATGATCCATATATTTTGTTCTTTATTAGTTTTAGACATCTTAGGAAATAGGAGGGGAATCTCAGTGTCTTTAATAGGGACACCACCCAATCTAAGGATATGCCTAGGTTTCATACAAAATAATATAAGGAATTAAAATTTAAAAAAAAAAAAACTATAACCCTAACTAACTAAAAACATTAGGAACTATAAAACTTTGCATTCATATAAATTAGGTTCACCAAATGTTTAATCCTAAAATCTAGATGTGAAGGAATTTAGGTTTAAATGGGTAGAGATAGACGAGGGTGTTATTCCTATTTTTTGCACCCCCTATCTTTTTTTGAAAATTTAAATGAGAAAATATTTTGTCATATTTATGACTCACATCATAACATTTAAAATTATTAGTGTGGGGGTCTTAATTCATTATTGCATTTGAATGTTCATTATTATGCTAAATTTTACTATGAATTTTGTGTTTGATAAAATTTTACTCTAACATTATTTAGTCGTTTCAAAAACATAAGTAAACTTAATGATAATCTAAATTATATATGTGATGTGTGATATTGTTCAAAATAGATGATTTGATCTTAAACTTATGATTCTTCAAATCATATATTTATCAATATAAAATGTAATATTAAGTTGTTTAATGTTCATAAGATGTATTTATGGATAAAATAATTTGTAATTCAATGATTATATGTTGAAGGATTCATATTGGTTTGACTTGCATAGGTTTATTGTTAAATTAGCAAAGATGTTTTGATTTTTTAAAATTAGATATATAAGTTATACTTTGGATTTTAGTTAGTTTATATTTAAATCTAAATATTTCCTAAACCTAAGACTTAAGGTTATAATGTCCATTCAATCTACATATATTTTTGTCAATAAAGATACTTAAGCTGGAGGACATAAAATAATTAAAGGCCTAAACTATGGTATGGTTAGTAATTTCATAGTTGGTAGATAGTATTTGGTTTTGATGAATTTTTTGTTAAGTGATTTGGATGAGATTTGGGTATCCATTTGACATGATATAGATTCAATTTTATTTAATGCAATGTACATACATTGATAGTTGGTTTTTAGCATGACAACTTGGTAATGGTTGTAGTAATGGGTAAAGTTGGAAACTTATTTTATCAAGTTGACTATGCCATTAAAATATTACTAGTAGACTTCATAACCAATGGGAATGTAACATGACATTTGAATAGTTATTGATTTTCAATAGAATACAAAAGGTGAATTCATTCAATTTTTAATCATTTATCACAAGCTTTGGGTGGAAGCAACATTATGCAGGCATGAGTAACTTGGAAAGAATAGAGGAAACTAAGGAGTCAAAAATAAGGTAAGGCATTTGTCATTATAAAAGATAAATGGATTTAATATTTATTGAATTCCCATAATATGGAATTTTAGAGTTATTAATTGCATGTCAAGATATAATTGATAATAGAAGTATTTTATAGTTTATGATGGAATGTGGAAATTTTTGAATGCATGGATGAAATTATAGAAGATAGTTTTGTTCAAACATGCAAGATCTATTTAGTTATAAAATATACTTATAGAAAAATCATGGGTTTGAGAATGTCTTTGCATGCCAATATATAATTGGTAATTATAATATTTCATGGTTTAACATATATAGTTTATTTTGATGTATTGTGGGTTTCTCGGTATTTGTTTTTGAACTCTAAGTTTGGAATATGACTCATACATTTTCACTTGAGGTTTTAAGGTGATTGAGTTATTATTGGAGATATATATTTTGGTTTCATTTTAGATTATGTGGATGAAATTATTGTGATGATAGAGTTATATTTATGGTTTGTTCTTCAATTGCACCAATATGGGTCTTTTTAAATAACACATTTATTACCAGTTTTTGAATTCAAAATATTCTAGTACATTGGAATAGATGCTTATTGGTTTTAATTCGAGTCTTTGGAAATTATTTATCCTTTATAAATATTCTTCTTTATCTACATTTTAAGTTTTTGAGTTGTCTAATGATTTAAAATTCTATGAGAAGGATGATTTTTGGTATTGCCAAAACATTTTGAAGGATTTTTGGTTCTAACTTTCTATATCAATCCTACACATAGAATAGTTTAGAGTTAATATTAAAAGTTTAGTAAATATTGTACATAAAATAACTTATTTTTTGTCATAATTGTTAGATATTTGAATTCTAATGGATTCTATTGGCTTGGAGATTATTTTTTCTATTTTCATTTATGATTTTAGAAATATTTTCAGTCTTATAAAATGTTGTTTAGTCGAAAATCATGTAAATAATCTTTATTCAAGGTTTATTTATTGGTCTCTACCACATATTATTTTATCATCTAGGGATGATAATTTTCATTGAATAATAGTGTTTGTCTTTGAACCTGATTATGTTTTGGATTTGATAGAATTCATCAATTTCATTTTTCATTATATGTTTGATATTTGGAAAATGGCAAAATGCTTGAGGTTGAAATGAAAGTTATGATTTTCAAGTAGAATAAGTTATATATTTTGAAAAAAAAAATTATATTTGTTCATTCAGATCTTGTGAAAGTGCAAATTACAAAGATAAAGGGGATATCTAGCTCAAAAAATTGATAGTTTGTTTATTGGTATTTTATGATTGAGATCAAATTGTTGAGATGTTATACATATAGTATAAAAATTTGATTTAAATATTTGTTCTTTTTTTAGTTATTGAGGACAAATAAAATAGTAAAGTCTTATTTTTTTTAGGTGTTTATTATCAAATATTTGAAGTTTTCACAAATTTAAATGGGTCCCTCCAAGGTTTTATGTTGTCTATCAAGTTGTGGAACAAATGTGAGTTGTTTGTATGTGAAGATGATAGTTTGATGACTTCAATTTTATTATGTTAAGTGATATGATTTAAAATAAACATTTACTTTACATAGAAGTCAATATTTAGAGATAGATAATATTTATATATTAGGAAAGGTTGAGGATAATTGTTTATTCATTATGGTGTGGAATAGTTTGTAGTAATAAGAATAGATATATTCTTGTGATTGGCATAATATTTTAGATTTTAGATAGAATGTGATATGTTCATTAGTTTTTCTAAAAATATGTGGTTTAACAGTGGATGATGTATTAGATGCTTCAAATAATATGATAGAATCATGTTTTAATTTTATAATTGTCAAAATAAAATAAGTCTATATGATCAATATTGAATGTTTATATTTGTTAAGTATTAAAATATCAATCAATTTTATTGAAGTTCATGAATAGATGTTTTATATAATTAGATGTGATATTTTTTAGTTTTCACATATATCAGAGGATATTTTTCAATCCAAATAGTAATCAAGGTTTCATTATTTAGTAAAATGTTAGTCTAGACTCCTTCTCACTTTAATAAGTCTCATGATAATAATTGGGGGCATAATTAGGATTGGAACAAGAAATATCCACCCCTCATAGATTTTTTCCTAGAGGCCATAACTTTAGAGGTAGGAGAATCGGTAGGATGGATCCTATACCTAATAACTGAGGCACTCATATGTCAATCCATTTTGATGCTTTTGACCCTTGCTTCTAGAATGTCTTGAATGACTTTACCTTTAACCTTTATAATACCTATAGAAACAAAGGTTGGATAATACCTCCTTGGACATATCATTCTCACAGACAAGAAACTCCAAATGGTTCCTCCCAACATATGAAAATAACTTTGTAATCTCATCCTAATCCTACTCAGCATCATTCACCACAACATCAAGTGTACATACCTTGATATGATCTTTTAGTTAACTACCGATTTGCATTCATGATCATTGTACCATTGAATACTAAAATTCCATCTCGTGAACCTACAAATGCACCCTTAGGTTTTCTAAGCTAAATCTTGAAAATAATTGTTCACATATGCTTGATCAAGAGAGGGTAGAATTTTAGGGAGGAAAAAGATGAGAAATCATCCCTTTGGCATTGCCTACAATTACTAGGATGGTCAAGAAGGTGATATTCAAGGTAGATGATGAACACAATGAATGTAGTACTAAATTGGTTAAGTTTACATCTATGACAATGAATTATACAAAGTATCAAATAGATAAAAGACATCCATTAATTAATATATTATCTGATACTAAGGATAAATGGATGGTTGGGTGAATTGTAGTTTTGTTATTTTAATACTTTCTGAAACTTTTCATGTTGTATCTCTTGATGATACCTATTCATATTTGATACTTGACAATGGGTATAACTTTTATAGTAGTACATATATTTTTTGTTTTTAATCATATATTACTAAATATGGGTTAATCTATATAGAATTCATGTTAGATGCATTGAATTTCATTTAAATTATTTATTTCATATTAATGTTAGCATATTCTGATTATTTAAATGTTAATGATGTCTAAGGACCCCCACCCATTTAGATTTTCTTATTAATCAGTCTATTAAAATTTTAATTTGATATCTAAAAGACTTATTTAAGTCTTGAAAATAATTTGAGTTATAAAGTTGATTGACTTCATTTTAAAGTCAATTAGACTTGACTAATAACTAGTTAAAGTTAGTTATAATTTATTTTTCAGCTATCTCTTGAAGAGATGATTATATAAGAAGATCAAGGTGGCATATCAATGGGAAGAACATTACACATGTATCCTTGAAGACTCTAATTTTCATCAAAGTTCATCATCATATAATTTTTTGTGTAATATCTTTGAGATATAATAACTTTTGTAGATAGACTAATAAGACATTCTGTAATGGTTGAGTAACACTATTAATGAGCACATGTATATCTAGATTTATTGTTTAATTTATAAATCAATTATCTAATAGCTCTTAGGTTTAATATCATATAATGATTTAATATTTGCATTCAAATGAGTAGAATTAAAATTACTTGGCATGAATAATGATGAATACTTTGTTATGTGTGACATGTTGATTTATTCAGATTGTATTAGTTCTATCAAAGGTTTTTGTATTGAAATGGTGTTTCTCAATAAAAATTTTACCTTTGCTAAGATAACTCTTCTTTAAGACTCACATTTAATTTTTATTATTTGTTTAATCTATTTTAGTTATGTTAGTTTTATTTATATTTATCTTTTAAATTAGATGTTTTGATTTCATTACTATTGTTTATTTAGTTAAGTCTCAGTCTAATTCTTAGCTAATTGTTTATTTACTAGTCCTTAAGTTGATATGTTTTAGTTGTTAGACTATTTTTTTAATTACTATTTATTACTTAAATTCTTGATTTAGTTGGTTTTTATTTAAGTGGTTTAAGTTTATAAGTAATTAATGTTATTATTTGCTTAGAATTATGTGGTATTTTAGTTTAACGTTAGTCTAGTTTATATAGAAGTCTAGGTTATTTTATTTAGTTTCCTTTATAGTTGTTCTTATTTATTATTTCATTATGTGTTATTCATGTATATTACTCTTTACTACGGTGATTATTTAATTATTTATGTTAATTATTATTTCCCTTTCAATCTTTGGATTTCATTGTCAATTGTTTTATTTATCATTTAGTTCTTTCTATTTATTTTCTTTTGATCTACTTTGAGTGAAACATAACCATCAGAAGATTATTGAAATTTTGAAAAATCTAAGAAATAAATTAAAAGGAACAAAAATATTTCCTTTTAGATACTATTTAATCGATAGATTTTCTTTGTTGAATCGGTTAGATTATATTTTTATATTTTGTTTCCTTCATAGTGAAAGAGATATTAAATTTATTTTATTATAATGAAGTATTCTTGATCTATGACATGCTTATTATTTCCTAAAATATATTGAAAAACCCTTGCACATCTTTTATATACGTTAATACCTTCAAATATTAATTATTAGACTAGTATAATTCCATCTTAACCTTTGTAATAAGTTAAAGTGTTTATTTGTTAATGTAATAATTTTAATTATCAACAAATTTGGTGAATCTACTAGAGAGTTTTTCATTAATATTATTTTATTTTTTATTTTTCCATGACCATTGGTATTTCAGTTAATTTTACTCATTTCTTAATTTTGAAAGCAAATAATGAAACTAGTAATAGGGTGTGGAGAAGAATACCTAGTAAAGTGTGTACGTGAATCCAAATGATGATGGGAACTCCTCTTTGTCTTGGAATGAATAACTTGAAGATGAGAAAGATACTAGAAAAGGGATTGTTAGATGGATGGTTGAGTAGACTACCTAGCGTGAGCTATATCTAAGAAGCATATTGATTACTAGGAGGCTATCAATCTACTATTATAACAATTAAGTTGGAAAGGATAAAGTAAAGATATACTTGCATAAGATAAATGAAGTGTGATTAAAATAAAGTAGAATGCTATTTAGAAGGAAAGTGACCAAAAGTAGCAAATCTAGTCAATGCTTATGCTAAAAGGGTTTGGGTTTAGTCAGAAAAGATACTATAACCAGGTAGAAATAGAGAAAGTTAGGTTTAACTAGGGTTATGGGGATGAAAATAGCTTGTTATATTTTTATGCCATAGTGACTATCAATGGTTAGGTGAACCATTCACAATTCAAGTTGACCATCGATGGTTGGGTAACCATTGATGATTGAAGTAACCATTAGTGGTTATGCTAATAATTAGTGGTTACCTATGTAAATATGGGAATGATTAGAAAAGAAGGTGCAGATTGGGATATTTGGGCAAATAGAGGTTTGTTATGGGGTTGAGGGTGGAGAATGAGATACTAAAGGGTTTGATAGGGTAGAAAGATTAAAAATAGGATAAATCAATGAAAATGAGAAAAAGATACCTAAAACTTAATGATGGAAGGCTGAAGTAATTTGGCCAAAGTTATAGTACTTTGGCTTTCAAATGTGATTTTGACAAAGCTTTGGGTCTCTTATGATGTTGCTTACTTTATGAAAGGGTGTTGGATACCTGTATGCAAGAGATCTTGGATTATAGACTATCAATTTTAGATTCATATCTCTTATTTCTCTTCTCTTTTATAGGATGAAGCTGCTCATTAGATAGAAGAAGTTACTAATCTGATAGGGGATAAAGTTTCCAATTCATGACATTTTAAAGCTAGTTTTAAAAGTAATTTGCTATTTAGGGAGATACCTATCTCACACAAAGTCATCAATGCTTTAAAAATTTAAATTAGTCTTAGAGACCTGACTGTTGATGGTTAGGCTGATCATCGATGATTGAGTGGCCAAAAGAAAATGAGTTAAATAAAGTTAAAAAGGTGTAAATTAAATGTGATAAGTTAGGGTTTTGATAGAATCAAGTTAGTAGATGAGTCTAATTGACTAGGTGGTCCATTATATGTGAGGTTAGATAAGGGTTAAAAGGTAGTTTAACATTGAAAGATATCATGTACAATTTTTGAGTGTCTACATTTCCCCCCTTTTTGTTATATAGATTTGATATCATAAGTTGTAGAACAAAAATAGATTGTTGGTCAAGGTATAATTACCCTGAGTATGGGAAGAGGTGTTCTTCCTCAAACTAAGAGTTGATGAGGTGAGAGTGAAATTAGGTTAAGGTTTGATAAATGGTAAATGGGTAGTCAAAATGTGGGTGACATAAGAAGTTTGGGTATTTGTGATGTAAACATGTACATAAAATGTGACTAAGGGTGATAGTTAAGATCATGTAAAGACTAAAGTTGCTAATGTTGGTAAAAATAAGTTTGATTCTAAAGGGTTTTGTGATAAGGACAACTAGTTCATAGTGTTGGTCGTAGATGATCAAGTTAGGCCTATCAAGCCCTCTAGACAAGGTCAGTGTTGGTTGTAATTATACAAGGTAAGAAGTTCTCCTACAAAACAACATAATTAGCTAGATCATGAATGAGGTGGTATAAAGTTTAATAGTTCAACATGATAAGGTTAGTTGGTCTGATCAAAATTAACATGCAAGGTTGTCACAAAATAAGTGAATGGTCTAGGTAAAATATGACCAACATTAATGTGGACATGTTGTAATGGTTGGTTAGTTGGTTATGGGTTGATGGGGGATGGCCAAGCTAGTTCTATATGTAATAGGTAAGTAGATACTACCTACATAATTCTATGGATAGAATATCCAAAAAGAACTTCAAGCCAAATGTAGTTCTCTAAAAAAAGGTTGGTAGTGAGGTTAGCTTCTTTTCAAACAGGGGAAAGAAAAGTAGGACCCTGATCATTGATGGTTAGGGATTTCCCTAGGGCTGATCATCGATGGTTGCCTTGACTATTGATGATTAATAAACCCTAAAAATCTTAGAAGATTAAAGTAAAAATATGAAGTCATTTTTACCATGTTACTTATTTGGCATTTATAATCTAGGTTATTTGTGACATTTGTTACTTGTGTGGTGAGCTTGTTGAGGTGGAGTGCATGGATTAGTTGATAGTGTGTTCAATTCATGATTGAGTGGGGATTCGATGGATGGTGGGCAAGGACACATCTAGGTAGTGGTATGAGGATTCTAACCAAACCAAAGAGTGCATAATGATGTAGGCTATATCTTAAATTTGATAGTATAGCTAAACATGTTGGTATAAAGGTGAATTTAGGGAGGTTAAATTAGTGGGGTAGGGTTTTTTAAATTTAGCTTGGGTCATGATGCCGTAGGTTAAGGTTTTTGGTGTTTATAGGCAAATTATAGGGGAAATGGAGATTTGAAGGATGTTATAGGAGTGTAATTTAGGTGGGAATAGTTTTAAGTAGAGAGATTATTTGATTTAGGTGATTTGGTAGAGGTTGTGGTAGGTTGAGGGTTTGAGTTGGGCTATCGACAGTCACACACAGTGACCATCAATGGTACAACCAAACCATCACTAGTTGAATCTTGGGGTAAAAATGTCCCTAAAAGACTATTGATGGTTCACGGAATCATCAATAGTATAAAGATTGGTGGAAAGGCTTGGTAAAAGGTGGAAAATAAGTGAAAAGAGTTTAAAGTTACATGGAAAATTTGTATAATTGTGTCAAAGTAGGGATATAGGTGTAATAATTGTTTTTTAGTTTTAGAAGTACTGAAAAGTTAATAAGAGGTTTAAATTATAAAATGTTTTAATTGATAGTGGTTAAAATTGGTAAACGGGTGTAAATTAGTCAAAATTGATTGAAAAAGTGATAAAGTGGATGAAGTTTTTAAAATTTTTAAAGCTTAGAAAAGTTGTGCCAAATATGTAAATGGTAGTAAAGGGGTGATAAGTGTGAAGGGGTGTTTATAGTGGTAGATAGGAGGAGTGGAATTCGTCTAATGTTAGGTGTTCAAAATTGTGAGAGGTAAAATAAGATATATAATAAGGGAGGGTATAATATATTAAAAAAGATAGGTGTATATTTTAGAGTGACTTAGAAAATGTAGGAATGCTAAGATTATTATTTATTTATTTGTAAGCCCATGACTAGATTTAGATGATGGATCAGGTCCATAAGATCTTCACAAAGGTTTAGGATTTAATGGCCATATAGGAGTGGAGGCACATGGAGATAGTTGTCCTAGGGGCTTGATTCATTATCAGCACCTACTACATGATGCATCCATGATCATCATGCTTATCGGGAGATGGGACCTAGTGATAAACACCTTTATATTGCCTACTAGAGATTTGACCATCTTGTTGGAGGATGTGAAGAGGATAACATGGCTACCCATTTAGGGGGAGCCCATAGATCATATTAAGAGTGAGGAATGGGACTAAAACATGGATTTCTTATATATAATAGATCAAGTTCATGCCAGGTGGTATGTAGTTGGGTTTGGGATTAGTCCATTATACTAGAGGGCCTTAGAGGATAAATGCCTACTAATGATAATGATGATGATGATGATGACGATGATGACAATGATGATGATGATGATGACTTGTTTCACATTGCTAGATTTGAGCCATAAATGATTTATATACCTACTAATAGGGGTATTAGTGGATATGTTATTAGGGATGATAGTGTTTGGATGGGCCCCAATGTTACTAGTCTAGATCTATAAGGAGTTTTAGGCCTTCTAAGCATAAAAATACTATGGTATCAGTGTTAGTTTCATGCTCCAATATTTGGAATATGAGAATATTTAAGTTGTGAGACCATTAGGGCTACCATGGCAAGGTTTTACATAGGTAGAATTTCTAGTTGGCTTCATGTGATGGAGGTACATTGATGTTTTGATAGGGGTAGGTGGAGGAGCTAAAGAAATTGACTATTTCTAGGATGTGTTGGAAGGTATGGTGGTAGGAGATGTGATATGGAGGCCATATGTTGGTTGGATTAGTTAGCTTAGGCACTGGTACCACACATTATCCTTATAAAGCTAGTGTTGGATTTATAAGAGGAGAGATGGGGAGACTAAGCTGATCTTCTTCAAGTAAGTGTGGTGGTAGTTTTAATTGGTATAGGGTATCCCTCTAGATTTCCTTCGATACAAGAGGGAGGATGTTGAGTTATTACTCCCATATACTTAGCTATAAGACATCATTTTTGATGAAGAGTTACTATCCAAGGCTACCATTGATGATGTGGGTATGGTAGATGGATACATAGCTTGGTACCAGGCCTGATATGTAGTAGATGACTTTAGATGGGGTGATAGTGGTTAGTAGTCTATGGATTTAGACCCTAAAGGGGAACTAGCATAGGATGTTTAGGTGATAGCAACATTGGTAGCAACACAAACCCATATTACTAGGTTACACAAATAAGTGGCCAATTTATAGGGATAGATTATCACCTTATAGGGGTAGGTTTCTATAGTGATAGGTGAGCATGATCAAGGAAGGATCTCTCTTAGGTTAGTGACTCATGAGAGAGATTAATTGAGATAGATCATAGGGGTCACCATAGAAGTAGAAGGAGGATCACCTAACATAGTTTTGAGGAAATGGTACCTAGCCACCATTGAGGGGTTGAGATATTATGAGGTGATAGTGATAATGTAGTTACCATTAGAGATGTGATATGGAGACTATAGGGCCAAATTAATAAGGGTTCCATCTATAGATACTATAGGATGGTGGGATAGGTAGGGATATTAGGTGGGCACCACTAGATGCTACTATAGGTGTAGGTGTAGATGGAGCTAGTGGTAGTGATGCAAGTGGGCCCATCGATAGTGGTGTTCAAGGGGCCTGATATATGGCCTTATATATTATATGTTTTTGATTTTGATACCAGCCTATGTGTTGATGACATAAGATGTATATGAGAGAGAGACATGGATACATTGTGTTATATATTTCCTTATTGATGCATATGATGATTATTCTAATTATATTGTTAACATTTGATTATATTAATGACATGTTCACATTTGATAATATGATGATGTTCTGATGTTGATGATGTTTAGTTGGTTATATATCAATGTATTATGATGATGATGATATAGATTAAGATTATGATCATGATCATGATTTTGATATGTTTATGGATTATGGATGACATATATGATGCTTTAGACATAGGTTTATTGTTGACTCTTTAGTTTAGATATTGATGATGGATAGGATGGATGATGATGACTATTTGCTTATATGATTATGTGGTTGACAACATGTCTTCAATCAAGATGTTTGTTTTTATTTAGTTTAGTTTGAACATGATCATAAATATTTGATAGATAGGTTTTGATGATGTTATTTATGAGATGATTATAACAATGTGATTTATAGATAGGATGAGGATGTAATATTCATAGATGGGATAATATTTTGGAATTATTGTAGGATGAAATTTAACAAGGATAATATGTTGCTATGATGGTCTAATGGTATGCTATGATTATATATTAATTATGGGTTTTGATGTTGTATTTATGGGTAGGATATGGTTTATATATGTTCTATTCATGGTTCATAATGTTATGATTATGTTGATGATAATAATGTTTGAATGTATAGATTTGCTATGGGAATATAATGAAATCACATAAAGTAGGTGTAGGTAGAAAACTAAATGTGAAAAAGAGATAAGAGTTATGAGACATATGTCCACTTGAACTAATGGAGGGAAAAGAAAAGGCATGATGTTTTGGGCTGGTGAGGACCTAACAATAAGAAAACATAGTTGGATTGAAATAGTGAATATAATCTTATTGAATGCTTTGCATGATCGTGATTTTATTGAGAAAGGGGGTTTCCTGATCACTTTGCATCTAGTAAGCTCATATTCCCTTAGTTTGAGAAAGGGATTGAAGGGAAAGGGATTGAATGATAAATGGGTGAAAAGGTAACCTGATGTGGGTTAGCTCACCCCTTCTATAGGTGACCAAAGAACTATAATAGACAAGTCTTTATTATATGCTAGGTATAGATTGATCAATGTGGGAAGTCTACAAATGCCATATATAGGAGCCGATTATAGAATACTAGGATAATGTGTAGACTGATTGATGTGGGAAGTATACAAATGGTACTTATAGGAGCCAATTGAAGCTTACTTTGATTTTGGCATAGGTTTATTTGTTATTTTTGTTATTTTGATAAGTTGTTCAAGATGATTGATGAAAGAATCCTCATATGATTATTTCCTAGCCATCCTTTAGGAGAGTAGTCTAGAATTAGATTTTTATAACTATCCCTCAAAATTAAAGTCTATTTTTAAGAAACATGTAATTATTAGGTAGTTATCCTTTAAGGTATTAGTTTTAAATTTTAGAAATATAGACCCAAGTTATTTTAAATGTAATAGTATACATGGACAAGTCTATTTAGGCTTAAAGATTTATCTTTATGGTAGCATAAATTTAGCATAGAAGGTCAATGATAGATGGAGGAAGTGGTTTAAGAGATAATTGATCATGGGATTCCATCTGATTAAAGATGAAAATTATCAATGAGAACCATGCCATGAGTAGAGCCATGATGTCCATGCTTAGGATTAGGCTACAACTGTGATAGATAATTAGATGGTTCTTATGTTGTAATTAGTTATTCCCAATGGGATTAGGTATAGGTAGGGGAAAGGAGGTGAAAATCTTGTAAGCCAAGGGATGAGCTTAAGCTAGACATGAAGGTGAGTTCGATTCTTATTTCAATAATATAAAGGAAAAAAATGTGAAGTGTTGAGTGGTTCAGGTTCTGGTTTGCCTTTGAGAGAAGATAAATGATAATATATTGATCCATACTTATGGTTTATAATGTAGGATCCAAACCAATTGAAATCAAACTTGCCCTTTTTACTTTTCTCCATATTAGTTACATGTTGACGTTGGATATTGCACCTGGGGCAAGGAGGCCTAGCTCCTGCCTTCTCCTCGCAACATGGAAACTCTCCTCTCACCTGTGGGACCGGTGAAGCTACAGGAGAGAGTCTCTAGATAAGGGCTAGCTTCCTTTGATGCATCGTGTTTTTTCTAGCAAATGCTAACATACATACACACACACACACACACACACACACACACACATATATATATAAAAGGGGGGATGAAAAGAGAGAGAGAATACAGGAAAAACAAGCCTACTCTAAAAGAGGTGATGCACCAAAAAACAAGGGTCAACCTTCAAACATCCACTCTCAGAACTAGACAAATACAGACATACACTACACATTTGGCAGAAAAGACTAGGTTGCAAAAGACCAGCAGGGAGGCTTTCATGAAAATATAGGAAACAAAAAATCACTAAGGTGTTGTGAAATGCACACTTTAACTAACTCTTTTTGTTTTAGTCTTCTCAAATGTCAACTCTTCTCCTTTCAGCTACAAAAATGGCACCTTGTAGATGACAAGTCTGTTGGTGTTAAACTTGTGAGAGCATAAAGAAATGATGACTAGACACAGACAAACATTCAATGCATACTCTAAAACATCTATCCAAATGGAGGTAAAAAACTACATTTTATTTGATTCAGGTGAAATTTTGCCAGGGCTGCACCTTTGTAATAGTGGAAGAACCGATTCTTCTCAAAAATGAGAAGTTACAATATATAGAAGAAAAGAGAAAGAAACTTGGCACTTTCTTTGACAAGTTGGTCTGTTGCGTCCCATTTGAAAGAGGAAACACTATTGTGTTGTCATCATCCTAAAAGAAGCCTACTAGAACCATGCTGTATAATTGCCAAATTTGACTTTGGCATTTGAGCTTTAATGTAGAAGCATGGGTCGCACCTCTTTTCTGCCAACAGATGAAAATTTGTCCCCTTTTTTAAATGCATGGGCCCTGATGTATGTTGTTTGCGCCATTTGGAATTAACAAGAAATAAATCACTTGCACTTTGCCATTTAGACTACCTTGTCACTTCTGTGCCATGTCATCTCCTTGTCTGTCACTTTGTTTTGTCTTCTTCTGCGTCCTTGTCTTTTTTGGCTGCTTGGCCCTTTAGGCGAACTCCTTGGTAGGTCACTACATTCAGGCCCTTTTCCCTTTTTCAATGTTTAAAAACCCAACGGCTATTCTATTTCATTAAATTTGATGGCCTTGGAGACATCATCAGGCTTGCTAGCTTCTATTCCTAAACTTTTACATGGCCTACTCCTCTGGCTGTTTGACTGTTGATGGGCCTTCTCGTGTCCTTCGTGGACTACCTTATGTCTTCACCTTTGTATTAAGCCATGGGATTTTTTGTATCAATCTGTGGGCTTTTGGCCTTGAAATGTGAACAACTTTGATTAACTTGAACCTCACCCAATTTCATCCTCGAAGTGCCTATCTTAGTGTTAAGCTGTGCGTGCTAGAACCAAGGACATCGAATCGTTGAACCCGAGCATGAAATGAACTCTTTGAACTTGCTGAACCCAAAAATGATTGGCATTTGAACAGCAGGTGAAGAAGGTGACCAATATTTTTCCTGCATGCAAAATGGGTCAACATTACATGTTGGTTTTCCTTAAGGATGAGGTCTCTAATGTTAAACTCTTTCTCATTTAGATTTTTACTATATGCATGATTAATTCATTCTTGATAGACATGAAGATGATTAAGTGATATGAGGTGATGTTCATTGAATAGTTGAATATGTGCTAGACTTTCTTGATGATAGTCACTCTTAGAAAGGATTTTGTGTAAGGATATGTGAAGCAAAGGAATTTAAACTTCAAGAGGCAAGATGACCTCTTCTATAAATATTATAGAGAAGGGGGTAGCATCCATAGAAGTTTGAAAGATGGTAAGATAGGCCCATAAAGTGAAAAAAATCTGCAAGTGCTAATCCTAACCTAAATCACTAACTACTTTGATTAACATTTTGATGAGAGTTTTGTTAGAGGCTTCTACCTATCAATTTTCTTATGGTTGATAAGGTAAGGAAAAGATTAAATTTATGCCAAAAGTGTCATAGATACCTTGGACTTTATAGCTTTTAAAAGATTTGACATTATCAGTGATAATCTTATGGGGAACACTGAAGTAGAAAATGATATGGTGATTGATGAAGTTGATAACTTCTTTGACTTTAGTTGAGATAAGAGGGATGGCCTCCACCCATTTGGTGAAATATTTAGTAGAAATAATGATATATTTGTGTTGTTTTGAAGAATGGGGATTGATTTTCCCAATAAGGTCAAGACCCCATTATGAGAAGGGCTAATAGTTTATAAATACTTGAAGGCCATGGGGAAGTGGATGATCTAATTTATCATGTTATTGAAATTTGACACACTTCTTTACATAGTCACAGTAATATTGATTAAGGGAGAGATAATATTAGCCAAGTCAAAGAATATGATTAGTGATGGCAAAGCCACTAAAGTGTCCCCAACATATTCTGTCATGCATTTCCTTGATAGCATGGGAAGCTTCATGACTCCATAGACAATGGAAAAGGATTCCATCAAATCCACATTTGTAAAGGATTCCCCCTAGTATGGTGTAATGATAGTTACCCTAAACAAAATATCTTTGAGCATTCTTTGAAAAGTTGGGAGGAATAATGCCAAGGTTAAGGTAGTGAAATGTTTGGTCATACCAACTGTTAGAAGGAGTTATTTCCACACTAAAAATGGTAGGAAGATTAGAACTGATATACGAGGGTGTGATAAAATGATGGATGGTGACAAATAGTTTGGATTTGATTGGCTAAGATGGGATTTGGGAAGTAAGGGAAGCCATTATGTCTACAAATTTATCAGTTGATTGAAGAACTAATTGAATAAGGTACTGATCAAGTGATGCTAAAGAGTGTGTCTATGAGTTATTTTTATTTTAATAGGTAATGATTTTTGCATTGATAAGATCTATTGACTTAGTTGATGACTAGTTAGGATTCACCAAAGATACTAATTATTTTGACTCCTAAGGCTAGGGTTATTTGGAGGCCTATGACTAGACACATTTCTCTTTATTTTGTTCATCAAATCAAAGGCTTGTTGATTTCCTTGGTTACTTAAAATAAATGTCTCTCATTAAGAAGTGGTGGAAGGGTTAGAACTTATCTGATAATTGGGAGATGAATTGATAGATGGATTTAAGTTTAACCTACAAGCTATAGAGTTGTGTAAGGTTGGTAGGAGGAGGCATCTAAAAGATTGCTTTAACTTTGGTGTGGTCTATTTCAATTCCACATAGAGAGATAATGAAACCAAGAATCTTTCTAGATATAACCCCAAAGATGTATTTCTTAGGATTGAGACTGATATGATAATGGATTAGTCAAATGAAAATGATGGTGAGAACAACTAGGTGATCCTTGTGGTGTTTATATTTCCCAAGGATATCATCCACATATTCCTCTATGATTTTATGGATGAGATCATGAAAGATATAGGTCATATCCCACTAATAGGTTTATCTAGTGTTCTTTAGTCCAAAGGGCATTACCTAATAGTAGAAGGTTCCCCACTGGGTAATAAAAGAAGTGTTATGCTAATATTTGGGGGAAATCTAGATCTGGTTATATCTTGAGAAACTATCCATGAGAGATAACATTTCATGACTAACTATAACATCAAAAATTTGGTCAATGTTTAGTAAAGGAAAGTCATCTTTTGGGCATGTGAGGTTGGGGTCATGAAAGTTGATGCAGAGGTGAAAACGTCCTATGGGATTTGTGATGGGAATGATGTTAGAAACCCATTATGTATGGTAAATATATTGAATGAAGTTGAAAAATAAGATACATTGAAGTTCTTATTTAACAATAATGGCTATGCAAACATGCATTCTACAAAGCTTTTGCCAAACTAGTTTAGCCTCAAGACATGTAAAAAAGTTATGGAGGGAAATATAAAGGTTAGTTATGGGCATATCTTGATATGACCAAGAAAATGCTATGTTATGATCTTGAAGGAAAGGAGGGTAATCTTGTTTCTTGATGAAGTTTAAATATTGACCAATTTTGATGATATGGGGGTTATTTTGAGTACCCAGGTTAACATCAATAGTGGATTCATTCAGCATAGTTTGATTCTCAGGAAGGAGAGATTTAAGAATTAAAGAATACCCTTCACCAAAGTAGGTGAGAATGGACTCATAATCCTAATTTTGGATGGTTTTTATGGTAGGATAATCATGTTTAATTATTTTAGGATGGATGAGATGAAGGGTTTTAGTTTGGCCATCTTTTTGATAGGTCAGGGTGCCTAAACTAATAGTATTGATCAAAAAAAAAGTTAGATGGGATGATATAAGAGTCTTAATATCTAGAGGGAGATGGGGTTGGTGAGGATGGAAGTTTTTCATAGATATTAGAATTGGGCTTTGGTGAATTGGGCTCTTCTAGTGGTACAAACACAAGACCAAAGAACTCATGAGGTTTTTGGGTTTTGATTATAGGTAACTCATGAGGTCCCTATTCATAGATTCCAAGACCAAACCCATTTCAAATGCACCAATAAAGGTAATATTTTACAAATTTTTATTTGTATAGGTAATAAAAATTGGTGGTGAATGGTTGGATGAATGGGATAATGGTGGGAATGAGAATTAGTTGATCAAGTCCCCCATAGACAAAATTTGTTTGATTATTGGGGATCCCAAAAGAGATGATGGTTCCAATGTTGGGATCATAAGAAGGGTCATATTTGATATTCCCATATTATTTTAGAGTATGGAAAGTATCTAAGGATAAAATACAATATTCCCCAAGAGAGAGAGTCACCGAAATGTGGATTGCAAGGGGTCCTCAACCAGATTTTGGGATGAAGGGATGGTTGAGATAGTGAAAACTTCATCATTGTTATGAGTAGGAGTATTGTTAGTTATGGTTGGTGGGGTGGTTTTGTTAGAAGTTGGTTATGAGGTAGATGAAGGAGGAATAAGAATTTCATTATGCTAGTATGTCATATTTCAAGAGGCAAAGGGACTAGGATCAGATTTGATGGTAGTAATTTGTCCTTCTTGCTTAAATTTAACACATCGATGTATGGTGGAAGGGATGTAACTCATATCATGGATCCAAGGGTGTCTAAGTAACACATTTTATTATAAATTACCCTCTATAATTTAAAATATTTTTGGAATGGTATGAGACCCCAAGTAGATATGGAGGACAACGGTCCCTAAGGTAGTGGTCATGATATCATTAAAGGAGTGAAAGATTGTTGTACTTTCTAACATGATATTTTTGGGTAGCTAAATTTGGTAATATGCATGGGAGGAGATAATGTTGATGCTATCTCATCCATCAATAATCACCCTTTTTGTGTGGGTTTGATTGATGTATGTTGTGATTAAGAGGGGAGGATCAAAATCCTTAAGATGAGAGGGAGGTATTTCAAAATCCTAAAAGGTGATAAGGTTGGAAAGTTGGAGGGATATAACAAAGGGTGAAAGGGGTTAAGGATCATATAGTTGAACCTATATAGATTATAGATCCTTGATTAGTGCCTGATGATGGTGTGGTGAGGTATTGACTCATTCATAAAGGCTCATTTTCATTAGTGTTTGGTGATGTTTTTTCAACATGATATACTGGATGGATTTTGATGGGTTGGATTGAGAGGGCCCAAAAATGGATAATTTGGGTTTTTTTGGTGGCATAGGTGTAGCTATAGGTGTAGGTGTTTGGTTTTAGTTGGAAGGTTGAAGGGTAAGTCCATGGAATGGATGCTTTGGCTTTACTCTTATCTTTTTATTGGGTTTGGGATCATATAACCCCATGAATAGTGTGGATAAGGGGGTTTTATAGGTTTTATGCTTGCTTTGATTCCTCCTTCTCATCCTTAGGTAGGAATAGGAGAGTAGGTAAAGTTTGGGTAGGTTGGGTTGATGGTAAGATCGGTAATGGGGGTAATAAGGGTTCATATAATAATAGATTATGCTCATCATATGTCTATGAACAAGTTCTTTGATAGATTTTTAGTTCTCTATGTCATGTTTTGATGCCCTATGGTATGTATAGATCAAGTTATCATTGAATTAGGAGGGTTTGGCATTAGAAGGGCAGAATGGTTTGATAGGTGGTAAGATAATGGAAGAATTTTGTTATAACCTTTATAGGATGGTTGAGTAGGATTCATTCAAAGGTGATGGAGGTGATGGGTTTATATATTTATGGATATGAACCTTCTTGGGCATATGATTTACCATAGAATTCACAATTGGAGGAATGGTTTTAGTAGGTAGTTAGGATTGCTAAGTTATGGTTGGTTTAGAGGTTGAAGATTTGGATATGGAAGACTTAGATGATGAAGTTTTAACTATGAGTGGAAAATTAGAGGTAGATAGGTTAGTTAAAAATGATTGAGAACTAGAGGGTTTAATTAATGTACGTGAATAAAATGGGGATGGTTTCTTAGAGGAATAATAGGTAATTGGGATGGTATAAGGATGGGGTCCTAAGATGGAAGGTAAGTGGGAAGGAAGTGGGATAGGTCTAGTTCAAGGTGAAGGTTTGGGTAACTCTACCTTCTTAGTTGGTTTGGTTGAGGGCTTATTTGGTGAACTATATGATGTGAAATCCAAATTCAAAGAGGGGTAAGTGTAGCTATGTGTGGGAAGGATCCTAGATTCTTGACTAGATTGGTGAGAGAAGCATAAGGAGATTTGTCAATTTTAGGTGGAGGTGGTTGGGATGGTTCACTTATGGTTTTGTAGGAGGTATTTGGTGAAGAGGTAATAATTAGTTTAAGGGTGGATTAAATTGAAGTTGAGGATTTATATTTTTTTAGATAAGGGGGTCTAAGATGATTCCAAAAGGTGGCTCTATCAAAGTTGGGTTGGGAAGTGAACTCTAAACTTTGGACTAGCCTCGAAAAGGGCTTATAGATGGGTTTAGTCCCTTGGCCACTGGTCTTAAAGATTAAGCCCTTAGGTGGAGAAGAGGGAATGACCTCTCTATCCTTATTTTTGATATATGATTAAAAAATTAGTGGTTAGGTAGATGAGGTAACTTTATCTTGGTTTGGGATAGTTTACAAAGAGGGCATAGATGGTTTTATGATGCAGAAGTTAGGTGTGTTTTCCACAAGTAAATTAATGGACATGGTTGCTTCTTTTGTTTGGGTGTCCAAAGGAATGGAGAGAAGTTCTACCACTTAAATGGGTGGATTAAAAGAAGAAGAAATGGTTAAAATAATGGTTATCTCCTTTGGTGCTTATATCAAAGGAGAAGCAGATAAAACTAAGGTCTCATCAAGTGGAGAGAGAGAGGAGTGATTGATTCCTCCATTTGAGTATTTAGAAGACTAGTGGTGAGTTAAATAATTTTATTTGGGTGATTTATGTATGGTTTCTTAAATAATGGGATTGTTATTAATAACATTGATTGTGTGTGCCTCATGAGAGTGAGATGATTCAGGTTGGTTCTCATGGTGTTGGGTAGAAGGAGTGTGATTGGAAAAAGGCTTAAATAAAATTTCAAGGGATGAATTAGGAGGTACATTAGGATTATAAAATTCAATTTATCCACTATCAATCAAGTTTTTCATAACACTTTTGAAGGTACTGCATCTATTAATGTCATGTCCTATGAATCAATGAAAGGCACAATGGTTGTTTGATTATACCACCTATGTATGAGTTGAGAAGAATCAATTATTGGGGTGGTTTAATATGTGGAATTTGGATGAGTTTGTCTTTGAGAAATTTATCCAAAACTAATGCATGGTAATATCTAATTGGAGTATATTGTTTTGGAGGAGCTCAGTTTTGGTTTCAATTTTGTTGATAAAGAGGGTTGGAAGAATTAGTTCATGGTGGTTGGTTGATAATTGAAGGTGGAGTGATTTTTAGAAAAACTAAATTTGTGGATGCTTTTGTTTTGGTATTGGATTGGTTATTGGTTTTGGTGGAGGAAGAATCATTAGATTTAAAGATGAAGTTTTTGTTCCATAATTTCAATTTCCCTTCATCAATGGCCCAGTTTTCCAGTTTGCATGCCATGGTGAATGCCTCATCAAAAGTTTTGAAGGTTCAAACTCGAAATGTGGGGGAAATATGTTTGGTAAAATCATGATAGAATAGTTCAAATAAATTTGGGTTTGGGTAAGGAAAATGAAATTTGGTTGATGAGACCTCTCCATCTAGCCATGAGATCAACAATTGATTCATCATCAAATTAATTAAGGGAATAGAGGTCTATAATAGAAACATTTTTAGATATATTTACTAAGAAATTCTCTAAAAATATTTGTGCTAGTTGAGAGAAAGAAAATATGGAGTGAATGGGCAACTATAGAAATCAAGGGTGGGTCCTCATAAAAACATGGGGAAGGCTAAAAGAAAGAGAGCATCATCATTTGGAATTAAATATCAAGAATGACAAAATGATCTCAAATGTTTTTTGGGGTCCTCCTTGCCTTAGAATTTAGAAAACAAAGGTAATTACCATTGAAGAGGATAAAAATGGATGGGCATGGATGGATGAATGGGTTCATTACAAATTTAATCATAGGATAAAAGGTTATGAGATCTAGAGATACATGACTACAAGTTAGTCTTTTTCTTCATTAAGATATTGATCAAATCTAGTTAGGGTTGGGAAGCTATATAACTAAGGGGTAAATTTTGTTGAGTTTGGGTTGAATCTATGTATGTATAGGTGGTATAAGGTTCTAAAGAAGAAACATATTGGTAGAAGGTACTAAAGAATACACGCATTGGTAAGTGGTGACAACAGGTTGAGACAATGCCACATAAAGGTTGATTGGAACAAATTATTAGGTGGAAGTTGTTGTATAACATTTTGGGTTAGGGACATAATGATAGGTTATCATGGGTACTTGTTGAGGGATAGATGCAGGTTAACTTAAAGGTAGGGTTGAGTCAGTGGGTGGAGGTCAAGTAAATTGAGGTTGGGTGGTGACTCTAGTGTTAATGGGTGGAAGTGTTTGAGGGATAAAGAGCACAAAGTTTTGAAATGGGTAGAATTTTTTGGATTGGTTGTAATAAAGGGAAGGTAGAAATAGGGGTAGAATATAACTCCATGGTATGTAGAGTATAGGTAAATAGAGGTAAATTTGAACCTATATGTGAAGTGTTGGGGTGGTAGGAGGTGTTTGGTTGGAGGTTGAAATATTGGATTGGGTTTGGGTAGTGGTAGTAGATGGGATGTTAGAATAAGAGACTTGGGTTAGAAAGGGTTGGGTTGAGGTCGTACCCACCATAAGATGGGGAGGAATATCATAAAGAGGGTCTATAGGAGGAACCAAAGAAATAGAGGTACAATGAGGTAAGTTATGAAGATAATGTTGAAGGCCTACTAGATTGTTGTTAAGGAAGGAAATGAAGTTTTCATCACCCTTAGAAACAATTAAGATTTTGGTAGGAGGGGGATAAAAATGAGGTGAACCCTCATCACTAGAGTTATATTTCATGGAGGAAGAAGAATAAGGTGGTGGTTGATTGGTTTGGTTTCTCAGCTATTATCTAATAAATACCATGTGAGAAAATAGGAAATAATATGGTGAAACTCACACCTCAAACAAAGACCAATCAAAAGAAAATAATTCAAGTCAAACAATGCATACACTAAATATGAATTATATCCTAACATTAGTTTTAGATTGATTTTGGCTTATGCCTTAAAAAGTGTGAATAGGGAATTTATCTTGTAGATCAGGGACTAAAGAACCAGTCTAATATTAGTTTCAAGTTGAGTTTAGGAACTCAAGAGATAAATATGTGTTGAACTTTAGTACATGGCTTGATCTTGGGGTCTACCCCATCACTTCACATTCCCATAGTTGTAGGAGTCTTAGGTGGTTATCTAAAATATACAGAGTTCAAATTTTATACTCAACCAAAGAGCTGAGTTGGTTCTCCCCTTAGTGGTGAAATCCAAGTAGGATAGCCGAGAATGGGTAAAGTTGTCACTAGGTGATGAAATCATATTCAAGACTTATCTCAAGTATGTTTTGATGTGTTAATTATTTTTTTATTTGGTTTAGGTGTGTGATAACAAGTGTGAAAACTATGATTAATTACTTTGCCTTCTAAGTTACTAGATGAACTAAGATAAGCAAGAAATCAATGTATGCAAGAGGTTTATTTTAGGTCCAAAAAGAATTTTTTAGATTTTATTTAATGAGAAAACAATAAAGGAATAAAAAGGGAATCGGGTCTCACCAAGAGTTCCAAAATGTTTCAATTAATTTCACTCGTTTCTTAATTTTGAAAGTAAATAATGAAACTAGTAATAGGGTGTGTAGAAGAATACCTAGTAAAGTGCATATGTGAATCTAGATGATGATGAGAACTCATCTTTGGCTTGGAAGGAATAATGTATAGATGAGAAAGACACTAGAAAAGGGGTTTTTAGATGGATCATTGAGTGAACTTCCTAGTACGAGCTAGATCCAAGAAATGTATTGTTTGCTAGGAGGTTATCAATCCATTATTATAACAATTAAGTTGGAAAACATAAAGTAAAGATATACTTGTAGAAGATAAATGAAGTGTGATTCAAAGAAATTAGAATGATAGTTAATATAAAAGTGACCAAAAGTAGTGAAGTCGATCAATACTTATGCTAAAAGGGTCAGTGCCTAGTATAGAAAATTATAAAAGGTATTGTAATTAGGTAGAAATAGAGAAAGTTAGGTCATTCTAGGGTTATGGGGTTAAAAATAGCTTTTTATATTTTCATACCATAGTGACTATCAATAGTTAGGTGAACCATCAATATTTTAGGATAATTGTCAGTGGTTGGGTAATCATCAATGGTTAAAGTAACTAGTGACAATTGTGTTAACCATTATTGGTTAACTATATAAGTTTAGGAATGATAAAAAATGTGTAGATTAGGTGTTTGGGAAAACAAAGTTTGTTATGGCATTGAGTGGTGGAGAATGAGATACTGATGGGTCTGAGAGGGAAAAGAGGTTAGAAATAAGATAAATCAATGGAAATGAGTAAAAGATACCTAAAGCTTAATGATGGAAGGATGAAGTAATTTTTCTAGAGTGATATTACTTTGGCTTTTGAAAGTGATTTTGATAGAGCTTCAGGTCTCCAGTGGCGTTGCTTGATTGTTCAAAGGGTGTTGGATACCTATATGAAAGAGAGATTGGATTGTGGATTCATTTCACTTCCTCTTATTCTCTTTTTATACGATAAAGTTGATAATTAGGATGGAAGAAGTTACTAATTTGATAGGGGAATAAAGTTTCCAATTCATGATGTTTTAAAGCTAGTTTTAAAATGAATTTGTTGTTTATGGAGATACTTATCTCACACAAAGTTGTCAATGCTTTAAGACTTTAAATTAGTCTTGGAGACCTAACCATTGATGGTTAGGCTAACCATTGATAGTTAGTCTAACCATCAGTGGTCGAGGGGATAAAATAAAATGATTTAAAGGAAGTTAAAAAGGGGGTAAATTAAATGTGTTAAGTCAGGGGTTTGATTGGGTTAATTTACTAGATGATTATAATTGACTAAGTGGTCTACTAGACATGAGGTTGGATGAGGGTCAAAATGTAGTTTGATGTCAAAAGTTATCATGTGTAGTTTTTGAGTGTCTATAATTGGAAGTACTACTCATATTATCCAACCCCTGATAGATATTTCTAATAACCAAGTTGATTTTACTTTCTATATGACTCATTTTGCATGGTATAATAAACCTTATGATTTACCTTATATTATTGAAATAATTAATGAGGAAGTAGAAGAGGCAGAAATCAAGGAAGTAAGAGTAAATCTTTCAAATGAAAAACAATATCATATTCAATAAGATAATTAGTGAATTAGATAAGAGAGAGAAAAAAATGATTATTAATCCTCAACCAAAGGTTCATTTTCTTTCAAATTATTTTCATCTTGAAGATAATATTTATTCTACTAACCCTAATATAAGTCAAAATATAAACTAGTTTGGTTCAGTAGTTGAATATTTTAATTATACAAATGGAGGATGAGAATCCATTAGTTCAACCAAATCAACGTTGGACTTAGGATTTGATTCAAGTCATTTAGGCTAATATAAATCAATTCAAAACAACATATAATGAATTAGATTCTAATGATTAAAATATTCTAGTGAATTCTTGGATTCATGGAAACCCTATTAATATTAGTAATTGGCCAGGTAAACTACCTTATTTTAAATGATTTAATATCCCTAAGTTTTCAATAAGTCTTGGTGATTGATAGGAAGATCATCTATATGATTTTAAAATAATTTTTGTAACCTTAGGTATAGTTAATGAAAAAATTTCCCTTGGAGTTTTTTCATCAAATGATGGAAGCAAAAGCATATCAAGTTTTTATCAGTCTTCCCTCTAGTGTGATCAATACTTAGAATGATATTGAATATTGGTTAGAATTTTTTTTGGAAAAAAAAACAAGATATAAACTATTTTAATGATTTAGTTAATATTTATATTGATCCAAGAGAAACTATTTATCATTTCATTAGTAGATTTACTATATTGTGACAAAAGATACCTCGTGATATCAAACATGCTAAAAGATTTTCTAAACTGTATTTTTGCAATGCTTTACCTTATAAATTTAAAATGGATTTGGATGATAAAGATATTAAAAATTATGAGGAACTATAATTTTTTATATCAAGTATGAGAAAAAGTTAAAATGTGTTGGGTTTAATGATAGATCTACTATAGGTTTAAATTCTGAAAGTCATTCATAGTCTTATCAATGAACTGGTCACCATTAAACTATAGTTGGATGATAAAACCTCTTCATCAAGTAAATATTGTTTCATGCAAAAGGTTAAAATAGAATAAAAAGTTCATTATTGTAATGTTTATGAATTAAACCATAATCCTAGCATGTGTATAAGTATAAAAAAATTTAAAATATATATCTAATGAAAAGAGACTATTTATATTGACCTTGATGATAATATAAATATGTGTAGAGCTATAGATTCTTCAAATGAAATCAAATCTACAAATAATTATATTATTAACACAAGACAAAAATAATTTTTTTTCCTGAATAACACTTGATTTTCTTAAAAACCTTATTTTCAACTATGGCTCCTGTTGCATCTCCCACGCATGCGCGATTTCAAAATTCAAAGTTAGAGGTCATGGCTCCTGCGTCGAGTGCCTGTGGAGGTTCTCCCCATCCTCCTTCCTCTACCAGTGTTCTTCTAGGGGTGGCTGGTGTGGATCCCGCTATGGGTGGGGCTTCCTCTGCATGTGGGGTAGGGTTCTAGTTGATCCTCATGCAATTTATTTTGCAGCTAGGGGTTTTCTTCCTTCTGCCAAGGATCTGGCTTATGGATCTCCAGCTCCTGGTTCAAGTTTTGGATTTGAGGGAAGGACTTTTGCTGATGTGGCTACATTTGAAGCTAGATTACATAACGTTCTTCCTTCATGCCTCATCTGGACCTTCTCATGTTTCACCTGTAAGTGCTTTAAAGCCTATTAGGGTAACTCTAGATCCTGAATCAGTTGAAGACATTTTCCATATAGTAGAAGAGCTTTCCTCTCTTGCTGTTATTTTTTGCTTTCATGGCTTTTAGCCCTCTCTTGTAGATCTACATGGTTGGATCTCCAAGAACTGGATGCCACTCATTGAAGAAAATGTCCATATCTTCCCGTGTGTTAAAGGTTTGTTTATAGTAAAGTTCCTTTGCCCCAATGATAGGAAGATTATTTTATGTCACAATAAATTTTCTTGGCAGGGCAAATATCCACTTATGGCCAAACCATGGCATAAGGATTTTGATCCTCTCTCAGAATCCTTTAATAAGTTCCATGTCTGGGTTCGGCTCCCTAATCTTCCAATACATCTTTGGCATGATTCAATTTTTGAAACTATTGGAAATGTTATTGGGGATTTCTTATATGTGGATGCAAACACCTTGGATATTATCCATTCAACCTATGCATGATTTCTAGTAAATTTGGATGTTTCTAAGGGCCTTCCTGAGGTGATTTGCTTGGATTCCTTGAGGGGTACTTTGACACAAATGTTGGATTTTGAGAGTATCCCTTTTCATTGCAAGAAGTGCCACCTGACGGGTCATATTGTTGCTCATTGTGCTGCTGGGAAATCCAAATCTAGGTGACCACCTTCTTGGTGGTCTGAGGACTCCTCTAAGCATTATATGGTTAAACAACCCCTAGAAGATCTGGTTGTTTTTGAGACTAAGGATAGTGTTCACTCTGAGCCAGTGGTTGTGAAGGATTCTTTGGTGAAACATTCCTTTGAAGCTCCTGTGGAGGCTGAGGTTAATGAGCTAGTAGTTGAATTGGCATTGGTCTCTTCCCCTATTTTGAAGGATCCTCCTAGGAGCCAGACATCATCTGATTCTCACAGGGAGTTTGTTGCGGCATCAGTATTCCATGGGCCTTTGTCTTCTGAGGCAAGGGTTGCTGAGGTAGAAAAGTTGGAGGATGGATGGACAGCAGTTAAGAGGAAGAAGTCTAAGCCTTCAGTTCCCCCTTTAGATAAGAACCTTTGGTCGCGTAAGGAAAACCTCAATGTAAAAGGAATATCTAATGTGCCCTTATGCTGTCTTGATTTTTTGTGTTGGTAAACTAGTTGCTTCACTGGTTTGATGGTTACAGGTTTGGGAGGTTTTTCAGGTTGTTGCTCCAGTCTGTAAACTTTCCAAGTTTCTATGTTTTGATGGTAGTTTTATTTGGTCACATCTATTAGTAGTAGGTCCCTGTAAAACCTAGTTTAGTTGTTCTTCTGGTTGTAGGTTCTTTTAAAACTTGGCTATGCTTAATGGTTTATCTTTCTTTTTGATGTAAAGGGTTTCGGGGCCCCTTCAAAAGCTGCTTTTACCTTAATCTAAAACACAAGACAAAAAGATTTTTCTAATATGGCTAATAATAAATCTTCTTATAAAAATCTAGATAAAGGGAAAGGTACATAGAATAATGTTACAATAGACCATGCAAAATTTAGGTCCCCACAAAATAATCTTTTGTTGACTAGATTTAATAATCTTTTATATCTTTCTTATAAACCAAATAATTATATGTATATATATCATCCACATGTAGGAGCATATAATATTATTGATGATTTGGATACTATCAAAGTAAGATTTTCATTATTAAAAGCTATTGGTTTTCAAGGACATATTGATAAAATCAATGAAGCCATTAAAAGTCCAACTTCTAAACATGTTCTAGGTTATCAAGAAGAGGATAAAAGTCATGATCAATCTCATTCTATTTTTTTATCAGATTTATGATCCTCTGGTAGATTACATACCTAATTTTTATGTATCTATTAAAATTGTAGATAAAATTATACATAATTGCATTTTAGACAACGGTGCATTAGAGAATATTATGCCAAAATTTATTGCTAATCAATTAGGCATTTATTATGAAATAGATAATAGGAATCTTACAAGTTTTGACTCACATCAAATGAAAATATGTGGAAATTTTAAACATCTTGTTATCAATATTGCACAATAAGAAAGGATTATATGATTAACTAATGTTCAAATTTTAGAAATTCTTATTAATTATGCTATATGTCTATTCAAATATTGGTCTAAAGTGATTGGTGTATTTATTTTAAAATATATGAAATGGGTTCCAATGGGAAATGATATTTATTTAATCTAAAGACAAGATTGATTTAATAATCCTATTGATTCTTTACCTTTAACTATTTCGTATGTAGAAATAGGGATTGGTATGTATTAATTATTAACTCTTGACAAACCTAAACTATATAAAATGTCTTTTTCAATAATAATTTATCATCTTTGTATTTTTATGGTGCTTTTTCCCAACTTGGTAATGGTGTGAGATCTTTCCTTATTTATCTTATTAGAAAAGTTTATCATTATGCTTATAAATTATCTTTGAACACCACTAATATTACAATAGAGTTTGAAGCCTTATGTCTAGGTTTATAAAGAGCCATAAAACTTAATGTTAAATCATTAGAGGTCTTTAGTGATTCTAAATTGATTATTATACAAGAAAGGTAAGTTTATAAAACCAATCAAACTCATCATAATCAATATACCCAAAAGGTTTTATCTTTATGTTGTCACTTATATTGTACCCTTTAAGCAGATTCAAATATCTTGTCATGTCCCATTTCCAATCGACATCTTTCAGAGATGATGATTAGCCTATAATGTGACCCTCGTAGGCTGATAGGATGGATAGAGGGTCATGGTGGAGCTTGGCTTGGCTTCAACTAGCAGAATTTTTCCAGTTGGCATTTGTTCAGGCTCTTTCAGATATGTTTGCCTGAGCTCATATTTTTTTAGGGATATTTGGCACTCAGCGAAGCACCCCTGCTATGGTATGGTCATGTGGGGAATCACTCCCTTGTTTACCAGCTTTAGACGGTTCGAGAATAGGATATGTATTGAGGGAGATATTAATATTTGATTGATTTAATTAAATATTAATTATTTGGCATATTTTTAATCGTGAAACCCTAATTTTTAATTATGAAACCCTAATTAGGGAAAGCGCACATTTTAGAGAATATAAGGGTTTCTCATTGGAGGGAGTGCCATTCATTAATGCTAAAGACAATTTTTGTTAAGTATTTTCTGAGAAGACTGAGCCAAGGGTTTCTAGTATTCTATTTTCATTGGAGAACATGCACTCTGTAAAATAATAGCTGAGCTATTGCCAGGCAGGGAGATAATTAAACATAGAGATTATCACAGAGCTTCACAAGTATTTATTTCATCAGGGTTTTGATCCAGAGATCGTCTAGATAAAGATCTTTGGTATTAGCACAATATTTATTGAGATTAGGCTTCTAGCATATAGGCCGTATTGTATTTACTATTGCTGTATGGAATTTGAAGTGAACCATCAGCAAAAGAGCGCAGTAGTCATAGCTAGCAGAGATCTTAGAGACTGACATTGGTTGACTTAGATACCGACGATGGTGGATAAATTGATGTCGGTAGAGTAAACCAACCGATAAAGACTGACATCGGTAGTATGTCAACCAACCGCGGTAGTATAGCCGACGTCGGTGACTATGTGTTGAAATACCAACCAGAGCCACACCAGATCTAGGTTTTCTTTTAGATTGATGGAAAAATATTAGGTTTTTGAATAATATTTTAGATGCATGACAGAGACTTAATATTGTAATTATCTAGAAGAATAATAAGATCATTGATTAGCTAGTTCAGAGAGTATACTATTGTTTATTTATTTATTTGAATTTATTTTGAAAAAACACATTCTTCTTTATTTCAAGCAAAAACACAAAAAAATCAAAATACAAAAAAACAATCCAAAATATTCAGTGCTAGAGTTCAGTGGAAACAGGGGTTTCTACAGTGGTATCAGAGCTTTTGTCCTACCATCTTGTTGGGTAGATTGGACATTGAATTGGCTAATTAATCATGGTTACTTCAAGTACTCAAAAATAGTGGGACAAGGATATGGAGATGCTTAAACAAAGTTTGAAAAAGTTGGTTGAAAACCAGAGGAGGATGAATGAATTGCTTTCACATCCTACAACAGAAGACAAATTAGCACGATATATGGCATCCATTTTTAAAGGGTCCACATCACAAAACAAGAAGGAGGAGGAGGTTGACCAGATTTCTCATGAGCTAGAGGATACTCAGAATTCCTTGGTGTGTACTCAGTTGGTTCTCTGGGATTCTGAGAGACATATGGATGAGTTTTGTCTTGAGGTGAGTTCGGTTCAGGAGTTAGCACATGTGATAGGGACTCAAATTTATTTTATAGTAAGGTCACATGTTGATGATCATATGAGTATGTCCAACATTCACACTCCAAATTCAGAGATTGTAGAAGAGTCCCAAGATCTGATTATGGTAGATGTCAACTAGGAGGATGCAGTGGACAGTTTTGAGTACTTAGTTTCCTTAGTAGTTTCTTTTGGTATGGAGGAGTTGGACAGTGATGCTATAGTTTTTGATACTCTATATGTTGATATGAGCTTTAGAGTTGATTCACAGAGTATGGATGGTAGTACTCTAGAAATCAGTGATTTTGAGTCTACTCTTTTGGATAGTGCATTAGAGGAGGATTGTAAGAGACAATCTAGCCAACGCAATCATGTGTTTAGTCAGTTGAGAGTTAGTGAGCGAGACATTGCTATCACTTATGAGCATTTCAATGTTGCTCATCAGTTGTTAGCAGTTTAAGGGTGGGGTTCTCCTACTAGTGATGAGTAGGGAGGCAGTTATTTTTCCTTGACAAAGATCAACTCTTTATGGGAGGCTATCCAGATTCTAGGACAAGATTATATATAGTTGGTAGCCGACAGAGACTCTCTTAGGGAGTGGGGCAGTATAGTATATGATGTATTATTGTTCAAGGAAGATAAGGTGAGTGAGCTTACTTAGTAGCTCAGGGTGACTTTTGAGATTCTTGAGAGTACACAGTTGGCTTTCGAGGAGTCATAGTTTCATTTGGTTGAGGTGACCATGGAGTTAGAGCGACTTCAATCTTTACCAAAGTCTGTACAGTCATAGGGTGTGGTATCTGGTGACTCGAGGATGTCCATAGTCAAGATCATTAGAGATAGTGGAGATGAGCATATATCTATCCTCGATCCTATTATTGGCCTATTTGGTTCATTTCCATTGAAGTTAGATTTAGTTGAGTTGGATGCTGCAGTTGAGCATGGTAGTCAGCCTGATATGGTGATGGTCTCTACTACTGATGGCACGGGGTCTAGTGAGGTTATATCAGGGATCAGTTGTGATGTTGGTGAGCCAGTAGTTGGTTTGGTTCTTGTTTGTGATACTACTCCTTTGGACGTGTCTTCAGAGGTAGTAGTTGGTTTAGGCTTGGTTAGTGATCAGTTATAGTTAGTTTCTTCTAGATTACAGTCTGAGCCACTGATTGAGAGTGGCACTTTTTATTGACATTACACTATAAGTGCTTGCCATCAGTTATGCGATGGTTTGACACCATGGCATGAGAGTTGTGATAGACATGGCATGGTGATAGGTGCTTGGGTTGATAGCTTTTTGGTGCATGACTTAGAGCAGAAGTTGATAGCAAGCAAATTTGGTTTGTGTTATTGCTATCTAGCATGTGATGTCTCTTCAGTATCAGTGTTGTATAGGAGTTTGGGTGATGAGACTATGGTTAGTGATCTATAGAGATATGTTGATTATAGTAGAGGTACAGTGTGTGGATTCTCTGCACTTGGCATAGTTCCATTTGGGAGTTGTTGCAAAGTTGGAGTGTGCCTTTTGTATAGCATGGTAGAATGTGTATATGGCAGTTATGATTTTAGGTTTGGTTGAGTTGTATTTGCCAGTTTGATTATGGATTCCTCTTGATTATATTTCAAAGGATATTGCAGGAGCTTGCATTGATTGACAGTAGTATAGACCATGACTACATTTGGGATCCAAGTGGATTTATTGGTTTATTGTTCAACAATTGCTTGGGGACAAGCAATTTAGGAGGGGCAGATTGTCATGTGCCCTTTCTAGTTGACATCTTTCAGAGCTGATGATTAGCCTATTATGTGACCCTCATAGGCTGATAAGATGGATAGAGGGTCATGGTGGATCTTGGCTTGGCTTCGACTAACATAATTTTTCTAGTTGGCATTCATTTGGGCTCTTTCAGACACATTTTCCTGAGCTCCTATTTTTTTAGGGATATTTGGCACTTAGCAGAGCACCCTTGTTATGGTATGGTCATGTGCGGAATCACTCCCTTGTTCACTAGCTTTAGATGGTTCGAGAATAGGATATGTATTGAGGGAGATATTAATATTTGATTGATTTAATTAAATATTAATTATTTGGCATATTTTTAATTATGAAACCCTAATTTTTAATTATGAAACCCTAATTAGGTAAAGTGCACCTATTAGAGGATATAAGGGTTTCTCATTGGAGGGAGTGCCATTCATTGATGTTGAAGACAATTTTTGATAAGTATTTTCTAAGAAGACTAAGCCAAGGGTTTCCAATATTCTATTTGCATTGGAGAATGTGCACTCTTTAGTGTGTGTAATTCAGAGGTTATGAAATAACAATTGATTTATTGCCAAGTAGGGAGATAATTTCACACAGAGATTATCATAGAGCTTCACAGGTATTTATTTCATCAGGGTTTTGATCCAGAGATCATCTAGATAAAGATATTTGATATAGTGCAATATTTATTTAGATCAGGCTTCCAGCATATAGGTTGTACTGTATTTACTATTGCTATATAGAATTTGAAGTGAACCATCAAAGTGCATAGTAGCCACAACGAGCAGAGAGGTTAGAGATCGACATCGGCTGACTCAGATACCGATGATGGCAGATAAATTGACATTGGTAGATTAAACCGACAGATATAGACTGACATCAGCAGTATATCAACCAACTGTGGTAGTATAGTTGATGTCGGTGACTATGTGTTGAAACAGTAACTAGAGACGCACTAGATCTAGGGTTTTCTTTCAGATTATTGGAAAAAAATTAGGTTTTTGAATAATATTTCATATTATTCTAGATGCATGACAGAGACTTAATATTGTAATCATCTAGAATAATAATAAGATCATTGATTAGTCAGTTCAGATAGTATACTGTTGTTTATTTATTTATTTGAATTTATTTTTCAAAAATGCATTCTTCTTTATTTCAAGCAAAAACATCAAAATATAGAAAAACAATCCAAAATATTCAGTGCTAGAGTTTAGGGGAAACAAGTGTTTCTACATATCTCCTCATCCAAGTGGCACAATGGAATCACATCTAGGCTTGTGGGTAGCCTAAATAATGAGGTGAGTCTCTAGATAGGGCTACCTCCCTTGATATACCACTTAGGATTAAACTTAAAACTAAACTTGGGAAGGGTGAAAAGGGAGAAAGATAAATGAAAAAAAAAACTAATCTAAAAGAGGTGATACACCAAATTAACTGATGACTTCTAACTAGATGTATGCTACACTTGAGACCAAGAAACTAACCAAAACATACACTTTTCCAATCTAAGTCTTCTTGTATGAATGTTACATTATGAGGTTATGGAGGAATGTCTTAGGATAGAACTAGACAAGAGGACTTTAATGTCACTAATTAAGAGACTAATTCACTCAAACTTTGACATTTATCAGAACATGTCACATACCCTACAAGAAGAAGATGCAAATATGTGAGAGAATATGACAACTTTATAAGGAATCCATAGCCTTCAGTAAGAAAATTCAAAATTTAATTAAAGAACACTATGAAAATTCATGTAAGAGGTAACACTTAGTAATTTTATTGATAAAAAGGTATACAATTAAGCAAGGCTTCACCATACTTAGGTGGAGCATGCAATACAATGGCCATAATGGCTACCTCTTATGGAGCTTGAGATAAATAGAAGAAGAGAAGTCCAAGGATCACAAAGACACTCATAAATCTGATAAAATAATCTATCCATACATGAGAATAGGATGTGGTTTAAACCATGCACAGTCATGAAATAGAAATGTCAATTTAAGTCATCAAAGTCTTGCAAAGTGGCACAAAACTCCTCATTCTAGATCAAAAAAATTACCTATACAATTAGACCTATTTTTATGTACCATAGATAATGAGGATCAGGTATAATTATTGGAATGGAATGGAAGAATCTCAGACATGTCTCTCCATGCATTGGTTTCATGTTTGGTCCTCTAGAAATATCTAAAAGTGAGTAATCATCATTTGTTGTCTATAAAACTACTCTTCTATGCACCTTGAACACTTATCCTCCAAACTACCTTCAATTTTATATAAAAAATATACAAGGAATTTTATTATATGTTTCAATACACTGTATGACACTAGAATCATTAGGGGCACCTTAAAAGGCCATCCACCTAAAGTTTCACACTTCTCCCTAGCTTGTACAATATGTCAGTTTTGAATGGCCAAGTTGAAACACCTATTTGGAGAAATTAGAATTTTATTAAATTAATTAAATTAAAATTTTGAGTTATCTTAAGTCTTAATATTTCACCCAAACTTGGTTTTATCTCTTGACTCCATATAGAACTTGCAAAACATAAAAAATGGTACAAAAGAGTCTTCTTTGCGCCCCATCCATATAAGTCTATATAACTATTTGGCATGGGAGGGATCCTGAGAAAGTAGTTTTCATCATCAAATAGCTATTATGGTCAAACTATTCTAATTTATTTCATATCCAACTCCATTTCTTTAAACTAGTCCTGGTTAAGGGTTTAATAGGGTTTTAGGGCATTTTTGGGTCTAAAGCTTTATTCATAAAAGTTCCACATCAAAATTGTATAAAAATTACACAAAATTGATTTTAGGGGACCCTGATAACCACCCTCAACTTCTTTATCCACCATTCATAACATCATGGATTATATGAGTAACCAAACTTGCCTCATCAAGCTTATTTTTTCTAATTTGTATGAGTATGAGTTACTTCAAGGTCCAAAAATGTATTATTATAGATTTATTTTTAACTCTGAGAGTTTTAATACCTATTTAATAACCCCATGAACATTTTCCCACAAATTCAAAGACTTAAATCATGCTATAAGTGATGATAAGCCCCTATTTAGACACTAGGTCTAGCCATGTCCAATAGGCTTTCCTACAAGTTTGGCTCGAAATGATATTTTATGGTGGATTTTATATATTAAATAGCTTGAAAATATACATAATGAAAACCTATACATATTCCAACTCACTATAATATTAATTCCATATTATAAATGAAATTTGCTCTTCATTTTCCCTTTAAGCTTTGATTTTGCCCATTAGGTTTGACTACAAACCTAGGAGTATGGAGTACCCTGTTTGGTTTCCAATTTTATTTCTTAGTTTACCATGTTTTTATGGGTTTTATTTAACTTTAAAAACCCACTTAAAGTGTCTAAAAAACTTCTTATTCTTTTATTTATTACCTTCCTTCAAAATTGTAGGGTTCTAGCTCCTCAAGAGTGTTTTACCTCTAAGATAAAATAGAGAGGTGTTACCCTATTTCCTCATAAAAATGAAGTCATGGATGGGGTTATTGAAATTTTTAGGATGTTATTTACAAAAAAATTAGTTCCTAACTACGTGATCTAACCCTTCAAAACCACAAATTCCAAGACTGGTTCTTTTAAGGGTAGACTATGCAGGGTTTTATGAAAGTATATTGTGTTTTAGCATCTTTTTAAGACCCATCCTCTCCTTATCTTAATGTCATTAATATTGTTTAGGTTCATTATCCTCATCTTTTATTTTCAACTTCAATAATATTCAAACCTTTTTTCACTATCTACCTATAACCGCTGTTGACTAATTTTGTTATAAGGCCTATAGGTTTAAATTACCCCTCTAAAAGACATTGCCTATAGGTTACTTAAATTATCCTCAAGCTCATGAATATTTAATAGTAATGGAGAATATTTGTATATATTTAATCCATATCTCAAGCATGCTACATGCACTTTAGACTAAAATTAAGCCCTCCACCACTTGACTAAGATAACATATGGCTATAGGTGTTTGATGTCTTGATTGGGGTTGACCAAGGTGCTTTAAACCTTCCTTGAACACTTATATAGGTTATCAACATATGTTTTCACTATCATAAATATTATATTCAAATTTTATGGATAATACACTATCAAATACCATCGACTAAGTCACTAAACTTATTCACAACTATAGATGTTAATGCAAGCCTGTGTATGGACACCAAGGTATATATGAAGATCAATGACACAACTCATCATCATGGTTCTGATGAAAATATTCAAAAACCTTATCAAGTAATTTTATCCTTTTTTTCATGTTCTAATCCCTTCCCATGTACTTTATGTTCCAATTGAGCCTTCATTGCCCCTGTCGACTGAGACATGCCTTTTACCCCTACCTGTAGGTTGTTTTATCTTATTGAGACTTGTTCGTGATTATGAAAATACTTTACTCTAAGATTAATAACCACATATCACATTCATTAACCTTGGTATCATCATGGATGGCCTAGATAACCAACCAAAACCTTGACTAAGACACTAGCACTCTTCCCAGCTATAGGTGCTTACTAAGGTCATATGTACAAATTGAGGGTGAGTATAGTAGCCAAAAAACACTTGTCATCTCTATTTGATGATATTTTAGGCTCTATATGTCTTTTTTAACAATTTGTAATAATTTAAACATGTTATAAAGGTCAATATGTAACCTTGGGTGAAGAAAGTCTCCTTTTGAGCTTGAAACTATAGATATCATTGTCTACTCACAATACATAAAAGTATGATTTTGAGTCCCTCAAAGACTAATATCCATTCCTTCATTGTTGTTTATTCTTGGTATATGTCTTTTCATATATAATTAATACATGACCTAGTCATTAATATGCATTTAAACCCTTTAGAGGCATGTTTGGAAAGGTCTACAAAAGCCCTCGACCCTTTATTTTCCATTTTTGTGGACTGTTTCCCTAAACTCAATCTCCTTGTGTTTGAGGGTAATTATTAAATTGTTTAGTAATTAAATAGTTCAAGTGAAGTCTTATATGGTAATTTTATCACATAAATACTCCAAGGGAGTTTTATGCCCATGTTTCAACTTCACTATCATGACTCTTACTCTCTATATTGTCACCTATAGATGTGCAATCTGAAGTATAGACAGTGCGCAACCTATGTGTAATATTCATTGTCTTTAGTCATATTGTGAGTTATATAATTTTCTCCATAATTTCAAATACATAATCCTCATTATAAAATACTTGAAAAAAAAATTAAACACATCCCTTTCAACATTTGAGAAACCTCCTTGAAAACACCTGAAAGCTCACTTTTCTATCACATTAATGTATGACACTCAAAAAATTTATTCTCATTTAGATTATTATGGAGAGAGAAAATTATATGACATGACATTGAAATAATGTTATAAAATAATAATATTTAACCTATCACACCCCCTTAGAGTCACTTTAAAATCATGAAGTTCTTGAAAATGGTGAAACTGCTCATTGCACTCAAAAGAGACCAATCTACAATATCAAGGTTATTATCTAATAAAAACAACATAAAACTTGAAACTAATAATGATAAGTGTTAGATAAATATTCAAAAATAATTTGGAATAAACATGAACTACTGGTTTATATGGAGCTATTCAAACCAAGAGAAAACCTATCAGGGTCTAGAGATTAGCAAATAGTTTTGAAAAGTCAACTTATAATTAATGATTCATAAATAACAATTGATCATTATCAAACTTGTTACTATTAAAATTTAACTTCTTATGTTTACTACCATCTTCAAAAAAAAATGTCCTAAGATTACCTATGTTGTTTGTACCGAGCAAAACCATGAGTGTCACTTTTATATTCCAATGGCAAAAATGTAGTAGAAAGGTTTTGGATTAGAAATGACATCTCAATATCAAAAAAAAAAAGAAAGGATATGGATTAGGGGAATATTAATAGTCACATTTACACTTTTTACAATTGGCACACTTTTGAGGGAGGTCATACAAGTGCCACTTTCTCTTTCTTTCCTAACAAAATTGACTTTCTTCTAAACAACCTACCATATTTTAGTTAAAAATATTTATCTAAAATTTATAATGACACATGGGGAATCACATAATGTTTTTAAACTTTCAAATTTTCCAATAAACTCGTATAAATCATTAAATGTGCTATTTTGACCCCTCAAATGACCCAAAAATGATAAATAGAGATACAAACTAACTAACCAAAGCTAATATAACATTATTTGACATCAATTAACCTATAAAATAGCTCATTAAAATCTTTTATACCCATTATATATCTATAAAGTCAATATTTTACCTATAGGTTCCCTAATTTGACTAAAAAGTCAAATTTGGTCAATAAATTGGTGACTCATAAGGGTAGTATGCCTGTTATACTAACTAGACCAGTAGACTTATTATTCCATTAGTAATATGGAATCATATAAGAAATAATACAAATAAGAAAATCTTTGACTATTGACTATAAACCTTAACCAAGATAAGACAATTAATGACTACCTTAACCACAAAAAGTAAAGGACACACACAACAAGGAAAGTAAACACGCACACATGTGATTTGATTACTTGGGGAAAATAGGAAACAACCTACTATACACAAGTAGTAACTAAACACACCTCCTTTCCTCAAGAGATCTTTTAGAAGCTCTTGAGGGAGGGGAGATGGGGTGTGATTAAGCATAGGATCTTCTCTTTGGTCTAAACCTTCCAGCACACCTTGTATTAGTATTTTTGCTTTTGTCTCTGTCTCCTCTATTTACTTGGCTAAGTTCTCTTGGAAAATTCTCTCTTGAATCTCATAGGAATCTTCATGAGGATAAAGAGTACATGAGGGCTGCCATGGAACACAAGAAGCTTCTTGAGGAAGGATGGGAGGGGATTTAAAAATATCAACTCTCTTTTCCACTTCACACTCTTTGACAATGCTTCCATATTATTTATTTACCCATTACTCTAATATTTTTCTCTAGCTTAGGATATTAGGATTAGATGTATTCTAAATTTCACACTCTTGATCAAGGCTTTTCTCCTCCTTCTATTACCATGACTCCACTATCTTACTCCAACTTAGGACATTGGAATTATGTGTCTCCTTTTTAGGTTTTTGGGATGCAATGTGAGATGAAAATGAGTGTTTGAACTCCAATTACTTTGCTACCAACATGGACTATTGCATATGCATATTTACCAACTCAATTTGTATATCAAGATTTACCTCAAACACAAGATTTCTCTTTTCAACTTTCTCCTTCAACTAATTGGGAAAAAGATGACTTTGATAGACTTGATTTGGTTCATTAGTAGGGGTCATGTATGGATAATAGGGAACTTTATGAAGTCGGTATGAAGGTTGATATACTTGGTAAGTCTACCTCTCATGAATGTTTATCTTCTCTTCCAAATATGCAATCAAACTGATCACATTTAGCATATCACTCATGAGCCTTTGTCAATCAGCTCTTTCAATAAATACCCACTCTTTCTTGAATAATTCTAATACATTTATCACTTGATGTATATAATTATTAGGGATCCATTAACCACATCTCATTATATTATCAAGCTCTAATATATACCTTTTTTATCCCAAAAGTTCTTGTTTGAAGGTGGAAATGGGTTGATTAGAGAAAGGATTAGGTTGCCTATGAACAAGACATTGAGAAGGTTGACCATAGGACTGGTAAAGATCATTCATGGGTTAGATATGATCATATTAAGGCTAATAAAATTAATATTAGAGATAGTAAGGGGTAATGAGAAGATTTAACAAGGACTTGTTCATATTGATAGGGAATGGCACAAGCTTGAAATGTCTCACCAACTTGTGTAAAAAAGAAATCAACACAAAAGTCAGCCATAGATCTTGATTGAAATAAAAAACACAAAGAAAACATGTCACCATAAATATTCAAAGGATAACCTAGGATTTTTAACCATTTGATATGTCTTCAGAGTCACCATTGATGCTTGAAAATACCTCTAAAGGTTGATTGTTGAGAAACAGCACCAAAAATATTTTAATATCTTGGAATAAGATTCTTATCAGGCATGCCAAAAACTATTTTCACTTAGATTTACACCATTTAAAGAGATAAAAATCTATCCTAATCCAAGTGGCACAATGGAATCACCTCTATGCTTGTGGCAAACCTAAGGAATGAGGTGAGTCTCTAGATATGGCTAACTCCCTTGATGTACCGTATAGGATTTAACCCTCAAACTAAACTTGCAGGGGTGGGGGTGAAAATGGAGAAAATATGATTGAAAAAAAACTAATCTAAGGGAGGTGTTAAACCAAATTGATTGATGACTTCCAACTAGATGTATTCTACACTTGAGACCAAGAAACTAACCAAAACATACACTTTTCTAATCTAAGTCATCTTGCATCAATGTTACATTATGAGGTTATGAAAGAATGTATTAGGATAGGAAGAATAGAAAAGAGGAATTTAATATAAATAATGAAGAGACTAACTCATTCAAACTTTGAAATTTCTTAGAACACATCACATGTCATGTAATAAGAAGCTAGAAATAGGTGAGAGAATGTGACAACTTGCTAAGGAATCCATAGTCTTCACTAAGTAAATTAAACATTCATGTAAAGCACACTATGAATAGTCATGGAAAAGGTAACACTTAGTCATTTTATTAATCAAAATTTATAAAAATGAGTAGGGATTTGCCATACTCAGGTGGAGCATAGAATATAATGGTTAAAATGGCTTTCTCTTGTAGAGAGAGAGAGAGAGAGAGAGAGAGAGAGAGAGAGAGAGAGAGAGAGGAGAGGAGAGAGAGAGAGAGAGAGAGAGAGAGAGAGAGAGAGAGAGAGAGAGAGAGAGAGAGAGAGAGAGAGAGAGAGAGAGAGAGAGAGATTATAAGGGTCACAAGGACACTTTTCAAAATGATAAAATATTTTTATCCATGAATGATAAGAGGATATGGGTTGAACCATGCAAGTTCATGAAGTACAAATGTCAATCAAAGTCATCAAAGTCTCGCAAAGTGGCACAAAAATTCCTCATTCTGGCTAAGAAAAACCACCTACATAATTATACCTATTTGGACATATAATAATTGATGAGGATAAGGTGTAATTATTTTAATGGAATGGAATACTTTCAGGCATGCCTCTCCATGCATTGGTTTCATGTTTGGTCCTCTAAAAACCTTTGAAAGTGAGTGATCATCATTTATTATCTAGAAAACTACTCTTCTATGTACCCTTCACACTTAGCCTCCCAAAATTCCTTTACTTTTAAATTAAAATACATAAAATTTATTTGGTTACATGTGTAAATACCATGTATGGCTTTGGAATCATTAGGATCACCTTAAAAGGCCATTTACCTAAAGTTTTCACACTTCTCCCCTATTTTGTGCAATATGTAAATTTTGATTGTCTAAGTTGGAACACATAGTTAGGGCACGTATAAGTTGAATCACATAATTAAATGTGTATGGGGAGTTATCTTAAGTATTAATATTTCACCCAAACTTGCTTTCATCTCTTGCCTCGTATAACTTGTAAAACACAAGAAATTGTCAAAAAGAGCCTTCTTTGCACCCCATTTGTACAAGTTTATACAACTAGTTGGCATGGAAGGGAGCCTAAGAGAGTAATTTTCATCATCCAATAGACATTTATAGTAAAAACTATGCAATTTTATTGCATCTCCAACTCCATTTCTTCAAACTGGTCTTGGACGAGGGTTTAGTAGGGTTTTAGGGCAATTTTGGGTCTTAAGCATTGTTCATAAAAGTTTCACATCTAACATGAAGAAAACTTCCAAAAAAGTGATTTTATTGGGACCTTGATAACTACCCTAAACTTATTTTTCCACCATGCATAACCTCATGAAATATATGAGTAACCAAACTTGCCTCATCAAGCTTGTTTTTTTTTCAATTTGTATGATTCTGAGTTAATTCAAGGTCCAAAAAAGGATTATTCTATATTTATTTTCACATTAATAGTTTTAAAACTTCTTTAATAACCCCATTAACATGTTTACACAAATTGAAAGACTTAATTAAACTTATAAGTGATGATAAACCCCCATTTGGACACTAGGTCTAGCCATGTACAATAGGCCTACCTTGAAGTTGGGCACAAAATGATATTTTTTTGTGGATTATGTATATCCAATAGCGTGAATATCTATATAATGACCCCTAAACATGTTCCAACTCAATAAAATATGCATTCCATATTATAAATGAAAGTTGCTCTTCATTTTCCATTTAGGCCTTGATTTTCCCTATTAGGTTTGACTACAAACCTAGGATTATGGAGTACCCTATTTTGTTTACCATATTTTTGTGGGTGTGATTCAACTTAAAAAACTCACTTGAAGTGTCTAAAAAACTTATTACTATTTTTTTTATCACCCTCCTTCAAAACTATAGGGTTCATGCTCCTTAGGAGAGGTCTACCTATAAAACAAAATAAAGGGGTGTTGCTCTATTTCCTCATCAAACCAAGTATTGGAGGGGGTTATCCAAGTTATTATGATTATCTATACAAAAATTGAGTTCCTAACTACATGATCTAACCCTTCAACACCACAAATTCAAAGATTGGTTCTTTTAAAGGTAGATTGTGCAAGGTTTTATGAGAGTATACTATGTTTTAGCTTCTTTTTGAGGTCCCTCCTATGCTTATCTTAAGGTAATTAAGATTATTTAGGTTCATTTTACTCATCTTGTGTTTTCAACTTCAATAAGTATCAAACCTTGTTCATTGTTTGCCTATAACCATTATTGACTGATTTTGTTCAAAGGCATGTAGGTTCAAATTACCCCTCTAAAGGACCTTGATTGTAGATTATTTAGATTATCCTAGAGCTCATGAAGATTTCATAGTCATGAAAAATATGTCTATATATTGAATCCATCTCAATAATGCTACATTAACTTTTGACTATAATTAAGCCATCCATTACCTGATTGACATAACATATGGTTGTAGGTGTTTGATGTCTTGATTGGGGTTGAATAAGGTTCCTAAAACCTTCCTTGAACACTTATCTAGGATATCAAAATATATTTGCACTATAATAAATATTATATTCAATTTATATGGCTAAGACACTATCAAATACCCTTGACTGAGTCACTAAACATCTTCACAGCTATAGATGTTAATGCAAGACTATGTACGGACACCAAAGTGTATATGAAGATCAATGACATAAATCATCATCATGGTTCTACTAAAAGTATTAAAAAACTTTTTCAAGTCATTTTATCCTTTGGTTCAAGTTATTATCCCTTTTCATGTATTTTATGTTCCAATTGAGCCTCCACTACCCCTATTAACTGAGGCATGCCTTTTACCCCTACCTGTAAATTGTTTTATCTTACTAAAACTTGTTCATGATTGTGAAAATACTTTACAATAATCTTAAAAACCACATTTCACTTTCATTAACCTTTGTCTCAACATGGATGGGATAAAGCACCATCCAAAACCTTGACTGAGACAATATCACTCTTCCCAACTGTAGGTGCTTACTAAAGTCAAATATATGAACTAAAGGTGAGTACAAAGGCAAAAAAAAACTTTTCATCTCTCCTTGATGATCCTTTAGGATATATATGTCATTTTAGACTATTTTAAATCATTTAAACATGGTATGAAGGTCAAATTGTAACCTTGGGTGAATAAAGTATCCTTTTGATCTCAAAAATGTAGATATCACTGTCTACTCACAGTGCATAAGAGTATGATTTTGAGTCCTTCAAAGACTAATCTTCATTCATTAATTATTCCTTATTATTTTTATAAGTATTTTTGTATATAAGCACTAAATGAAAAAATCCTTAAGATGCATTGAAACACTTAAGAGGCATGTTTTAAAAGGTCTTCAAAATTCCTCAGCCCTCTATTTTCCATTTTTGGGGACTATTTCCCTAAACTCAGTCTCCTTGTGTTTTATAGTAATTATTCACTTGTTTAGTAATATAGTATTTAAATTCAGGTCTTCCATGGTCCTTGTATCACATCAAGACTCCAAGGGAGGTTTATGAACATGTTTCAACTTCTCTATCATGATTCTTACTCTCTATATTGTCACCTATAGGTGTGCAATCTAAAGTATAGATAGTGAGTAGCCTATGAGCAATATGCATTATCTTTAGGCCTCTTGTGAGTTTTATAATTCTATACATACCTTAAAATGAATCATCCTCATCTAAAATACCTGAAATAAAAATCAACACCTACCTTTCAACATTTGAGAAACCTCCATGAAAACACTTGAAAGCTCACATTTCTGTCACATGAATGTATGACACTCAAAAATTGTATTATTGTGGAGATTATTTTGGAGGAAAAAAATAATATGACATGATATTTAAATCATGTTGTAAAATATCAAGAGTGAAGCTATCACAACCCCCTAGAGTTACTTGAAAATCACAAAGTTCGTGAAAATGGTGAAATTGCTCATTCACTCAAAAGAGACCAATCTAAAATTTCAAGGTTATTAATTGATAAAAACAACCTTAAATTTTTAAAAAAGAATGGGAATTTTTAGATAAATATTCAAAAACAATTTGGAACAAACATGAATAATTATTTTTTATGGAACTATTCAAACCAAGAGAAACCTAACAATGTATACAAATTAGTAGGCAATTTTAAAAGGTCAAATTCAAATGAATGGTTCATAAATCACAATTAATAATTCTAAAAGTTATTATTATTAAAATTGTTCTCCTTGAGTTTAATACCACCTCCTAAAAGTTTTTATCTTAAAACTTCTTGTGCTATTATTATCGAGCAAAACCCTGAGTGTCACTTATGTATGTCAAGAAGGGAAAAAATGTAGCAAAATGGTTTTGATTATAAATGACAAATATAAATAAAACCAAACATGTATATTGGTGTGGGGAATCTTAGTAGTCACATTTCAACTTTTTATTAGTGGAACACTTCCCAAAGAGGCCATACAAGTGTCACTTTCTCTTTCTTTTCCAGGAAAACTAACTTTCTTATGAAAAACCTACCATATTTTAGTTAAAAATAATTATCTAAGACATAAAATGACACATGTGGCATGAAATCACATTTTTAAACTTGCACATTTCCTAATAAACTTGTACAAAGAATTAAATACACTATTTTGACCCCTCAAATGACCAAAAAATTATAAATGGATATGAAAACTAATTAAAAAAAGATAATATAACATTAGTTGACATAAATTAACCTATAAAACACCTTAGGATAATATATTATTCCCATTAAAGTCTTATAAAGTCAATATTTTACCTATAGGTACCCCAATTTGACTAAAAAGGCAAATTTGGTCAATAAATTGGTGACTCATAGGGGTAGTATGCATGATATACTAGCTAGACCAGTAGCCTTATTAGTCCATTGGGATTATGGAGTCATCTAAGGACTGAGACAAACAAGAAAATATTTGACCATTGACTATAAAACTTGACCAAGATAAGACAATTAATGAATACCTCAACCACACATAGCAAAGGACACACACAACAAGGAAAGCAAACAGACACACACAAGTGCTCCAAGAACCTAGGGGAATTAGGAAACAACCTATTATGCATAACTAGAAACTAAACATACCTCCTTTCTTGGATTAAAAGGAAAACTTCTTAAATCATCCTCATGGTGAGATGAAACATAGTTTCAAGCATGCTTATCTATGGACTGAAAGCTTTAGTTGATATGATCTCAAGTAGATCATCCTTAAATAGACCTCAAATGAAGACATATTCCTCTTGAACATGTTTACATAATTTATACTATTACCCACTCTTCATCTCATGATCAACTTATATGTCCTTAGTAGGCATGGATTCAATAGGAGTAGTTTCATGTTCCTTAGAAGATTGAGGCCAACAAGAGCTTATTCCATCCTTTAAGAGTTGATGTGTTTCTCCTAAATGGTTGAGAGGGTTATATCCCATCTTTATGACTTCAAACATGTCATCATGAAATGTGTATGCTTATTGAAAGGATAGATTTGAAAGATTGATTTCCATTTGTATACTTACTTTAGTACAAATTTTACCTTCTCCATCTTTGACCAGCTCATACCTTCTTTGAAGAGGAATATAACCTACATCAGTGATTTCAAACTAGCCATCTAAAAGTTGATTAAGAACTTATCCTTTCTTATACATGGTATCTTGAAAAGTGATGAAAAAGTTAATGATCATTTTTTCCTCTTTGGAAAAAGTAAGACATCCTTCCTCATCAACCCAATATGAAATCTCCATAGAAGAAATAACCTTTTCTTCATCTTTGATCAAATCATCTTTAAGTGTTAATTCCTCTATCTTGATCACATGAGACTCTCTCAATACTAGCACTTTTTTAGGGATGGCTTGAAAGTGTTCTCCCTTCTTGATAACACTTTCCACTTCTAATATGTAGGCAAAATCTTGTGAATTTCACTTTTGTTCACCAAAGAGAGTCCCTATGGTGATTTATTCCTCATAAACACTCATGAGGTCTTCTTTATCAGCCATGAATTTGGAATTTTTCTCTTCATTTTCCTCTCTCAAGATAGGTTCTTCAACACAAATAAAACATTATTCATCATCAACCAAGCAAATAGATTAAACACAAGAAATTACCTTCTCTTCATGACTTAAAATCTCTTGAAGTATTTCAAATTGATATTTAGCTATCATAATTTGATCTCTTTTTTCAAGGGTTACAAGATCTTCAACCTCCTTTAGAGTGATGCCAAGACTATGCATCATGAAATCATGTGATCTAGCCCAATGAGGCTGCCAAGGATGTAGGTTTTCTTAAAGTAATAATTTTCTTTCTTTATCAACCAACTGATCCACCTTTAGTTCCCATACCACAAGCCCATCAAGGAAAATTGTAATGGGGTAAGGATAACTCTCTTAAGGGAGGGGAGATGGGGTGTGTTTAGGCACATGATCTTCTCTTTGGTCTTAACCTTCCATCACATCTTGAGTTAGTAGCTTCATTTTGTCTCTAGCTCCTATATTTTCTTGGATAAGCTCTCTTGGAAAAATATATCTTAAATCTCATAGGAATCATCATGAGGATAAGGAGTACATGAGGGCTACCATAGAACACAAGAAACTTCCTAAGGAAGGGTGGGAGGGGCTTGCAAAATATCAAGTCTATTTTCCACTTCACACTCTTTTAAAATGATTCCATATTATTTCTTTCCCCATGACTCTAATATTTTTATCTAGCTTAGGATATTAGGATTAGATGTCTTATAAATTTCACACTCTTGATCAATAATTTTCTCCTCCTTCTTTTCGCATAACTTCACTATCTTACTCCAACTTAGGACACTGGAATTATGAATCTACTTTTGAGGTGGTGGGGATGCAATGTGAGAGGGAAATGAGGGTTTTAACTTTAATTCCTTTGTTTCCAATATTTATTTTTTCATATTCATATTTTCCAACTCAATTTTCCTAACAATATTTGCCTCAAACACAAGATTTATCTATTCAACTCTCTTCTTCAACTAACTAGGAAAGGGTTGAATTTGATAGAATTGATTTCACTCATTATTAGGGGTCATTTATGGATGATAGGGAACTTGGGGAAGTGGGTATGAAGGTTGATAAACTTAGTATATCTACCTCTCATGAATTTTTAGCTTCCCTTCCAAATATTTAATCAAACCACTCACATTTAGCATATCACTCATGATCCTTTGCCAATTGGCTCTTTCAATAAGTACCCACTCTTTCTTGAATAAATCTAGTTCATTTATCACTTTATGGATGAAATTATTATGAATCCCTTGACAAACATACCCTTAGAGTATCAAGCTCCAACATACACCTTTCATAGACTAAAAGTGCTTGTTTGAAGGTGGAAATGGGTTGATTAGAGAAAGGATTAGGTTGACTAGGAACAAGACACTAAGAAGGATCACTATAGGATTGGTAAGGATCATGTATGGGATATATATTATCATATTTATGCTGATTAATTTCATATTGGGGCTGGTAAGGGTCATGAAAATAATTACCAAGGACTTGTTTATATTGATAGGGAATGCCACAAGCTTCAAATGTCTCACCAACTTGTGTAAACAAGAAATCAACACCAACGTCAGCCATAGATCTTGATTTAAAGAAATAACACAAATAAAAAATGTTACCATAAATATTAAAAGGATAACCTAGGCTTATTGACCAGCTAATATGTCTTTAGAGTCACCATTGATGCTTGAAAAAATACCTCCAAAGGTTGATTGTTAAGAGACAACACCAAAAATATCTCAATCTCTTAGAACAAGAGTCATATTAGGTATGCCAAAAAAAATTTAACTTGCATTTACACCCTTTAATGAGATACAAATCTATTATAATCCAAGTGGCACAATGGAAGCACATCTAGGCTTGTGGGTAGCCTAAGGAATGAGCTGAGCCTCTAGATAGGGCTAACTCCCTTGATGTATCACTCAGGATTGAACCTACAAATAAACATGGGGGGTGGGGTAAAAAGGATAAATAAAAATGAAAAAAAATATTATAAGGGAGGTGATACACTATATTGATTGATGAATTCCAATTATATGTATGTTACACTTGAGACCAAGAAACTAACCAAAACATACACTTTTCTAATCTAATTCTTCTTACATCAATGTTACATTTTGAGGTTATGGAATAATTTATTAGGTTATGAGGAATATATAATAGTACTTTAATGTAAATAATGAAGAGAATAACTCACTCAAACTTTGAAATTTCTTAGAACACATCACATGCCCTACAAGAAGAAGCTATAAATAGGTTAAAGAATATGACAACTTGTTAAGGAATCCATAGTATTCACTAAGAAAATTCAAAATTTAAATAAATAAAACTATTAAAAATCATTTAATACAAAAAAAAAATTCATTTTATTGATAAAAATGTATACAAATGATTAGGGTTAGCCATACTCAGGTGGAGCATAGAATACAATGGCCAAAATGGCTAGATCTTATAGAGTGTGAGAGAGGGAGAAGAAAAAAAGTCCAAGGGTCACAAGGACACTCTTAAAGATGATAAAATTATATATATACTCATGATAATATTATATGGGTCAAACCATACAATTTTGTGACGTAAAAATGTCAATCTAAGTCATCAAAGTCTTATAAAGTGGCACAAAACTCCTCATTCTAAATTAGAAAAACTGCCTAGATAATTGGACCTATTTTTTAATCCCATAGCTAATGAGGATCATATATAATGATTGTAATGTAATTTAATTCTCTCATAAATTCCTCTTCATGCATTGGTTGCATGTTTGGTCCTTTATAAACCTTTGAAAGTGAACCATCATCATCTATTATCCAAAAAATTACTCTTTAATGCACCCTACACATTTGGCCTTTTAAATTCCTTAATTTTTTAATTAATTATTATAAAATGAAATTTTTTACATGTTTCAATAACCTAAATATCCTTGAAAGCATCCAGGGAACCTTAAAAGGCCATCGACCTAAAGATTTCATAGTTTTCCCTAGCTTGTGCAATATGCTAGTTTTGAATGGCCAAGTTGAAATACCTATTTTTGGTAATTACAAGTTAATTCATGGAATTAAATTAATATTTTGAGTTATATTAAGTCTTAATATTTCACCCAAACTTTTTTCATCTCTTGAATCCTTCTAAAACCTTCAAAACATTAAAAATGATAAAAAAGAGCTTGTTTTCCACCCCATATATACAAAGCCAAATATATATTTGGAATTGGAGGGATATTGAGAGTGTCCTTTTCATCATATAATATATATTATAGTCACACTATTACATTTTATTTCATCTCTAACTCTATTTATTTAAATTGGTCTTGGTTGAGGGTTTAGTAGGGTTTTGGGGTAGTTTTGGGTCTTAAGCATTGTTAATAAAAGTTCCACATCCAACTTGTATAAAAATTACACAAAAGTGATTTTATGTGACTTTTATAACCACCATAAACTTCTTTGGCCACCATGAATAACCTCATTGAATATATGAGTAACCAAACTTGCCTCATTGAGCTTGTTTTTTCCAATTTGTATGAGTCTGAGTTAGTTCAAGGTCTAAAAATGGATTATTCAAGCATTATTTTCACTCTGATAGTCTTAAAACCTATTTAATAACCCCATGAACATTATTACAAAAATTTTAAGACTTAAATAATTCTATAAATGATGATAAACCACCATTTGGACACTACGTCTAGCCATGTCCAATAGGCCTACCTACAACTTTGGCTCAAAGTGAAAAATTATAGTGGATTATATATATCAAATATCTTTAAAACATACATAGTTACCTCATAAACATGTTTCAACTCGCTATAATATTCATTCAATACTAGAAATGAAAGTTACTCTTCATTTGCCCTTTACGCCTTAATTTTGCCCATTAGGTCTGACTGTAAACCTAGGGGTATGGAGTTCTTTGTTTCTTTACCATGTTATTTATTGGTTTCCTATGTTTTATGGGTTTTTATAAACTTAAATTACTCACTTTAAGTGTCTAAACAACTTATTCATTTATTTATGACCCTTCTTCAAAACTGTAGGGTTCTTGCTCCTTAAGAGAGCTTTGACTTTGAGACAAAATAGAGGGGTATTACCCTATTTCCTCATCAAAACCAGGTATTTTAAGGGGTTATAAATTTTTTTAGGATGACATATACATAAATTTAGTTCCTAACTACATGATCTAGCCCTTCAAAATCTCAAATTCTAAGATTGGTTCTTTTAAGGGTAAATTATGCAGGGTTTTATACAAGTATATTGTGTTTTAGCATCTTTTTAAGACCCCTCATTTGATTCTCTTAAGGTCATTATTATTTTTTAGGTTCAATATCCTCATATTTTATTTACAACTTTAAGAATTTTTAAACCTTTTTCACTATCTACCTCTAACCACTATTGATTGATTTTATTATAAGGCATGTAGGTTCAAATTACCCCTCTAAATGACCATACATGTATGTTAATTAGCTTATCCTAGAGATCATGAAGATGTAATAGTCATGGAGAATATTTATATAGGTTTAATCCATCTCTCAAACATGCTAAATGCACTTTTGACTATAATTAAGCCCTCCACTACTTGATTGAGACAACACATGGCTATGGGTGTTTGATGTCTTGATTGGGGTTAACCAGGGTGCTTAAAACACTCCTTGAAAAATTATCTAGATTATCAACATATTTTCTCACTATAATCCATATTATATTCAATTTTTATGGCTAAGACACTATTAAATACCCTTGGCTGAGTCACTAAACTTTTTCAAAGTTGTAGATGCTAATGCAAGCCTGTATACGAACACCAAGGTGTATATGAAGATCAATGACATAAATCATCATTATGGTTATACTAAAAGTATTCAATTTTTTTTTTAAATAATTATATCCTTTGTTTCTAGTTCTGAGCCCTTCCCATGCACTTTATGTTCCAACTGAGCTTCCATTGCCCCTATCGACTAAGACATGCCTTTTACCCTTGCCTGTATGTTGTTTTAGCTAATTCAAACCTTTTTGTGATTATGAAAAGACTTTCCTCTAAAATTAATAACCACATATAACATAGATTCACCTTGAAATCATTATGGATTGGCTAAATCACCATCCAAAACCTTGACTAAGACACTAGCACTCTTCCCAACTATAGGTGTTTATTAAGGTCATATATATAGACTAAGGGTGAGTACAGAGGCAACAAAACACTTTTCATCTCTATTTGATGATATTTTAGGATATATTTGTTATTTTAAACCATTTTTAATAATTTAAACAAGTAATCAAGGTCAAGTTTCAACCTTGGGTAAAGAAAGTCTCCTTTTGAGCTTGAAATTGTATATATCACTATCTGCTCACAGTGCATAAAAGTATGATTTTGAGTCCCTCAAAGACTAATCTCAATTATTAAATTGTTATTTATTCTTGGTATAATTATTTTAATATATAAGGATGACATGAAAAAATCCTTAAGATTCATTTAAACCCTTAAGAGTCATGTTTTAAAAGGTTTACAAAAGCCCTCAAACTTTTATTTTCCATTTTTGGGGACTATTTCTCTAAACTCAGTCCCCTTGTGTTGAATAGTAATTTTTCACTTGTTTAGTAATATAGTCCTTCAAGTGAGGTTTTAAATGGTCCTTGTATCACATCAATACTCCAAGGTAGGTTTATGCACATGTTTTAACTTCTCTATCATGACTCTTTCTCTTTGTATTGTCACTTGTAGGTGTGTAATTTAAATTATAGATAGTGAGTAGCCTATGAGCAATATGAATTATCTTTAGGAATATTGTGAGTTGTATAATTATCTTCATAATTTCAAATATATCATCCTCAATATAAAATAATTGAAAAAAAATAAACACCTCCCTTTCAACATTTGGAAAACCTCCATGAAAGCACCTGAAAGCTCACTTTTTTGGTACATGAATGCATGACATTCAAAAATTGAATTCTCATGGAGATTATTTTATAGAGAAAATTTGAGATGACATGATATTTAAATAATGTTTTAAAATAATAATATTAGACCTATCACAACCCCCTGGAGTCTCTTGAAAAGCGTAAAGTTCATGAAAAGGTGAAATTGCTTATTGCACTCAAAAGAGACCAATCTACAATTTCAAGGTTATTATCTGATCAAAACAACATAAAAATTAAAACCAATAATTTTAAGTGTTATACAAATAGGCCAACATTATTTTTAACAAACATGAAAAACTAGTTTGTAAGGAGTTGTTCAATCCAAGAGAAACCTGATAGGGTGCACATATTAGTAGGTAGTTTTGGAAGGTCATATTTAAATAAATTATTCATAATTAAAAAGTAATAATTATCAAAATTAATGATATTAAAATGTATATACATAAGTGTAATACCACCTCCCAAAAATTTTTATCTTGAAACTACCTTTATTGTTTGTACCGAGCAAAAATGTGAATGTCACTTCTGTATGCCAAGAAGGGTAAAAATATAGTAGAATGGTTTTAGAATATAAATTAAATTTTAAAATAAACAAAAATGTATATATGGGTGTTTATAATCTTAAGAGTCACATTTCCACTTTTTCCAAGTGGCACACTTCTCAAGGAAGCTATACAAGTGCCACTTTCTCTTTCTTTTCCAAGAAATTTCACTTTATTATAAATAACCTACCATATTTAAGTTATATATATATATATATATATATATATATATATATATATATATAATACTTATAATGACACATGGGGAATAACATCATGGTTTTACACTTTCAAATTTCTTAAGAAACCCATATAAAGCATTAAATGCACTATTTTGACCCCTGAAATGACCCAAAAATGATAAATAGACATACAAACTAATTGACCAAAGCTAATATAAAATTATATGACATAAATTAACATATAAAAAATCTCATTATAATATATTTCACCCTTTGTCAAGACTTTACCTATAGGTGTTCCAATTTGACTACTAAGTCAAATTTGGTCAACACCTTACTTAAACACTTTGAAGATTTCAATATCACTCACATACTTAGGAATTAAATATTTGAGTAGATAATTTATTTTTTTCCTCTAATCTTTCTATAAGTGAAATAGAACCTACTATATTTTTTTCATTCTCAAAAAAATTTAGACCTAAAATTCATGATTTAAATGAAATTTGGTCTATTTTTAATTATGATGAGTATATGATGCTTTTATTCAAGGAAATTAATTTGATAACAATGATTATGCTCTTAATTATGGATATTAGTTATATTTGAACAATAATAAGTTACCTTTTGATATGGTGACTTTAGAATCAATGTTTACCCCAAATGATCAATCTAGGATATCATAGACTGAGGAACCTTCAAGAAGAATTCTTGGATAGACTACTTAAATAAATCTTAGAACTAAAGAGGATCTAAAGTTTATTTATTTGGGAATATAATGTACACCTTATGAAAATATCAATTTTATTAAATGTTTTAAATAATTCATTGAGATTTTTGCATGATCTTATAAATACCTTAAGGGGTATGATACTAATTATATAATATATGATATTATTATTAAACCAGGTATTAAACCCATTGGATAGACAATAAAAAGGATAAGTCCTTTGCTAGAAGACACCATCAATAAAGAGCTTGATAAGATGTTAGATGGGAATGCCATTTTTCCTATACCTTATTCTTAGTGCGAAGCTAATTTAGTACCAGTATGCAAAAAGAATGGTGACATTAGATTATACATAGATTTTAGAGATCTGAACAAGGATAGTGTTAAGGATAATTTTCCTCCTCGAAGCATTGATCAGATTCTAAAACAAGTTACATGATATGAAATGATGTCTTTCTTGATGTATTTTCATGTTATAACCAAATATTTTTTAATCTAGAAGATAGATATAATATGACCTTCACAAGTTGAAGAGGAACTCTTGTTTTAAATAAAATGGCTTTCAATCTCATGAATGTAGGTGCAGCATTTAAAAGAGCCATGCATGTACCTTTTGATGATTTAATAGGAATTGCCTTTTAGGTTTACATATATGATCTTATAGTTCATTATATAAAGATAAAAAAGCATTTATATCATCTTCGTGAAGTATTTGAAAGATTTAAAAAGTATGGTATTTCCCCTAATCCAAAGAAATATATTTTTGATGTTACAGAAGTTAAGTTATTAGGACATATCATTTCTAAAGAGGGCATTTCAATTGATCCCAAACATATTAAAGTAATCTAAAATTTGAAACCACCCCAAGACTAGTCTAGTTTTAGGTCTTTATTTGTAAAAATAAATTTTATGCGTAAGTTCAGAATAGATTTCACTGATATGTGAAATCCTTTATAGAATTTATTAAAGAAAAATGAGGCATATGTGTAAGATGCAGGAACTGATTATGATTTTAATAATGTTAAGAATTCCATTACATGTGCACTTGTACTTTAATATCTTTATATATTTAAACCTTTTATTCTTTACATAAATATAGCATATAGAATTATATGTACTATAATTATGCAAAATGATGAAAATAATGATGAAAAACCTATTGGGCATATGAGCCAAATTCTAAAATACATGAAAATAAGGTACCCACTTACTAACAAATTTTTTTTATCATTAGTTTCTTTATTAATTATATTCCATTATCTTTTAATGGGAAACAAGGTTATAGTAAGGTCTAATGTACATGTCTTATCCTATATTTTAAAACATCACACTATTTAGGGAAGGTTAGTAAAGTGGATTTTAAGAATCCAAGAATTTGATCTTGATTTTTAAACATCCAAAACTATGAGGGAAATGATTTGTAAAAACATTTAGTTGATAATGTTTCTCCTATATTTAATGGTTTGATTTTATCTATTGATGATTCCTTGAATGTTAAACCTCATTTTCAGTCCATGAAGGTTTCTAATTTTTCTAAAACTTTTAAGTTTGGACATAAAATGAAGGTTGTGACTATTTGCTGGCTAAATATGGTTTGTATCATGTCTTAGTTTATTATTTTGAAAATCAATCATTCCCAAATAATTTGGATAATATACAAATAATATATTTAAGAGTTCAATCTTCAAGATTTTGTTTATTATAAAACTTTTTGCTCTATAGAAAGGTGTATTATTGAAATGCCTAACTCATGACCAAACCCAAAAGGTTATTATAGGATGTCATGAAGGAAGTTGTGGTGGTCACTTTTTTTAAAAAAATATATAACTTATAAGATTTTACAAGTAGGTTATTATTGGTGTTATTTCAAGATGCTTATTAATTGGTACATTATTGTATGTCTTGTCAATTATTTGTTGTTAGAGATAGATTACCAATAATACCTTCAAATCCTTTTATTCTTAAAAATCTATTCACTAAATATGGAATAAAATTTATTTTTGATATTCATTCACCTTCTTCTTTTAGACATCAATATATTTTAACTGCAAAGGTTATTTTACAAAATGTCTTGAAACTATATTACTTAAAAATTTTGTTACTTCTAAAGTTATTTATTTCTTTAAAAATTAGATTTTCTCTAGGTTTGATGTTCCTTATGAGATGATTTTAGATAACATTCCTCAATTAATTTCTAATTAATATTTTTAATTATTGGGACATTATTCAATTATATCAAGTCATTATTCAAAATACTACACTCAAGGAAATGTACAAGCCGAATCAACAAATAAAAGCCTAATTTCTATAATGAAGAAGATAGTCTATGATAATAAAAGAAATTGGAATCTTAAATTTTTTTAAGCATTATGGGTTTATCTTAATATGGTTATATCACTTACAATATATCATCCTCTTATGTTAGCTTATGGTTTTGAAGCTAAATTGCCAATTGAGCTACAAATTTCATCCACTAAAACCGCTTTGTAATATTTGTTAGAATATACAAATTTAATTGAATAAAGGATTAATGAATTAATATCTTTATATTAAACTAAATAAATTACATTTAATTATAAAATAATAAATACAAGTTAAAAAAAAATCTTTAATAAAAAAATATCTAATAAAAAGTTTAAGTTAGGTGATCTTGTCCTTTATTGGGATAAAGATCATGAGGATGTCAAAAAACATCACAAATTTGATTTTCTTTGATTGGGACCATATAAAACTAATTCTATACTTGGTAAAGATGATTTTCACTTTCAATACGTGGATGGAAATTTTCTACATTATTTAGTCAATGGACATCATTTGAAACTCTTTTATCATTATCTCTTTTTTTGTTTTCTTTGTTTATTTTTGGGTCATTTTTATTTTATATTATTTTTTCTCTTGAATAGATCATAAAAATTACATCAAAGAGTATTCATAATACTAAAGGAAAATTAAGTGGAGATTTCCATATCACTATAATTAATCAATGATGGTTAGATATTTAACATGATATCATTCTAGATTATTTCTTTATAAATTATCTTAAGCTGGTTAATAATGAGTTGAAAGCATTACTAAATTTTATAATTTATGTTTGAAGATTTTTCATTTAATTTTATATCCAACCTAAACTCACATATAAGTCAATAATATTCTTTGCACCAATCTAATAGAACACTTTTTCCCTCAAAGTTTTCTTATTAAATGGGTTTGCATATAGCTTTTTGAGACATGATTTAGTTTGGGTCGCACTCTCCAAATTTTTTATTCAAATAGGAAATTTATTATTTTATGCCTTATATTATTAAAAATATTATCTTAAAAGTTCTCCAATGTTGTGCCTATTTTTCTCACCCCCTCTCTTTTTCTAAAAATTTAAATGAGCTAAGATTTTGTCATATTGATGACTTATGTCATAACGGTTTAGGTTACTAGTGTGGGTGTCTTAGTTCATTTTTACATTTGAATGTTCATTATAATGTTGAATTTTAGTATGAATGATATGTTTAATGAAGGTTTAATCTAACATTATTTATTGGTTTCTAAATCACAAGTGAATGTAATGATAAAATACATTATGTATGTGATGTCTGATATTATTCAAAACATATGATTTAATCTTAAAATTATGATTCCTTCAATCATATATTTATCAGTATAAAAGGTAATATGAATTGATTTAATGTTTATAAGATGGATTTATTTGATGAAAAAATTGTAATTCAATGATTATATGTTGAAGTATTCATATTAGTTTGACTTGCATAGTTTTATTTTTAAATTGGCAAAGCTGTTTTGATTTATTATAATCAAATATATAATCTATAATTTGGATTTAAGTTGGATTATTTTTAAATATAAATATTTATTGTTATCCAATTTGTACCCCCTATGAAATTTGGCTAAGTACAGTGTCTTTTTTCAGTTTTGTTTCATGTTAACAAAGTACATAGGTGTTTTCTCTTTGGAAGCTTTGCTTAGTATTTTGGTCAAATCCTTTTTTCTATTAGAAATATTCTTTAGCTTCTTCTTCAAGCTTTTTTTCAATTTCCTTCATCTTCTTCTCCTTCCTTTTATTCTTCTCCTTCCTTCATATTCTTTTTTCTTTCCTTTCTTCTTCCTTTTTTTCCTTTTTCCTTGTCTTTTCTTCCTTCCTTTTTCATTTTCTTCTTTCTTCTTAGTTTCTTTCCTTTTCCTCTTTTTTTCCTCTTCCTTCTTCTTTTCTTCAAAGGTACCCTTCAAAAAAACTTGAAGGGTCAATTTTCTTCCAGTGCTCTTCATAGTTTTTTTTTTAAGGACACTTTGCCTTTGAAAGTACCCTTTAGAAAAATTCTAAAGGGACACATTGTCTCAAAGTGCCCTTCAGAAATTTTCTAAATGGTCACTTTGTTCCTTTCCTTCCCAAAGTTCCCTTTGAATTTTTTTTGAAGGGACACTTTGTCTCAATTTTCCCTTCAAATTTTTTATGAAGGATCTCTTTGTCTTTTTTAATCTTTGAAAGTGCCCTTTAGAAAAATTTGAAGGGTCACTTTTCCTCCAAGTACCCTTTAGATTTTTTTTAAAGGATACTTTGCCTTCACTTTTTTTCAAAAGTGCCCTTTAATATTTTCTAAAGGGTCACTTTCCTTTCCAAAAGTGCCCATTGAGATTTCCCAAAGGGTCACTTTCCTTCCCAAAATGCCCTTCAGGATTTCCCAAATGGGTAATTTCATTTCCAAAAGTGCCCTTCAAGATTTCCTAAAGGGTCACTTTCCTTCCCAAAGTGCCCTTAAAGATCTCTTGAAAGGGCACTTTCCTTTCCAAAAGTGCCATTCAAGATTTTTTGAAGGGTCACTTTCCTTCCCAAAGTACCCTTCAATATTTCCCAAAGGGGCACTTTTCTTTCCAAAAGTTCCCTTTAAGATTTCATGAAGGGGCACTTTCCAAGAGCTTGGACAAAAGCCTAAAGGAGTTTCTTTGGATAAATTGTCTAAAGTAATTCCTTCAGGAAGAAAGTCAAAGGAATACATAAGCAAGCAAAGAGACTAAAGGAATAATAAAAATTCTAAAGGAATTTAGAAAAGAAAGATTTGGGAAAGTTGTGTGTAGAGTCTTAAAGGCAGAAAAGATAAAAGAAATTCCCATTTGTAAAGAGCTTGATGAATTTTTCATTGTAAAAATGTTGAAGAAATATGCTTAAAGGAATTATCCCATGATAGGCTGAGAGATGTTAAATTCAAGATAAAGAAGTAGTCATTGGGATTCAAATATCATATGATAGGCTAGGAGATGTCAATTTTAACATCATGAACTAGCCATTGAGAAGTAGTCAAGGGAGAGAAGTCTAAAGTCTTCTTACTAGAGAAGTCCAAAGTTGAGCATCTCTGAAAACCCAAATAACTCTCACAGTGAAAATTGGGATTATCCAAATGCTTTATTTATGAACTTCATAAGTAGAGAAACTCAAAGACTCTAAAGTAGGTGTGTCTAAAAAACCCAAATGGGTCTACAAGACCAATTCAAGTTTAAGCAAGTACTTTACTTATGAACTTATAAGTAAAGTAGCTTAGAGAACTTGAATAGGTCTGCAAGAGAAAATCATGTTTCTTGATCTACTTAGGTTATAAACATGAGATAATGGTTGATTGATGGTACATAAGAGACATAAATAAATAAATGAAAATCTATCACATGGCAAGAGAGGAATAGATGGAGAATGATTTATAGGGATCTGTGCCACATAGATCAATGACATAGAATCATGATCTATGCCATTCTTTGAGATCCATCAAAAAGGGTGAGAAGCCAAGGAGAAGAGGTTAAGCATTAGGACAAATGTTCTAATAGGTGGCTCCTTATTTTAAACATTTTGATGCCATTACTAAAATATCTCATTATGTTAAGAAACTGTTGGAGAGGCATATTTAAGGGGGAAAGTCAAGGGCATTCAAGAAGGTGACATGGATCAAATAGAGTGCCCTAATAAGCATCTTTGGTAAAGCTAGTTACATATGAGGATGGAGACCTCTAAAAAAATGGATTCCTTCCCTTTGGTGACAAAGGCCTCCTCATCTTCTCTTTAGCTTTAAATACAACCCTTGTGCAAGGGAAAAGGGAACCAAATAGTATATGGTGAAGCCCTACTAGAATGATCAAAATTCATCCCTTTTAAGAATTTATCATAAATCTATTTCCTTCAAGATTTTTTGAAATTTTTTTGGTCTGAATGTGAGAGAGATGCATAGTAACAAAATGAGATTATTTCACATCCTTCTTCCCACTTCATCCTCCATGCCTATGAATAAGGATTATTAGTCTAATTGGTCACACAATGTGTACCTTAGTGTATTTAATTCCTTAATGTGTAATACTACCTTGAATTTTCAAAACTTGTCTTTCATCTCCATTACCTTGCACCATTTTTTACATGTATTTCCTCTACATTGAAACACTTCTATTAGAATTTTTAAAGTTTGGAAATAGTTTATGATTTTGTTGTATTATACATAGGAGTTTGACATTCATGTGAAAAAATAGTTTTAGTGCATCACCACCCATATAATAGGATTTATTTTTTTGCAATTTTCCTTTCTTAAAAATTCCTAAATCTTTTCCTTCTAAGCAATTTGTTTTAGCAAAGGCATATACTAGGAGTTATCCCTTTCAATCTAGAGGTTCATTTCCAGTATAGGTACACCCACAAGCCTTGGTAATATTTCCATGTTGCCCAAATCTAAGAGAGGGATAAACACTCTCTTCCAGGTTGTGAGATTTGGAGCTAAAATTTCTAGTATGCTCGATGGGACCAAGTTTTATTTTCTATGTCAAGGTGAATGCTAGTCTTGACAAGCTTAAAGCTGTAGAAATATCCCTAACCCAACATTTAGTGACTCCATTAGGGATGTGAATCCCTATTCTAGACCAATTTTTACACATCATACTACATGGTCCTCACAAGGTCATTTAGGATTTCTAATCAAGCCCCTTTATTTGAAGGTCTTATTGAAGAAAAATGCCCTGAACCACTCTTAGCCCTAAGAGATCCTTGGCAAGGAGGTTTTGGAGAGGAAGAAGAATTTAAAGAAGAGGAAGAAATTGAAGAAGAGGAAGAAATAGGGGGTCAAAGGGAAAGAATAAAAATTGGGGAAAGAAGAGATATGGATAGACATCAACCCTTCCCAGCTTTTAACATCCAAAATCTCATAGACCTTCCTGTATATGACCCTATCCCTCCTAATGCCACCAAAAGTCTCCCTAGTTTTAATGATGAGGGACCTATCACATGATTTGAACATATCATATATATCTCTAACTTTGTAATTTCCATAATGTCACTAGAGTAAACATATCCATTAAATTGCTTTTTATGTCTCTACAAGGTAAAACACTTGATTGGTATAGACCATTGGGAGGTGGTTACATTATTAGCTAGGATGGCTTTGGGAAATTTCTAGTTAGAAGATTTGAAAATAAAAGTAACCATACTTCATTTATTAATTAGCTAAATGTTATAAAAAGAGGTCCTAATGAATCTATGGGGGACTTCAATGAGAAATTCCAAAGGACATGGCATATTTTGCCACCTATCATGAGACCTCTTCCTAGCTTCATGTTCCCCACCTACCTCAAAAGTATTAACACTGATGTGGTTGTTATGTTATATTTAATGGGAGGTTTTACTTTTTTAGGTGTGTATGAGCTAGCCATTGAAACTAAAAATAACTTAATACAAGCTGGAAAACATCCTCCAAGAGTTTCCATGCATGTGTTGTCTCAAAATTTAGTTGAATATGTAAGCATAACACAAGTTCATAGTACTAATGTGATGCCAAGAGCCTTTCCCAAGAAGGTGTATAATGTTGTCGATAAGGATGAGAACATCTAGTCAGTGTGAGCTTATCTCAAACAGGCTTAGTTCTAGGTAAGTACTCCCTAAGGTCATCAATATTATCCTTATCAAGAATAGAGTTCCACCCCATTACAATTACCAAGGAAGGGGACACAATTAGAAAAGTTATAATAGGTATCCCAATGCCTATAATCCTAATTCCACCCCTCCTATGAAGGTAAAAGTCCCATTACATGCTAATCTGGTCCAAGGAGAAGATCATTTTGACTAACAGGGACAATCTCACTATCAATTCATGCATAATGATGGAAGAGCCAACCAAGATTTGGCAACACAAGAGGATTCCAATCTTACATGACTTCACATGAAGAAAGTCCCAGCCAAAGAGATGTTCATTGATAAGGGAACAAACAAAGTGTAGGCATGATGAATTTTCAAGTCAAAGATGATTACATGTTGAATCAAAACATGCCAATTGAAAATAACATAAAAACCAAAAATATATCTCTATGAGATATTATAGGGGCACATTTCACTCCATGAAATACCCCTCCAAGGCTTTAAGCTATAAGTTCTAGCACAATACTTAGTACCAATCATGTTCCTCAAAAAAATAAGAATACAAGTGGGGTTGTCAAGACTACAGTGTAGTAGGTTTAGACTCCCTCACTACCTTAAAGAATATAGGAGAAGGTAAATATTTTCCCTCTAAACATTATTACATCATTGAAGAATGCCAAGACAAGCATATTTCTATCAGAAGTCTTGCATATGCTTGGTCAGAAGGAACTCTTGCAAGAACAACTATAAAATATTCAGGTAACCCCTCAGGTTTATAAATATATCAATGTGGCCTCTACTAATTCCCAAAATCATATTTTGTAACCCTCCACCAAATTTGAAAATCCTCTACCTTTTTACCTCTCACTTATTATGGGTGATAATTTGGTTCACAATTGCATTATGGAAAGTGGAGCAAGTACCACTATTATGCCTAAAGTGGTGGCTGACAAGTTGGGGTTAAAATACGAGCCACATAACAAGGGAATATTATATATATATATATGACTCCAACTAAGATAGTAGTTTTGGTCAAAGGTTTGAAGGTCTTTCTTCATGACTTCTCAAGTTTCCCAATCTTGTAGGACATTTTGGTGGTGGACCTTCCAGCTCATTTTGCTATTTGCTTATCAAGGGAGTTCACAACAAAGATAGGAGGATACTTTTCTAATAACTAGTCTTTCTTATCTTTCACAACAATATATGGAACCAAGGTAACTATAAGGACTCAACCCTTAGCAAGGTTCCATAATGAGCCATACTTAGAGACAATTTGAAATTAGAATTGTCTAATTACTAAATAAGAAGAACCTATCATAGATGGTAAAACATCCTCCCCCCTTGAAGGTATTTATAACCTTTTACATGACAAATAAATCATTGAGACACATGGACTTGATCCATATACCTTCATAGAAGAGATTGATTTAGGATTTTACTATATGTATGTAAAGGATGCTCCAACCCCTTCACTTACCAATGAAGATCATGAGCTTGAAGGAATGTGGCAAATATTCTTTCATGGATCAAGAAGTAAGGTAAGTGTAGGAGATATCATCATTTTATTCTCTCTATCAGATAATTAGTACTACTCTTCTTATAGGTTCCACTATAGTTGCACCTACAATGTAGCAGAATATGAAGGCCTAGTTCATGGCCTCCAATGGATAAAGATAAGAGGAATCAATAATTTGAAGGTATATGAGGATAATAAACTATTCAGTCACCAATTAATAATTCAATATATATCCAAGAAACCTTTGCTTAATCCTACAATCATAGGGTATGGGTTAAAGACTTTGATGCCTTCAACATACAACCCATACCAAGGGATTCAAACAAACATGTTGATATGTTGGCTATCATTAGCACACATTGCTCTCTTATCATGTCAAAATAATTTTGAGACATTTAATTCCCAATAATAAAGCATCATGGTAGGTGTTTGAGAGTGATGAGCACATTTCTCACTTCTTTCAGAATGAGGCATGTTTCTCCTCAAGAAACTAGAAGAAATTATTTGATTAGTATGAATAATAGATCATACAACTAAAGATAAATAAAATAACCAAGGGGATGATCACATTAGAGATTGTATTTAATGAGGATGATGAGAAGAATAAGGAGAGAGTGAGCATGTCTACAAAGAAATAAAATTATGAGAGGGTCCTAGTTTTCAAAGATAAGCTCTTAAAAATTGGTAAGATTTATTCTTTATCTATAAGAAGAGCTTTTGTTGAACTATGCAAATAATTACATGATATATTTGCTTAGGAGTAGAAATATTTGAAAGGGTTTGATCCAAGCCTAACTCATCACACCATTAATCTAGAATTGAGAGCTAAACCAATCAGGTAGAAATAGAGGCCTATCAATCCCAAGATTGAAGAACTGATGAAGAAGGAGCTGAACAAATTGATCAAGTATAAGATCATATTTACTATAAAGCACTCAACTTGGGTATCCAATATTGTACCTATCCATAAAAATAATGGAGAAATTAGGTTCTACATGGATTTTAAAGATCTTAATCGAGTGTCTCTTAAGGAGCATTATCCACTACCTTCTAGGGAGCAAATTTTGTAGGTTATTTCTAGTTCCCAACACTTCTCACTTCTTGATGAGTATTTAGGCTATAATAAAGTATTGGTAAATGAATAAGATCAATTGAAGATAGCCTTTACTATGAAATGGGGGACCTTTTCTTACAAAAAGATGACTTCTAGTTTATCAAATGTTGGAACCACATTTAAAAGAGTAATGGACATGGATTTCAAAGGTTTGATTAACAAATTTATGCTAGTATATCTTGATGATATAACCATCTTTCCCAAAGATGTTGATGATTACATGGAGCACCTAAGGTAGGTGTTTTAAAAATGTAGGGAGTATGAGATATCCTTTAATCCAAAGAAATTCATCTTTATTATTCACAAAGGAAAGATTTTAGGACATGTCATTTCAAAGGAAGGCTTGGTTATTGATCATGAAAGAATTGAGGTTATTCTAGGCTTGTCCTTACTTTATCAAAAGAAGGGATTACAAACCTTCTTTGGAAAAATAAACTTTGTAAGGAGGTTTATTCTAGGCTTTGCAACTATGGTAAAGCCTATCACAATGATGCTTAAGAAGAACTGAATTTTTGCTTGGATGAAGGAAGGAAAGAGTAGTTTTAAGGCCATAAATAAAAAAAAATTAGCATCCCACACTCTCTTAAATATGAACTACTCCAAGGATTTATTTCTTTATACTTTTTCTAACCTAGACACAATCTCAACTATGCTTATGGAAAGGAATGATGAAGAGGTTGAGTAGTTGATTACTTTTTTCAGTCAAGGATTAGATGAGTATGAGGTTAAGTATTATTTTGTTGAGAATCAGGATCTAAAAATGATTAGAGGGCTAAATAAATTTAGGCACATGGTTTCCAACAATAAAATACATGTCATGGTTTCCCACCCTAGCACCAAAGAGTTCCTCCTCTGTAAGGACCTTAATGAGAAGAGAGTTGGATTGATAATAAAGGTAATGGAGTATAATGTGGATATAAAAGTGACAAACTTGGTAAGAGGAAGAGGATTGTGTGAGCATATAACTTTAGATCTTCAATATCTAAGAGAGGAAGTCTTGGCCAACCAAGTTCAACCTCAACCAACTAATCAAATTTAAGCTTAATGTTGGACATAAGACATCATTGGTTTTCTTCAAAATGGTGAATGTCCCAATAGCTTAACAAAGTATCAAAAGAGATATTTTAGACTATAGGTCAGTCCTTACTATCTTATAAATGGAATTATTATTATAAAGGATGTGAATAATGTGATGTTGAGATGTGTTGATAATGACCAATTCAACATGATACTAGAAAAGTTCCACGATGGTGCAGATAGAGGCTATTTCTTTCCTAGAACAATAGCTAAAAATATAATGAGGGCTAGCTAATATTGGCATAGTATTTCTAAAGACTATTACCAATGGATTATAAAGTGTTCTCAATGTTCCTTCTTTATAGGCAAACCAAATCTTGCAGTCTTTCCATTGATACCTATCCAGGTAGATTAACCTTTCATGTAATGGGGCCTCAATTTCATTATCATGATCAATCTTCCATCAAGTGTTGGACACAAGTGGATATTGATTACCACTGACTACTTTTCAAGGTGGGTGGAGGTTTTTTATTTGAAGGAAGAAAGTGAAAATTCTATCATAGAGATCTATGACAACATTGTAACAAGGTTTGGAGTCCTCCAGACCATTATTTAATATAATCCACTTACCTTTATAAGTGATAATAATTATGATTAGGTAGAAATAAATGGGTTCTATTTGAGTACTTCATCCAATTATTACCCTCAAGGTAATGGATTGGCTGAGTCTACAAACAAAAACCTCATCAAAATAATCAAGAGAATGTTGGAGACCAATTAGAGGGCATGGCACAACAAGCTTAAGACAACCTTATGGGATAGAAAGATTGACCCCAAGAAATTAATTAGAAACTCTCATTTTGTGCTTATATATAGAATGGAATCTAGGTTATCTATAGCTCAAGAACTCCCTATTCTAGAACTTGCACAATAGTTGGAATTACTTGAGAACACTCCAATGAAGGTCTAATTAACAGAATTGATGAAGTTACAATAAATAAGGGGTGATTCACATAAATCCATGAAGCATCACCTAATACTCATGAATAATTACTTTTACAATAATTCAATTTCAAGATTATTCTAAAAGGGCAACTTAGTTTTGAAGTGGGATGAAGATAGGGCAAAACTAGGTAGGTATACAAAGTTGGACACTTTGTGGAGTGGACCCTATATCATCAACAAGTGCAAGCAAAGTATTTCCTTTTAGCAAGATAAAATTAATGGAGAATACCTACCTATCTCACTAAATGAAATACATATAAAACTTTTCTATTAGACTTACCAACATGTCTTGTAATAGTAGTCTAGGTGTGTGTTTCCTTTTGTTTTATATTGTATTCCCTAAGTGTTATGTAACACAAGTTTTTTCCTTCCTTTTATTTTATGTCTGTGTGATCATCCAATTTTTGTGTTTTGATAATCCTATTCATTTCTTTTGATTTCCTTATGTGTGACTCCATGCCTGATGGAAATATTAAGGCAGCCAGTCTTAGGTATAGTGGGCATGCCTCCCCTATGAATCACCAAACTGTTAGCCAATTTGTACCCCCTATGAAAATTGGTTAAGTAAAGTGTCCTTGTTCACTTTTCTTTCTTTATAATAATGTACATAGGTGTTTTCTCTTTGAAATATTTTCTCAATGTTTTATCCAAATCCTTTTTTTTGTCAAAAACGTTTGTCACTTTCTTCTTCAACCTTCTATTTGGTTTCCTTCATCTTCTTCTCCTTCCTTCATCTTCTTTTTTCTTTCCTTTCTTCTTCCTTTATTCTCCATTTTCCTTTTCTTTTATTCATTTCCTTTTTCCTTTCATTATTTGTTCTTAGTTTCTTTCTTTTTCCTTTTTTTTCCTCTTCCTTCTTCTTTTCTTCAAAGGTGCCCTTCAAAAAAGTTTGAAGGGTCACTTTTCTTCTAGTGTCCTTCATATTTTTTTTTGAAGGACACTTTGCATTTGAAAGTGCCCTTTAGAAAAATTCTAAAGGGACACTTTGTCTCAAAGTGCCCTTCAAAATTTTTCCAAATGGTCACTTTGTTCCTTTCCTTCCTAAAGTGCCCTTTGAAATTTTTTTGAAGGGATACTTTGTCTCAAATTGCCCTTCAAATTTTTTCCAAAAGGTCACTCTATATCTTTTTGTCTTCGAAAGTACCCTTCAAAAAAATCCAAAGGGTCACTTTTCCTCCAAGTTCCCTTCATATGTTTTCTGAAGGACACGTTTCCTTCACTTTTTATCAAAAATGCCCTTCGAGATTTCTTGAAGGGTCACTTTCCTTTCCAAAAGTGCCCTTCAGGATTTCTTAAAGGGTCACTTTCCTTCCTAAAGTGCCCTTTAGGATTTCCTGAAGGGGAAATTTCCTTTTAAAAAGTGCCCTTTAGGATTTTTGGAAGGGTCACTTTCCTTTCCAAAGTGCCCTTTGGGATTTCTTAAAGGGGCACTTTCCTTTCCAAAAGTGCCCTTTGAGATTTCCTAAAGGGTCATTTTCCTTCCCAAAGTGCCCTTCAAGATTTCTTAAAGGGGCATTTTCCTTTCCAAAAGTTCCCTTAAATATTTCCCAAAGGGGCACTTTCTAAGAGCCTAGATCAAATCCCAAAGGAATTCCTTCGAATAAATTGTTTGAAGGAATTCCTTTGGGAAGAAAGCGAAAGGAATGAGCAAGCAAGCAAAGAGCCCGAAGGAATAAGAAAAATGCAAAAGAAATTCAGAAATGAAAAATTCAAGAAAGTTTTTTTTGTAGTCTTTAAGGTATAAAATCCCAAAGAAATTCCCATTTGCAAAAATCTTGAAGAATTTCCCCTTTGAAAAAAAGCTAAAGAAATGTTCCCAAAGGAATTGTCCCATGATGTGCTGGGAGACATCAAATTCAAGACAAAGAAGTAGCCATTGGGTTTCAAATATCTGATGATAGGCTAGAAGACATTAATTTTAACATCATAAACTAGCCATTGAGAAGTTGTCAAGGGAAAAAAGTCTGAAGTCTTGTTGCTTGAGAAGTCCAAAGTTGAGCATCTCTAAAAACCTGAATGACTCTCACAGTATAAATTAGGATTATATAGGTGATTTACTTATGAAATTCATAAGTAGAGTAGATAAAATAATCTAAAGTAGGTGAGTCTAGAAAACTTAAATGGGTCTATAAGAGCAAGTCAGGTTTAATCAAGTACTTTACTTATGAACTTATAAATAAAGTAGATTAAAGAATCTGAATAGGTCTGTAGGAGCAAATCATGTTTATTGAGCTACTTAACTTATAAACATGAGCCAATGGTTGATCGATGATGCATGAGAGCCTTGAATAGACAAATGAAAATATATGATGTGGTAAGAGAGGAATATATGGAGAATGATCTATAGGGATCCATGATGAGCAAATCAATGGCACAGAATCATGATCCATGCCATTCTTTGAGAGACATCAAAAAGGGTGAGAAGCCAAGGAAAAGAGGTTAAGCATCAAGATAAATTTTCTAATAGGTGGCTCCTTAATGTAATAATTTTTATGCCATTACTTAAATATCTAATTCTATTAAGCAACCATTGGAGAAGCATATTCAAGGGGGTAAGCCAAAGGCATTTGAGAAGGTGACATGGATCAATCAAAGTGCCCTAACAAGCATCTTTAGAAAATTCAATTACAGATGAGGATGAAGACCTAAAATAGAATGGATTCCTTCCCTTTGGCACCAAATACCTCTTGATCTTCTCCTCTTCAGCTATAAATACCACCCTTGTGCAAGGAAAATGGGGACCAAGAAGCATATGGTGAAGCCTTGCTGGAATGATCAAAATTCAGCCCTTTTAAGCATTTAGCATAAATCTATTTTCTTCAAGATTTTCTAGATTTTTTTATGTCTAAGTGTGAGAGATATGCATAGTGGTACCATGAGATGATTTCACTTCCTTCTTCACACTTTGTCCTCCATGCCTATAAACACGGATTCTTAGTCTAACTAGTCACATAGTGTGTACCTTATCATATTTAATCCCTGCATGTGTAATACTTCCTTGAATGTGTAAAAGTTGCCTTTCATCTCAATTTCCTTGCATCATTTTTTACATGTATTGCCTCTATGTTGAAACACTTATGTTATAATCTTTAATGTTTGGAAATAGTTTATGCTTTTGTTGTATTGTTCATAGGAGTTTGACATTCATGTGGAAAAATGGTTTTGATGCATCACCACCCATAGAATAGGATTTATTATTTTTTAACTTTCCTTTCTTACAAATTCCTAACTCTTTTCCTTTTAAGTAAGTTGTTTTAGAAAAGGCATATACAGGGAGTTATCCCTTTCAATCTAGAGGTCCATTTCTAGCACAAGTACAACCACATGCCTTGGAAATGTTCCCATGTTGCCCAAATCTAGAAGAGGATTGAACACTCTCTTCTATGGTGTGAGATTTGGAACCAACATTTCCTAAACCTAAGATCCAAGGTTTATAATTTACATTCAACCTATGAACATTTATGTAAATAAATATACTTATGGTGGAGGACATAAAATAATTAAAGGCCTAAATTATGGTATTGTGAGTAATCTTGTTCCAACTTTCAGTTCAAAGCCTTTTAATAGTTGGAAGATGGTATTTGGTTTTGATAAATTTAGTGTTACATGATTTGGAAAATATTTGGGTATCCATTTGACATGATTTGGATTCTATTTTATTTAATGCAATGTACATGTATCACTAGTTGGTTTTTAGTAGCATAACTCGGTAATGGTTTTAGTAATGGATAAATTTGGCATTTTATTTTATCAAGTTGGATATGATACTAAAATAGTACTAGTAAACTTTGGAACCAATGGGAATGTAACAAATCATATGATAAGTTATTGAGTTTTGATAGAACATAAAAGGTGAATCCATTCAGTTATTTATTATTTGTCACAAGCTTTGGGTAGAAGAAACATTTTGTGGACACGAAGAACTTGGAAAGAAAAGAAGAAACTAAGGAGTTGTAGATGAGGTAAAAAAATTGTCATTTGGAATGATAAATGGATTTAATAATCATTAAATACCCATAATATATAATTCTTAAGTTATATATTTCATGTCAAGATACAACTGATAATAAAAGTATTTTACTTTTTAGATTAGAATGTGAAAAAAATTGAATGTATGGATGAAAATATACAAGACAATTTTGTTCAAACATGCAAGATATCTTCAGTTATATAGTATAATTTTTGAATAATCATGGGTTTCATAATGTCTCACCATGTCAAGATACAATTGGTAATGATAATATTTCATGGTTCAACATATATATATTTTTTAGATGTGTTGTGGGTTACTTGATATTTGTTTCTAAAGTCTAAGTTTGGAAGGTGACTCATACATTTTCTTTTGACGTTTTAAGGTGATTGAGTTTTTATTGGAGATATTTATTTTTGTTTCAATTTATATTATGTGATGACATAATTGTGATGGCCTAATTATATTTATGGTTTTTTCTTTAGTTTCACCATTATTAGTCTTTTTTAGTAACACATTTGTTACCAATTTATGCATTCAAAATATTTGGAAAATATGCTTATTGGTTTTTGTTCATTTATCAAAATTATTTATCCTTTCTAAATAATCTTATTTATTTTCATTCCAAGTTTTCAATTTGTCTAATGATTTATAATTCTATGAGAAGGATGGTTTTTGGTATTATCAAAACATTTTCAAGGATTTTCGATTCTGAGTTTGGGTACCAGTCCTCTATATAGAATAGTTTCAAGTTAATATTGATAGTTTGGTAAATATTTTGCATAAAATAACTTATTTTTAGTCATAATGGTTACATATTTGAATTCAAATGGTTTTTTTAGCTTGGAGATTATTTTTATTTTTTTCATTCATGATTTTCGAAATAGTTGTAGTCTTATGATGTGTTGTTTAGTTGTAAATCATGTATAGACTCTTTATTCAAGATTTCTCTATTGATTATCTACCACATATATTATTATTATAATTTAGGGATGATAATTTTAATTGAATATTAGTGTTTTTTTAACCTAAGTGTGTTTTCAATTTGAATGAAATCATCAGTTTCATTTTTCGTTATATGTTTGATATTTGGAAAATGGTATAATGCTTGAGGATCAAATGAAAGTTATGATTTTCAAGTAGAATAAGTTATACATTTTGGAAATGAATAAAGTTTAAATTATACAGATAAAGAGGGTATATTGCTAAAAGTTTTGATAGTTTGTTTATTAGTATTTTGATTGAGCTCAAAGTTTTGAGATGTTATACATGTAGTATCAAACATTGATTAAAATATTGATTTTTTTTCTCAGTTTTTTAGGATAAATAAATTAGTAAAGTCCTATTTTTCAAAGGTGTTTATTTTCATGTATTTGAAGTTTTCATAATTTCATATAGATCCCTCTAGGGTTTGAAGTTATCTATCAAGTTATTAAACAAATGTGAGTTATTTGGATATGAATAGGATAGTGTGATGGCTTCAATTTGATTATATTAAGTGATTGGTTTTTTAGTTAACATTTATTTCGGATATAAATTAAAATCTATAGATAGTATTTTTCTATCAAAAAAGGTTAAGGATAATTGTTTATTGATTATGGTATGGAACTAATTGTAATAATAAGAATCGATATATTCTTGAGATCAACATAACCTTTTATATATTAGATAGAATGTGATATGTTCATATATTTTCTCATAAGATGTGTTTTAATAGTGCATGATACAGTTAAATGTTACAAATAATGTAATAGAATCATGTTTTAATTTTGTAACTATAAAAATAGAACAAGTCTATTTTTTTGGTATTGAATTTTATTGGTTTTCTATATATTTAAATCTTAATCCCTTTTATTCAAGTTCATGAATAGATATTTGATAGAATAAAATGTAATATTGTTTGGTTTTCACATATATTAGAGGATATTTTTAAATAAAAATAGTAATTTAGGTTTTATTTTTTAGTAAAATGCTAGGTTGGACTCTTCCTCACTCCACTAACTATCATGAAAATAACTAGGGGAATAATTGAGATTAGAATAGGGAAGATCCACCCCATCATAAATTTGTTTCTAGAGGCCAAAAATTTAGAAGTAGGAGAATTGGTAGGACTGTTCCTAGACCCTATAACTGAGGTGCACATATGTCAATCCATTTTCATGCATCTAACCCTACCTTATAGAATGTATTGAATGATTTACCCTTTAGTCCTATTAATACCCATGGAAACCAAGGTTGGAGAATACCTCCTTGGAGAGATCATTCTCAGAAATGAGGAACTCCAACTAGTTATTCCTAAAACATGCACATAACTTTATAATCTAATCCTAATCCTACTCCTCATCATTCACCACAACATCTAGGGTCCACACCTCAAGATGATCTCTAGTTGACTACCAATTTTCATTCGAAATCCCTTGTACCATTAAATACTAAAAATCCATCTCCTGAACCTATAGATGCACCTTTAAGTTGTTTCAAGCCAAGTCTTACAGATTTTCTATCACATCTACTTGAGTAGAAAAGAACATGATTTTTTGGAGGAAAGAGATGAGAACTCAAAATTTTGGCATTGCCTAAAATTACTAAGGTGGTCAAGAATGTGATATTTAAGGTAAATGATGAATTAAATGAAGGCATTACTAAACTGGATAAGTTTATAGCTATGGAAATGAACTATACACAATATCAAACATATAAAAGACATCCATTAATTTAGATGTTATCTGATATCGGGGATGAATGAATGGCTAGGTGAATTATAATTATGTTGTCTTAATACTTTTTCATGATAAAATTCTTGATGATACTTATTCATTTTTTATACTTGCTAATGGGTATAACTTTTACAATAGTACATATATTTTTGGATTTTCATCATATATTATTGAATATGGATTAATGCATATGGACTTAGTGTTAGATTTATTCAAATTCATTAAAATTATTTATTTCATATTAGTGTTTAGCATATTGTGATTATTTAAATGTTATTGATGTCTAAGTTCCCCCAGCTATTTAGAGTTTGTTCTTAGTCTATTAAATTTTTATTTTGATCTCTAAAAGACTTATTTAAGTATTAAAAATAAGTTGAGTGCCTAAGTTAATTGACTATATTTTAAAGTCAATTAGACTTAAATAATAACTAACTAAAGTTAGTCACAACTTATTTTTCAACTATCTCTTGAAGTGATGATTATATAAGAAGATCATGGTGACATATCAAAGGGATGAACATTACACATGTATTCGTGAGTACTCTGATTTGCTTCAAACTTCATCATCATACTCTTTTCTATGAAACATCTTTGAGATGATTTTTTTTCTAGATATACCAATGACACATTCTCTAATGATGGTGATTGCAAATTTACCATTACCTTATGATGATTGCACCCTTAAATGTCACCTTTTGTTTAGCATCTTATGATGATTATAGATTTATAGTTATATGAGAATAATCCAAACTACTTGGCCCAAATAACAATGAATACTTCACTATGTACGAAATGTTATAGATCCATTCAAATCATATTAGTTGTTGTATCAATGAAAATTGTACTAAAATATTATTTCACAATAAAAGTATCATTTACCTTTGCTTAGATGACTCTTGTTTAACACTCATATTTTTTTTATTTGTTTAAGTTATTTTCTTTATGTTTGCCTTTTAGATTATATTTTTTGATTCCTTTACTATTGTTTATTTAGTTAAGTCTTAGTCTAATTGTTAGGTATTTTATTATTTATTAGACTATTTATTTAATTCTTAGTTACTTCTTGACTTCTTGATTAGTTTATTCTTCTTTAATTAGTTTCAATTTATAAGTAATTAATGTTCTTATTTGATTAGAATTAGGTGTTGTTTTAGTTTAGTGTTAGTCTAGTTTAGATAGAATTTTAGTTTTTTTATTTAGTTTTCATTTATAGTTATTCTTATTTTTAATTTGATTAGACATTCTTCATACATAAATTAGTATTTATTAAGGTAATTATTTTTTTAGTTATTTTAATTATTATTTACTTTTTTTTCTTTGGCTTTCACTATCATCTCTATTATTTATCATTCATTTATTTTTTATTCTTTTCTTTTGATCTATTTTGAGTGAAACGTGACCATCATAAGACTATTCACAATTTAAAAAAGTAGAGAAATATATTAAAAGGAAATTAAATCTTTCCTTCAATAAACTATCTAATCAATATGTTTTCTCTTTTGGATACGTTATATTGTATTTTTATAATTTGTTTCCTTCATATTCAAATAGATATTTTATTTCTGAAATTATAATGAAGTATTATTGATCTTTGACACACTTATTATTTATAAAAATATATAAAAAGGTCCTTACATATCTTTTATAACATTTAAGACCTTTTAGATCCCAAGTACTAGATTGGTATGATTCCATATTAACCTTTTTTATAAGTGTAAGGGTTGATTCATTGACGTAATAATTTTAACCATCAACATAGGGCACTAAACTAGTAGACTATATCTAAAGCATTGAAATTATTTGTGAAACTAAAATAAAATATATACTATTCTTTTATGTTGAGATGTTAAATTTAGAAATTATAGTTGTGTTAGATGTTTTAATGATAAAGAAAATAATATAGTTGGTTTTTATGTTAATACAAATCTAGATATGGAATAAGCAAAATGTATACTAGATATAGATTCTAGATAAGTTATCTAATTTTAGAAATTATACCTCTATAGCTATGGATAGTTGTTTTAACTGATGATAGTTGTGTCAAAACTATTGTTTGAATTAAATGCAGGTGTTTAGTATGGAATAAATATAAAAACTATATACAACCACCTATATGCTTCTAGGTTCTATGTCACCTTCACTCTAGTGCATTTAGATATGGGTTATGGACTATTTATCCTTATCAAATATAAAAATCATATTTATTCATTTTCAAAGTGGTTATGGGAAAAATTGGTTAATGATAGCATGATTTCAAGCTAGTCCAATGTCCCCTATATCAATAACCATTTCTTGCATATCCAATACTTTTAAAAGGGCCTCAAACTTATGTAGTCACCCCCTATGTGTTTTCTTATGTGTGAATTATGCTATGTGTGATAAACAAGTGCAATAATGACCTATCTTGTAACATAGAAAATATATATCTTAGTATGCTCTTTTAGTAATTCAAAATCATATATGTGTTGTCCCTCTGACTAATATGGAAAAAAAAATAGGGAAGCTTTGATCACTAGTGCTTGATTGAATTATTTTTATAGGTTGACTCATGAATAGGTAGGATGTTTGTAGGTATATTCTAGGTGAGGAATTACTAAGGGTTGATCTTGTATTTATACTAAACCCCCTTTGGATAATAAATTACATTCAAGCACTTAGTCTGACTATATAAATGTGTTTTTTTTTTAAAAATTAAATGACTTTAGGGTACTATGCACCTATGTTGGGATAGGACCCTTGAATATATTTAGGTGTATAACTAGGGTGTAAGTGTCGAGGTAATTAGAAAATAGGTGTAGGTATATAACTTGCAAAGATGGAATATAAGCAAGTTTATAATATTCTTGGCAAGATAGAAGGTTTGAGTGATTAGAATAACTCTAGGCAAACTAAGAGATAGTCAAATTGACAAAGATATATAGTGTATATGAGACTTTTGACAGTGGAAAAAGTTATAGAATCTAAAGATACATCCATGATATGTATTTTTCAAGTGTATATAACTAAGGTGATATATAATTTAGAAATAGTGTCTACAATATGGCTATTGTGGATGTGAATGAAATTTTAACTATGTTTGATATTCCACATCATAAATGAAGAGATTAAAAATAATATAAGTAAAACATGGATCTAAAACAACCATCTTGGAGATTGAGGAACAAAGTTTTACTTTGTCAAATAAAATGACTAGACCTAGTTAAAAGGATGAATTTGGAGGACTTCAGTCAGTTATTGAGGATATGTGAGAGATGAAGATGAGATTTTTCCAAAGGATGAAGTATAAAATTTATAATCCCAAACAATGTATCTTATGATGTTGACCAAGCTTTGGAGTATATATATATAGTTCACCATTTGAAAATTTTGAATAAAAGTGGGAATAATCTCTTGCATCATAAAGTAAATCAATTTTTGAATAAAATTTCATAATTAGAGGCTATATTTTTCACTTATATTAAATAATTGAAATATGAATTATTTCCTCATACTGAAATCATGTCTCTAGTGGACATTAAAATGTTCCACACTGGGTCTCTCAAAATGAAGACATCCCTCCATGAATGGGAGGTAGAAATGAGTATAGTAATTTAAACCATAGATAAAGACATGGATAAGATTATGTGAGTGTTAATGGAGTGTTAAATACGTGAATTATTTATTCCCAACATAAAATTCATCCCATGTGACCATTTTGCTTCTCATTTACTCCCTTTTATGCTAAGCTTCAAAGAAATGATTGTTGAGGAAAACAATGGTCACAATGAAGAAATTATTAAGTTAGTATCTAAATCTAATGGGAAGGTTTAATAGGCCATTACAATTAAATAATTTCTACATGAGCCCTTTTTGAGTCATGCCTTTTTGATAAAGAAGTCCAAAGTGTTATTCAAGCATATAGTTTTGGATACAGATTATGTAGACAAATAGGTTATTGAAGTATCACAATTATTTCTTAGTTAGAAAGATACTCTAGTTCAAAAAACTAGATTAGGTATTTATTCATCTCAAGTTATCTCTTCAATTTTGACTACTTATTCAAATCAAGTAACTTCACAGACTCCCAACCATCATTGAATATTTTAGGATATTTGTACATGCATGAAACTAATTACAATTCCAAGATATTTTTCAATTTCCATGAATTTTAATATGGTCATCATAAAATTCACTCTTGGGGATTATTTATACTTTGTAATTTAAACTCTTTAAAAATAAGAGGATGATCTTATCAATATTAATAAAGATACAAAATTCATAGTAAATTTTAATGTCACATTAATTTTGTTATTATTCTCAAATTTTATATAATGCATGATTAATTTTAGTCAATAAATATCAATTCATGAGATTAGAAAATAATTTTATTTGTGAATAAGTTACATTGATTTAATTACTAATCTAATTTTTTTGTATATAAAATCTCTTTTTGAAGATCTCAATTTATGATTGGATGTGTTCTATGTAATTTGTCATTAATCATATTCTTCATGCTAATTTATAAAAATATAATTGACATATGTTTCACATAAACTCTCTAATTTATTTGTCTTGATCTAAGTTTTCACTAAAGTAGGTTAACTATTACTTTGAATTTTCTTGGCTAGTTTCATAATTTGGATATGTTCAAAATATTTGTTCCATGTTGACATAATAAAATTGTTTTCTCCCTCCCCTTATTCTCTTTTAAGATTTTTATTTGATCTTCCCACCTTTTTTTATAATCATATGTCCATAAAGCCAAATTAGGATTTAGATTGATTTTTCTAATGTATTCAAATCTATATATTTTTGAAGTGAATAGGTAACCACATTGCCCTCATGGTTGTTTCAAGTCTTGGTTACTTATAAAATAATACATGAAACTCATGCCTTAGAGTGATAATAACCGATACTAAAATTATAGGGGGTTTACCCCCATAAATACATTGTGATGAGTTATCACATCAAGATAATATAATTTGTGCTATAATTAGGTCCCAAGTAACCTAACTATAAACCCATGAAATTTAGATATACCCGAAAGACTCATTAGGTCCAACTCTGAGTCAAGTTTAACATTAATCAAACCATTAAATACTCATCAAAGACCTAGATATAATAAAGGGATACCCATACATTTAATGAACCTACCAATTTCATCATTAGATTTAAATTTTCACCAATAAAGACCTAGGGATTGTTTGGTAGGATGTATTATAAATTTTCAAGGGGATGTTCATGAGTTTCTCAAGAACCCAAAAATATATCTTGATATAATCATAATTGAGGGAGGACACACTAATAAGGAATGTATAAATTCCTTTAAATCCACCATGATACTATTTAATGTGCCACATGAATATTTGGTATGTAGGCTCTTTTCATTCACCTTTAAAAACTATTCATATGACTAGTTCTTAAACTTTCCTTGGGATTCTATTAATAGATATGATACATTTCAAGATACATTTTTACCTAAGCTTGAACAAGTAATTGACCCTAGTATCTTGTACCTAAAATTTAATATTATCAAAGGGGAACCCTATGAACTTATCCAATGTTTTAGTGTAAATTTACATAAAATGTTTTTCTAGGTTTCCACCATATATAGGCATGATGATCTATTAGCATTATAAATGTAAAAATAATTCACTTTACTACTTGACAAAAATATTTATCCACATGGATCATACAATGAATGAATTGAAATTATCCTATGTTTCTATTATTAAAAAGAATTAAATCCTTAGGCTCATTTATTTTTTGATACTCCCAATATCCACCCAAACATGTTAGCCTTGAATCTTATTCCACGTGTAAATTATAATGATCCTTTACTTAGTCTGCTCTAAATCACATGTGTTACCATTAAGGCATGTTTCTCTAAACCAATAATTAGGTAAGAAACACACTTAGAATTTGAACATAAACTAGAATAATATATTGGTCCTTACCACAAATACACCCATAAGGTCCAAGATAAGAATTAACTAAATGGGAATTAGATGGAATACAACACATGATTCAAAAACTAAATAATGACTTCCTAAGTATAAAAAAGATAATATGTAAGATTAATGGAGAGAACATAAATAAAATTTTACATAAAAAATTATAATAGGCCATTTAATAATTCAAACAAAAATTTATATCCTTCACTAAAAAAATCCCTAAAATTAATATTTATGAGGTGGCTCTACAAAACTACTACAAGCTGCATAGTACTAGCTAGCATGGAGATATTGATTGCATTAAATTATATAATGAATTAAAAATTTTCAAAATGAAATGGATGGTTGTGAGGTTTTACCTAAAAATTAAATTATGAAAGTGCATGTAATCCTTCAATTTCATCCAAAACCTAAAATACATAGATGGTATTAGAAATTTTTAGCTTCCCCAACGAAGAAGATAATGAACCTGAAGAGAATGTTGATAAAGTACATGCCTTTGAATAGTATCATCAAAGTAATTATGCACTTATAATAAGTAAAAAATAGCCTATTATAACGTCCAGCCCACCAAATCATGGTTTAATAAATTGAAATATAAAACTAAACATATCCACCACCAACCAAAGGTAATGACCAAATATTAGCCAAAAAAGATCTAAATAATCTAATAAAAGGTGGCTAACATAATAAAGGATATGAAAAGGACAAAGGAAAACATAAACCTATATGAAATACATCATGTTATTGAACAATGAGACTTAATTTTTAAATATCCCATAGATAATCAAATAACAACAAAAAATGTCAAGCAAATGTGTCTATTCATAAGTCATAAATTGATGTTCACTCATTTCACTCATCTTAATAATGTTTTGTAATAACGTAATAATTATTTGGTTGATTATTAATCATATTATAATTTTATAACTATAGGTATATACAATAAATCCATATTAACTCCATTATGATATGGCAAAAGCATAGTCCAATTAGATAAATATGAGATTAAGTTATTTGGATAACTACTTAACATACATACTCAATTGGCATTAGAACCCAGGATTTATCAATTCATAAAAATAAAAGTGCTATAAATTCATAAAGCCTATGAGATGTTACTAGTCAAATATTTGTCCAAGACTCTTAATAGTTACATGGCCACAAATGTTTCACATATGTAGTTTCCATAGAGATTCGCAACCAATAATATTCAGGTGGAAAAAATCCTAAAATTAAGTATATGATTATTGAATACAACACACATAATGAAAAGCTAAATTTTTACTCTTCTAACATTAGTGTCTATACTATTTCCACCATGATAGGTAAGGACTAAAATAACATAGGAAAATATATAATATTTATCGACCTTACAGTTTAATGGGGCTTGGTGTAATAAAGGATTAGATGTAGGCATACTACTAATCGACCATCATGATACATAACATTTTATGGCCTATAGTGTGCAATTCCTATGTACCAATAGCTTGGTTGAGAATGAATCTTTTCCCCTAGGATGATAATTTGTTTCAATAATGGAATTAAGATTTTTACCAATGTTTAAAGATTATTAGTTGGTGGTTAATTAGGTAAGGATCATATTTAATTGCTAGTTTTCATATTTAAATAAGTATATACATAAGACTTAGGACCTGATTGAGGGTTTTTATGATTTCAATATAACTTCAGTTCATAAGAAACAAAATCAAGTGGCCTAATCTCTAGTAGCCTCTAAAATAAAATTATTCATTATAAAATAGTTAGAGTTGCATAAATTCTTGATTGAATTGATCTTGTATCCCTTTACTCATTAGAACATCAAAAATTTCCAAGTATTTCATGATGATAAATACATTTTTCAATTTGTGGATAATATACATTTTTTAGAATCACATGTGATTGATGAAAAGATAGAGGTGCCTATAAATAATATGAGATATGAAATTATTGGATACTCAAGATTAAATAAAATAAAATCATAAAAGGGATGGTATCCTTAGAAATGATCTTTAACTTAGATGTATTCACCAAACATTCAAGACAACATGATTCCAAAGGACATGAATAATAATAAATAATCTATCATGAAAAGAACACCCTCAATGTTGGGGGATAATTCTATGGACATTTCAAGTAACATGATCTCATTAATTAATAATTCAATCATGTTATTTAATTAATGTGATCTCATTATTTGAATTATGGCTTAGTGATTAATGAGCCATAACGTGATCACATTATCATATAACATAATCATGTTATATTAAATAATAACATTATCATGTTCTTAATGTGATTATGTTATTGTCATTATTCAATAGCATGATCTCCTTAATAATGTGAGTGCATTACTTGTGTATCCAAAAAATATAAAATACTAAACCCAAATACAAAATCCTCATTTTGAATTTGAGTTTCCTTACTCTCCTCTAGCTTTTGTGATCATGTTTTGGGTAGAATATATTAGATAGTGCCAATAAGCTACCAAATTAATCCCATTAACCTGATGATTGATGATGTCACCACATAGGAAAGCTAAGTGATAAATCTTCCTTAATCATAATTTTTCATTATTTTCATTATTTAACCCTAATTTTTAATTATAATTTGTTTTTTTAATAGCCAATCCTACTAACCCTCCACAAAACTGTCTTATTCCTCCTCCTATCCCTCCACCTAAGCCTCCTATAGTTCCCCAAAAACCCACCCCTAGTAGTCAAGATATTTTGATTTAAAACATTATCAAAAATAAACTCAAAATTAAAGATTTAATTAGGATAATGAGGGATCCCACCTCAATAAACCCCCACCACACCTAGCTAGTTAATTCCCTATAGACCTTATTAGGTCAAATTGACCCTATAAAAAGTCAAATTGATAGATAGACCTCATATAAGGATAATTTTAGGGCATATTATGCTAAAAAAGTTTCATCACTTTAGATTAAGAATAAAGAAATTTCAAAAGCCTCCATTTTTACCCTATTCATTAACCTAGTCACCAATTCCCCATCTCCCATAACTACTAAACATTTTTCCATCCATCACTATGTATATAACTTAATCACAACTAATTTTTGAGTTATATGGTGGAAGGTGTTTGAGTATCCAACATGTAACAACCATGAGGTCTCATTATATTTTTTGAGGAAACTTTAATATGAGTTTTTCCTCAATGAAATTCTAAATTATTTTGATTTTAGTGAGTTTTAGGGCCAAGGGAAAGGATCTATGTAGGATCGACTAGGTACACATAATGCACTTAATCATCCTATATGGATCCATATCCAAAATAATTTTGAGCCTAAGATCCCTTATATAGTTCATCAAGTCATGGAGATTGACATTCTCCATGCTCTTATTTCTCTCACCAAGACACTTGTTCATCATAAAAATAGGTTTTCATAGAGTGATGCAACAAATACACTACCTACTGTACATACACAACCCCACCCTTATAGTTTTTATGGAGATATGTGTATAGTAACTTTTGATGGTGATGGAGTTGGTCGTTTATAGGGCTTAGATAATATTCTTATGAGTGATGATTTTTTGGTACACATATTTGGTGTGCAAACATCAACTACTACATAGATATAGGTATATTTTATATAAATGTCATGTTAAATTTAAGTTATATTTACAATTTTAATTTAGATAACAATTAATTTAAATATAAATTTAATATAATATATATTTAAGTTTTTATGTCTTAGGAGGTGATGGCACCTTCATCATCACAATCGACATTTACAACACTTGATTTGTCATGACAATTATTTACATATTCAAATCTAGCTATTGGCCCATCCACTACTACATGTCTTTGTTAGGATGAAATTATTTAATTATATTGAGGTAAAATTTTGAGTTAATATTATACTCTATGTACCTTTAATCTATGTATATTTTCCTTGTAAGTTTAAGTTAAATTTATCTTTGTCTATTTTCATACTCTATTTTCATGTTCTCTCTCTTTATCCTTGATTTATTCTTTATAATCTTCTTATGTATTTTCATATGTCTGCATGCTAATTTTATTTTGTCCTTATAAAATAATCATAGTATCATATACCTACTAAATTACATCTCATTTCATGCATCCAACCATTTCACACAACTCCCAAGCTTTAACTCTTCACTTAACTCTTCTTTCCTCCTTGACACCTTCCTTCTACTAGCTCTTTTTTGAGGCAAACCTCCTTATTCTGAGTAAACTAAAAATATCCAAATCAAACTAAGCCCAAATTTATATACCCCTTTACATCAAATAGCTCATGTATGTAATTTCATAATTTAACTCTCTTTGGATAACACCTAACTCAACACCCGTCATGACTAATTAGGTCTCCTCAGCCTCATTAAAGGTTACTGACTATGAAATTATACCATACATACTCAAATCAACTTTAAACCTTAAAAATACACTTCATCCTATATAAATACACTTTTTAACATATTTTGGAAATGGTTTGATCATCTTGGGGGTACCATAAACCTTTGAAAGTTGTTATGAGGTATCAAAAACCATTAAAGAGGAACCACAATAGTTGTAATCTATGAGAATGGGCTCCATGGTATTTATATAACTAATTTTGGAAAATTCCACAATGATCCCATGAATAATATTATTCAATATTAAATATTGGTAGTTCACATGCCATGAGGATAATTATAGAATGAATAACACTTATCTAGGGGTCCTTCTAGGTAACAATATCTTGGAAATGAAGTTGCTAGGCTTAATATAGTCATATTCTCATTTTGAATTATGTCACCATGCCATTAGACATAAATACATATGTTACCCTTGAAAATGAGTGATAATAACAAGGGAATTTAAGGTAAAAGATAATAAATGTGCATAATTAACAATAGACATGACATGAAAAACATATATGTTTTATTCTTTACATCTAATTTACTTCTCTTCTTAAGAATTAATGGAAAAATAACACAATTAAAAACATAAAAGTAATGAATGGTCTTATGTTGGACCATGATTCATTGGGAGTAACATCTTACAATGCTTTTATAGGGTCACTCATTAAGGATGTATATGTTGTATTCATATATTTTACCCATTACCCATATGGTATATTTTCTCTTTTTATTACTCAAGGTCAATACACTATTTTATAAAAAATATATTACATGCTTCCAAGAATAGGAAATTATTTATGAAGAAAACATGAAGCACATTTTACCATAAAATATTTGAAGATTCCTTATGAATATACACCCTTTTTTCTAGTGGAAGTTATCTTGGAAGTGATAATATACTATTAAATAGGAGTCTCATTCATATATCTCTTTCCCAAATACTTTCCTAATAATTCAAACTAAAATTCCTATGACCATATTGCATCTAAAATGACAAGGACACAAACTTCACATGACTACACATGTAGCATTTACTTCCTCATATTTGATTTCTCTCTTTCCCATATATATTTGTGCACCCAACCTCTATATAATATCCATATATGGGTAGATGTAGAATAATTGGGGACAAAAGGGGGGTATAAAGTGACACTTTTTTTCTAAAAATAATAATTCTTGAACTTGGAGTTAATGTTAGACACACTTTGAAAAGAAATTTGGCAATGACATAAAAACATGAATTGTGGAATTTTGAATGTAGTTTCTAAATATATATCTTTTTCCAATACCCAAATGACATAAGTGTGAAAAATAGATGAATTTATGACAACAGGTTAGTCATTTTTTGTAAAAAGATAAGGAGAGTGAATGTGTATGAACACACTTTTTTTAAGTAAATGATTAAATTTTTATATGAAAATTTATATATAGGTAGGTAAAATGTCAAAAATTGTTGAGAATATTTTTTATTAATTTTTTATTATATATATAATTTTTAAATAATTTTACAATTCAAGACAACTAGAAAATTGAAATTGCAAGTATATTGTTGTCCCCCAAAAATATAGCTATCATTTTGGGACAACATTTGAAATATTTTGGTCTTACAGACCAAAATTGTATCTTCCATTTTCAAAAATTTGTCTTAGATATTTAGATTTCTCATTTTCAAAGCTTCTCAAAAAATCTACAGACTTTGAAAATCAAGTTCAATGGATTTTACATGTTGAAAACCTACAGACTTTGTATCTTCAGATTCTATAGGCTGGTTCATTTATACAGATTCAAAGATTTTTCTAGGTGGTTTCATTCAAAGGAATCAGTTTTCAAACACTTAGTCATTTTTTAAGATTATTTTAATGCCTTGGTTTGAACAAAAATATCCATCAACAAACACCAGCACCAAGTTCAATGTCTTTGGCAAGAGTTAAGTGCTTCATCAAGGTTCAAAGTTCAATCACTTCAATTGGTTCATCAGCTTCCAAACATTTGGCCAAATCAAGGTGGCTTGAACTGTTGAACCATTGAACCACTTTAGTTTAAAGATTCAATGGGTTCAAGGTTCAATGGTAGGTTCAACCAAAAGAACAGTTCAATGGCTCAGTTCAATAAAGTAGTTCAATGCTTTATTTCACTCAGATGGTTCATTCCCTTTGTTTCAGCATCTTTTGGTTTGATTATTTGGTTCGTCAGTTTGTTCAAAGCCTTATTTGAACCACAGAACCAAAACTTGGTTCAATGTCTAGGTTTAATGGAAAGGTTCAACAGTAGGTTCATTCACTTGGTTCAACCATTTGGCTCATTGGATGGTTCATCGTCCAAGTTCAAAAGGGCTCAACACACTTCATTGAATCGTTGAACCAATTCAATAGATTGGTTAAATCTTTTGGTTCAATGTCAAAAAAAATTTTGGTTCAAAGGCAAGTACATTATTTTTGGTTCAACGCTTAGTTTATCAACTTGTTTTATTCATTAAACCATTAGCTTGAACCATTGGCTTGAACCATTTTGGTTCAAATCCTTGGTTCAATTGATTGGTTCAACGTCAAAGTTCATCCAATGGTTTAACGTCTTGGTTCAACTGATGGTTCATCGGCCAAGTTCAAAGAGGTGGTTCAATGCTGAAAGGAAATTTTTCGAAGGACAAGTGCCCTTGTGGAGGACACTTAATCGACCAAAACACCCTTCGAAAGGGTTATTTTCAAAATAAATCTGAAGATTTTTTCAAATACTTGGCAGAACAAATTTCTGTGGATTTTTTGTCTGCGGGATTTTTCCCCAAACTTTTAGTTCACAGGAATTTTCTGTGGGACAAATGTCCATGGAATTACCTATAGGGAGCTTTCAAATAAAACACTTGGGAACAAAATCCCAAAGAAATATTTTTCCATGGTCATTGTTAAAATAAAGGGCTGTCGAAGGACCCCGAAGGGCAGGTGCCCTTATGGGGGACTCTCAGCAGCCAAAGTAAAGGGATTTCCTGACTCGACAAGGATCATTTCTCAAGGCTCAAAAGGGTATGTCTAATTTAGGAAAGTTATAAGTAGAAATCCAAAATTCAAAAGAAGACCAAGAGGTGATGCCCATAAAGATGTCAAATTCAGCATAGCTGACTAGCCATTAGAAGCATATTGACGGGCATGTAAATGTCAATTTTAAAGACAGTGAAATAACCGTTGATTCTTTGATTTACAGACATGAATGCATTTCCAAAATTCAAGACAAAAATTAGGTGAAAGTGAGGAAAGGCAGAACAATGGATGAATTTAAGGCCCAATTCAATTAATCTGGAAAGGAGGAATGATGAAGACAAGATCAGATCGCTAGATGGACATTGAAAGTTGTAATCTTTCAATTACATGACTTGTTTATATACATTGAGAATATCCAATGGGTAAAATGCCCTAAAGTTCCAACTTGTCTTCTTAACATTTCCCAATGCATCATGATGTATTACTGTTCCTGAGTCCTTCTTGAAGTGGCTATATAAGGGACTTTCTTTCATTGTAAAAGGATCCTCTTTTTGACAATCTAAATGAAACTCTGCCAAAATTGAGAGGCATCATTAAGACTTTGAGCTTAGTCTGTTGATCATATTTTGTTAATGAAAACAAGAGACTTTTTCAGACTTTGTGCTATGATATCTTTTTAGTTTCATTAATTTAATAAGCAGGATTAGTAAATTAGTTAGGAAGGTGTCCTAAAGAATCAACTATGGAGAGACTTTGTGCTCCCATAAGTTGCCTTCAGTGTGTTTTCTTTATATTGTTGTGTAAAGGATTTTGAGAAGACTTTGAGATTTCATTGCCCTTCGTATATCACTCTTGAGTATTTTAGGTGCAGATTTTGTGTTGTGTCTTGATTTGCTAGTTACCATACTTTCAATCATATTCTGATTCTATTTCCAAAAGTATTCTTATGGCTAGTTGAACAGTTCTTCTGAAAGAAGAGTGATGTATGTCATTCTCTTGAGTTTTTTCCTTTGTTTTGTATACATCATCTCTGAAGAAAGAGAGATGGATGTCTAGTCATACCCTTGAGTATTATTTTCTATTTATACGTATACATAACATATCCACAGGGAACCTCCCCTTAATGAGAGGAGAGAGAAGTCTCCTTATAATGTGATAAAATTACACATTAGGATGACTAATCTTCTTGCTTTGGCTGATAAGACCTATTTTGTTTACCAGTACACTGATAGACAAAATATTCAGCCAACAGTTTTTGGCGACTCTACTGGGTATATATCCATTATCCATTTATAGTATATCCATTCCATTCACCTCCACACCATAGGAAAATAATGTACAGTTTAAAGCCTCAAGATTTAACTGAAGCAAACTCAATTCTTTTCCACTTTTGTTTTACAATCTAGTAGATTCAAGGTATACACAAAGCCAAAGGGCTAAAGGTATCATTGATCCTGTGTTCGAGTTGGTATAGCAAAGTGATTTTGATTTGTTTCCTTCACCATCTTGTCTCCAATGAACCAAGAGCTTCCCTCCTACTAAATCCATATCCCCATTACTAGATGAAGTATCTACTTTTGTTATTGATAAAGTTGTGCCTATAATTACCCCTTTGAGATTTGTTATCCCTCCTTTTTAGTATCCTATAATGGCAGTTCAAGGCCCTTGGGGTAATGCTTTTGGTCCTCTCAATCTTACTCCTCTTCTACATGAGCTTCCATGTGGTTTTAGGAAGAATTTCCCTAGATTCTATGGTGATGGGAAAGTTCACCCTGATGAACACATTATAGCATTCAGTATAGGTTGTGGAATAATTAGAGTAGAGTTTGAAGATGTAATAGTCAGACCTTTTGTTGAAACACTACAAGGTCCTGATGCAGATTAGTTTTACCATTTACAGGCTTGATCAGTGACTGGTTGGGACACTATCAAATCCAAGTTTGAAGCAAGATTCAAACCAACAGAAGATGCACATGCTCTTTTGGCCCGGCTCACGCAGATGAAGAAGGAACCTCATGAGCCTATGAGAGATTTCATTGCAAGGTTTGACAAGCTGAGAAATAGGATTCCTGTAATTTCTCAGCCTACAGCTGAGAATCTCAAATGCTTTTTCATTAATTCTCAGCTACCTAAAGTCAGTTTCCTCTTGAGACGTGTTGGTCAAATAGATCTTGCTACAACTCAATTTTTGGCCACTAAAGTAGAAGATAATCTCATCTTAGCAGGAAAGATAAGAAGAGATTCAAATAGAAACAAAGCTTCATCATCTTATGAATTTACATCTATAAGCACCATAGATCCAATGGTGCAGAAGCTAACAAATGAAGTGCTGGCCCTCAAAAAATAAATGGCACAAGGGATGTCATCTACTCCTTCATATAGAGATGTATCAAGGAGGACATTCCCTAATCAGGCACATCAAGAGCAACCCAATCATCTTCCTCCCCCACAGAGGAACCTTGCCATTAAAGTACCTCCATCCAACTCAGTAGTTGGGTATTTGGAAATAGAGCATGATTTCTCTTTCCAACCTGAGTTTAATCAAGAAAATAATGTTGATCTCTTCACAGAGGATCAAGAAGAGTCAGTTGGTGACTCCCACATCGATTTCCTGGATTACCAAGATGAACTCAAAAGTAAAGGTGGAGCATCTGAAGGATCATATGTTGTGATCACCCAATCCTAGAATTAGTCAACTCAACAAGTTGATAGAGGAGAAATAGAGAAGCGACCTCAGACTACAATTTTGATTGCTAAGAGTGAGACCACTTTGCCTATTCAACCAAAGGACCTAGTGATTGCTGAGAAAGTAAGTATCCCAAACATCTTTGTGCCTTTTACTTCAATTTCATAGATCAATCCTCCCACCCCTCCCATAAACCAAAAAGAACAACTTCCATCCCCTGTACCTAGTCCAATCTAGCCATTTGACATAATTGATCATGTCAAATGTGTCGAGACCCAAACGGAAACCCATGTAGCCCAAATTTTATTTGAGTCTTCAAGTAAGGATGAAATAAAAAAAGAATTGGTGGAGTGCAGCCTAAGTGTAAGAGAACCTTCCCTTCCAAATAAATAAGAATCTAAAATATTTGAGGAGTTTGACGTGAATGATCCAATCATGTGTTGGATTGAAACAACAGAATAACAAGTTATGATAGTGGATTATGCTGCTACAAATCAAAATAAGGGAAAGGAATCTATCACTAAGAAAACAAGGAGTGATAGTTTCTGGTTTGAAAACCGTGTCCTACCACTGAGCAAAAAGGAGAGACCAAGAGGAAGACGCAAAAAATTGGTCTCCTGGTGGAGAGCTCCATTTGCTCATCACCGATTTTGGGGACAAAATGGTTTCTTGCTGGTTTATCAGGACAAGATGCCATTATCATTGTCTCTCAAGAAGTAGCATCTAAAATACTTTAATTCTTGAAGTATCAGATCTTTTCCTCTGTATATATGTAATTTGTACAATTTTATTTCTATTTTGTTTTATTTATTTCTATTTTTTGATGCCTTTCATTACTAGGTAGCATGACTCCAAAGCCTAATGGCATACTTGAAGACACTAGAGATTCTGGATTCTACTCCTTTCATTTCATTTTTCAATTGATAGAAGTTCCCCAACTGGAGCTAGTTGTTGTCCCCCAAAAATGTAGCTATCATTTTGGGACAACATTTGAAATATTTTGGTCTTACAGACCAAAATTGTATCTTCCATTTTCAAAAATTTGTCTTAGATATTTAGATTTCTCATTTTCAAATCTTCTCAAAAAATCTACAGACTTTGAAAATCAAGTTCAATGGATTTTACATGTTGAAAACCTACAGACTTTGTATCTTCAAATTCTACAGGCAGGTTCATTTATACAGATTCAAAGATTTTTACAGGCAGTTTTAGTCAAAGGAATCAGTTTTCAAACACTTAGTCATTTTTTGGGATTATTTTAGTGCCTTAGTTCAAACAAAAATCTCCATCAACAAACACCAGTAGCAAGTTTAATGTCTTTGGAAAGAGTTAAGCACTTCATCAAGGTTCAAAGTTCAATCACTTCAATTGGTTCATTAGCTTCAAAACATTTGGCCAAATCAAGGTGGCTTGAACCGTTGAACCATTGAACCACTTTGGTTCAAAGGTTTAACGAGTTCAAGGTTCAATGGCAGGTTCAACCAAAATAATATTTCAAAGGCTCAGTTCAACCAAGTAGTTCAATGCTTTATTTCACTCAGATGGTTCATTCCCTTTGTTTCAGTGTCTTTTGGTTTGATTATTTGGTTCATCAGTCGGTTCAAAGCCTTGTTTGAACCATTGAACCAAAACTTGTTTCAACATCTAGGTTCAATAGTAGGTTCATTCACTTGGTTTAACCATTTGGCTCATTGTATGGTTCATCATCCAAGTTCAAAAGGGCTCGGTGTACTTCATTGAACCGTTGAACCAATTCAACAGATTAGTTCAGTCTTTTGGTTCAACGTCAAAATTCCTTTTGGTTCAAAGGCAAGTACATTATGTTTGGTTCAATTCTTAGTTTATCAGATTGTTTTATTCATTGAATCATCAAATTGAACCATTGGCTTGAACCATTTTGGTTCAAAGCCTTGGTTCAACCGATTGGTTTAACGTCAAAGTTCATCCAACGGTTCAACGTCTTGGTTCAACTAATGGTTCATCAGCCAAGTTTAAAGAGGTGGTTCAATGCCAAAAGGAACTTTTTCAAAGGACAAGTTCCCTTGTGGAGGACACTTAGTCGACCAAAACACCCTTTAGAAGGGTTATTTTCAAAAGTAATATGAAGACTTGTTCAAATACTTGGCGAAACAAATTTTGGCAGATTTTTTATCCATGGGATTTTTACCTAGACTTTTTGTTTGCAAGAATTTTCTGTGGGATAAATTTCCATGGAATTACCCATAGGGAGATTTCAAATCAAACACTTGAGAACAAAAGCCTAGGGAAATATTTGTCCATGGGGATTGCTAAAACAAAGGGCTGTCGAAGGACCCCGAAGGGCAGGTGCCCTTGCAAAGGACTCTTAGTGGCCAAAGTAAAGGGATTTTCTAACTCAACAAGGATAATTTCTCAAGGCTCAAAAGGGTATGTCAAATTTAGAAAAGTGCTAAGCATAAAGCCAAAAGTTGAAAGAAGACTAAGAGGTGATGCCCACAAAGACATCAAATTCAGCATAGCTGACTAGCCGTTTGAAGCATACTGACGGGCATGTAAACATCAATTTTAAAGACAGTGAAATAGCCGTTGATTCTTTGATTTACAGACATGAATGCATTTCTAGAATTCAAGACAAAAATCAGCTGAAAGCGAGGAAAGGCAGAACAATGGATAAATCTAGGGCCCGATTCAATTAATCTAGAAAGGAGGAATGATGAAGACAAGATTAGACCGCCAGATGGACAATGAAAGTTGTAATCTTTCAATTGCACAACTTGTTTATCTACATTGAGAAGATCAAATGGGTAAAATGCCCTAAATTTCCAACTTGTCTTCCTAACATTTCCCAATGCATCATGATGTATTACTATTCCTGAGTCCTTCTTGAAGTGGCTATATAAGGGACTTTCTTTCATTGTAAAAGGATCCTCTTTTTGACAATCTGAACGAAACTCTATCAAAATTAAGAGGCATCATTGAGACTTTGTGCTCAGTTTGTTGATCATATTTTGTTAATGAAAACAAGATACTTTTTTAGACTTTGTGTTGTGATATGTTTTTTGTTTCATTAACTTAATAAGCAAGATTAGTAAATTAGTCAAGAAGGTGTCCTGAAGAATTAACTATGGAGAGACTTTGTGCTCCCATAAGTTGCCTTCAGTGTGTTTTCTTTATTATGTTGTGTAAAGGACTTTGAGAAGACTTTGAGCTTTCATTGCCCTTCGTATATCACTCTTGAGTATTCTAGGTGCAGACTTTGTGATGTGTCTTGATTTGTTATTTACCATACTTTCAATCATATTCTGCTTTTATTTCTAGGAGTATTCTTGTGGCTGGTTGAACAGTTCTTCTGAAAGAAGAGGAGTGTTGTATGTCATTCTCTTGAGTTTTTTCCTTTGTTTTGTATACATCATCTCTGAAGAAAGAGAGATGGATGTCTGGTCATACCCTTGAGTATTATTTTATGTTTGTACGTATACATAGCATATCCACAGGGAACCTCCCCTTAATGAGAGGAGAGAGAAGTCTCCTTCTGATGTGATAAACTTACACATTAGGATGACTAATCTTCTTGCTTCAGCTGATAAGACCTATTTTGCTTACCAGTATGCTGATAGACAAAATATTCAACCAACATATATGAACACAATTTTTGGCTTCAATTTCATAAAAATCATTTTTTAAATCATAGTTGACAATGTGCAGATTGTTGTGATATAAATTTTATAAACTTTCAATTAATATTCAAAAATTTATAAGGAAATTTTTGATAATATGTATATAGTCCATAAAGATCTATGTTATGTATAAATTAAGTAATAATTATAAATAATAATCTAACATATATATTAATTATAAATATATATATTATAAAAATACAATTTCTCCTCTACAAACCTATATAATTGTTTTTAAATAATAAAAGTTGCCTGATCAGATGTGTCGATAAAGGCAAAAAAGACTCTTAAATTTCATAAAAACTAAGTGGACTAATCCATGACTAGTTTCAATGTAGGTTCAGACCTCTCCAAGCCTGTACCCAAGGCATATTTCGAGGGAAAATGAAAAAAATGAAATGTTTAAAGGGCATACTCTCTATGCAAAGGATGGATGCAATTTAAAAAGGATGCACACCCTTTGAAAATGGTTTATACCCTTTGAAAATGGCATGCACCCTTTATAAAAGGCATATGCCCTTTTTAGAGTGTATTTTTTTTAGATTTAATGTTTTTGAAAGATGCATATATATATATATATATATATATATATATATATATATATATATATAATTATATAATTAGAGGTTGTTGTTAATAACTTTAGACTACAATTTTGTTTGCCATGTTTGATGTTTTACATGCATATATTTTGTAAAATAAATGTTAAGTATAAGTTTACATTTCATTTTATATTACATTTATTTTAAAATAAATGTAATATAAAATTAAATGTAAACTTATACTTTAAATTTATTTTACTAAATAGAATATATTAAGGCCACTCAACACCTAAAATTGATTACAGAGCTGTATGAGTAGCCATTTAGAAGTTAGTATTTCAAATCTCATTCTAGCCAATACTTAGTTTTTAGAATTTCAGTATCAAAAGATAAAATGAGAAATGAGGTTACAAATCATGTTGCATATGTAATAGATCTATACCATTTATTATGCCCCATATTTCACCTAATTGAGTATGCCCTACCCAATTGAATACCCAAGATTGAAGGTGACTTCTTAAATAATTTGTGGCTTTTTCAATCAATGGGTCTATCCATATGCATAAATGATTTCCCTATATCATGTAACTTATAACATACCTATATTCCTGATATAGTCACTCATACATGATAGCTATCACATACTTATTACATATATGTATGCATTCACTCATACATGACATCTACCTATAATCATGATATGATAACTTATACTTGACATGAATCTAGCTAATCACCCTAATATACTCCATTTGAAATATAATAAATCAACACACCATTAATATTCATTATAAAATATACCACACTATAATAAATATGTTAGATAGATGGTCAATCCATGAATTCTTCAATTCCAATCTCATGCATTATTCTACAGTTATGTAGAATAAATTCATATCCCAACACTCTAAATTCACATAGGACACTCCCTTATTGATACTCATTAATCATTCCTTCATCAACACTCATATTAAATTATCATCCCTATTCATTCCCTTATATGTTTTCATTGTCCCTCATTATCTCTAATCACTCCCTCATTAGCTATCATCTTCCTTCATTATTTATAATCACTCCATCATCAACCCTCATCATCCTTAGTCACTCTTTCATCATCCCTCATTATCATTGATCATCCGTAAACACTCTAAGTCAGCAAAACTCATCAACCCTAATCATACCTAATCACTCTCTCATCATCTTGGATATCATCCCTAGTCACACTATCATCATCCCTAATAACTCCATCATTAACCATCGTCATTTCTTATCATCCCTAATCAATCCTTCATGATATTTCATTAGACCCCTCATCATCCCTAATCACTACCTCATCAACTATCATTATTATTAATTATCCATAATCACCCCCTCCTCATCTATCCTTATCCATCAATATCCTTAACATTTCCCTCATTTTCACTCCTCATACCTAATCACTCTATCAACATCCCTAGTCACTCCCTCATCTAGTAGAGTGTGTTCCAATCCAATAGCTAGTCTAAGTTTGTTTTAAACTAAATAATATATTTTTTATGTGAATCTTGAATGGTGTTTCAATTCCTTTTATTTTGATTGGAGTGTACTAGGGTGATTTTTCTCATTCATGTCTAGTAGATTAGATAGGGTCATGATGGATTACTCTAGTGAGAATTTTGAATGATTTACATGATTAAAATAGATAATTTATTCCTTTCACATGCATGGAAAAAAATCATTTTAAACAATAAGGGATGGTGAAAATTTATGATAGATTAAAAAATTACCTCTTTTCACTTGCTTCGTATGAGGTGAAATTCTTAATTTTAGACATAGTTATTTCCAAATCATTGAGCAAAAGGGTCAGATCATTTTGGATCTTCTCATGCTTTTGAGTTATTCTCAAATAATTATGTGGTTCATGAGTATAAATTAGTAGAATTTGTGCCACTAACTTTGTTATATCATCTTTTTTCCTTGTATTGAAATATTTGTTCTTGTGTAGGAATTATGATAAGAAAGTGAAGAGGAGGTTGTGCTGAACTACCAATGCTTGCATCATTCCTATATAGTGTGGTATACACAATGTATGTTTAATTTTTTTCATTTATGTTTCATTTTTAGTGTTTTACGCTAAGGGCATAGGGTAAATTTTTTATAGTTCAGTGTTTCAAGTTGATTGTTTGAGTTCTCGCACCTAGGTTTTAAGGTTTAGGGTTTATCGAGTTTTAGGATTTAGGGTTTATGGTTTTGGGTTTGAGGTTTTATGGTTTTGGGTTTGTGGTTTAGGGTTAAAATTTCAAGGTTTAGGGTTTAGTGCTTATGTTTTTAGGGTTAGGTTTTAGTGTTAAAAGTTTAGCAGTCATGGTTTTGGGTTTAGGGTTTAGAGTTTAGTGTTTAGGGTTTAAGGTTCATGATTTTGAATTTTGTGTTTAAGGTTTAGTGTTTAATATTAAGGACATATAAGGTTAAGGTTTTACATTTTAGTGTTTATCATTTATTATTTTAAGATTATGGTTTGGGATTTAGGATTATGGGCTTAAATTTTAGGTTTTAGGGCTTAGGGTCTACGATATAAAGTATAGGTTTTAAGGTTCTATGTTTAGGGTCTAGGTTTTGGGGTTTGCATATTACTATTTTGGGTTTAGGGATAATATATTAGTGTTAATTGTTCAAGGTTTATGGTGTTTAAGGTTTAGTTTTAGGGTTAAAAATTCAAGGTTTATGGTGTTTAAGGTTTAGGGTTTGGTTTATAGGGTTAATGGTTTAGGTGTAAATGGAGTGGACTAGGGTGATTAGCTACATTTGTGTTTGGCATGAGTGATTGTATGAGAATAAAGGAATATGTCATGTATGAGTAACAACATACCTACATATAGTACTAGGTATGGGGTAGATGTAATGTTTAAATGAGTGTATCATTATTATATGTATGTTATAGGTTGAATGCTATAGGCTAGCCATTTATGCATATTGATAGACCCATAGATAAACAAACCCACAAATTATTAGGAATTCATCTTGAATCCACATTCAAGCCTTTTACATTAATGTCATTATTTATTCCTTTCTTTATATAGGCTAAAATGATCCCTATCCTTTCAAGATATGAGGACAAAGGATGTAAGGTATAGGATATAAAGTCTAGGGTTTAAAGTTTCAAGGTTCTATGTCTAAGGTCTAGGTTTTGGGATTTAGGTATTATTATTTTAGGTTTAGGGATAATGTATTAGGGTTAAGTGTTCAAGGTTTATGGTGTTTAGTGTTTGTGGTTAGGGTTTTAGTGTTAATGGCTTAGGTGTAATTGAAGTGTACAAGGGTGATTAGCTAAATTTAGATCTAGTATGAGTGACTATACATTAATATAGGAATATGTCAAGTATGAGTGATAACATACCTACATGTAGTACTAAGTATGTGGTAGATGTAATGTTTGAATGACTATATCATTATTATATGTATTTATAGGTTGAATGCTACATGCTAGCCATTTATGCATATGGATATACCCATTGATTAAAAATGCCATAAATTATTAGGAATTCATCTTGAATCCACCTTTAATCCTTTCAAATTAATGTCTCTAATAATTCCTTTCTCTATATAGGTTAAAATAACCCCTATCTTTTCAATATATGGCTTAACCAATGCCCACTCTCCTTTATCTATATAGGTGATAACTAAAGATCATGGTTTAAGGATATAGGCTTAGGATTTATAAATTTAGGGTTTAATGTTAATGGTTGATGGTTCAATATTCATAATTTAGGTTTTAGTGTATAGGGATTAGAATTTAGGGTTCATGTTTTAGTTTTAAGGCTTAGGGATTATGATTTAGGGCTTGTAATTTATATTTCATGATTAAAGGTTTGGGATTTATGGTTTATGGCTCATAGGACCAAGAGTTTATTTTTTAGGGTTTGGGGCTTGGTGTTTGGGGTTAGGATTTTGGTTTTATGATTTCACACTTAGGGTTTAGTGTTTAGGGTTTAAGGTGTAAGGTTTAATGTTTAATGTTTTGGTCTTGGGGTTTTGGTTAAGGGTTTATGGTTTGAAACTTAGTTTTTAGTATTTAGGGTTTGGGATTTAGTGTTTTGAGATTAGGGATTAGGGTTTAGGACTTGGGGTTTAGTGTTAATGGTTTATATTTTAATGTTTAGGGTTTTAGGTTTAGGGTTTAGTGTTAAGGCTAAAGGATTTATGGATTTAGGTTTGGTGTTTAAGGTTTTGGGTTTTGAATTTTTTATTTAGGTTTAGAATTTTTAGTTTAGGAGTTAATCTTTAAGGTTTATTAATTATGTTTTATAGTTTTAGGTTTGGGGTTTAGGGTTAAGGGCTTACATTTACAAAAATAAGTCATAAATGAAAAAAAAATTCTAAACTTTAAAAATATACTAAGATAAATAGACTCTAAGGACTAATAGATAGAGGATAGTCTAATGAATAACCTCCCCTTTTCCATCTTCCAAAAAAATAATCATGAACAATGAAAACCCCCATCATCAGAGTAATTTAGATAGTAAATCTTATAAATGGAAGGAAACAAGGCCCCTATCCTAGATGTCTTCCTCCCTCTTCATCCAAAATCTAATGGAAATAATTCACCTAGAGGTAGAGGCTATAGTATGTGAGTTATTCAAGGTAGGAACTATCCTAAATATCCAAACAACACTTTCCTTGTCCTCATCCATAATAAACCAATTGAAAATCAACTAAAGGACTTTAGACCCATAAGACTTTAATCTATGGATTAAATTTTTTTTGCAAAAATGTTGTCCATGCATCACCAATTCCTACTTGAATGGGCCATAGAATAATAACAAGGTGCATTTGTCATAGGTAGATAGATCATATACGACATCATAATTATCCATAAAATTCTACAATCAGTGGCCAACTCTACTAGAGAAGATATGTTTCTTAAAATTGGTATGAATAAAACTAAAGACATAATACCATGGAGATTTTTAGACAATGTGATTAATAAGTTTGGATTTGAATTAGATATTAGGGGTGTGATCCAAAACTATATTTATACTCCTCTATAATCCATACAAATTAACAAAGTCCCTGAATGATTATTCTTATCAAACTCGGGTATTATGCAAGGAGACCCCCTTTCCTTCTATCTATTTATCTTGATGGCTAAAATGTTATGCATAAGTCTTCTATCTGATGGAGAATAAAACCTAATTTAAGGTCTAAGGGTGGCACAAAACATGATCATGATCCCCTATGAGTAGTTTATAGATGAGACATTTCTTCTAACATAGGCCTATATTTTAGAGGCATCAGTTCTCAAATGTATCCTAGTGAACTATTAAATAAATTTAAGATAATGCATCAATCTCAACAAAATACATTTTTTATACTTCAACACTTCACTTCCCATTCAAAAATGATTGGCATAAATCATAGGATGAAAAATCAATAGGATTCCCTCAACCTACCTCAGCATGCCATTATTTGAAGGTAAGATGAAAATGGAATTTTGGAATACCTTAATAAAAATAATCCATAAAATTTTAGAGGGATGGAAAAGAACCCTCCTATAATAGTTAGGCAAGCTATAACTTATTAAAAGTTCATTATAAAGTATCTTCATCTACTTCATGACCCCATTATGAATCCTTAAGATTTCAAATAGAATTGAATAGATATAAAATTTTCTCCTATGGAAGGTAATAAAACACAGATTTTAATTTCCATTAGTTGCATGGAATAAATTTTGACTTCCAAAGGCCCTTAGATGTCTTGAGCTTAGAATATTTAAAAGTATGAGTCAATATTTGAATGCTAAATTTGGGTGAAAAGTTATGAAAGAATAAAATCATTGGACCAAGATTATCAAAGATAAATATTTGGATAATTGGGAGAGAGTTAATTTTCTCTAGGAAGAAGGCCCCACAAATGGTTTAAATTTTCGGAAATCTATCTCAAGATATAAATCCTTATTAAGGAAGGTAATTATATGACAATTTGAAAATGGGGAAAAGGTGGAGTTCTAAGATAACCCTTAGCTCTCTCCCTCTCTATTAGATTACTCTTCCCCATAAAACATCCTTAAAGAGAGATACAAAGCCTCTTTAGGCCTTAAGGTGAATAATTATTGGTCCTTCTCTAAAATAAAAACAAAGTGGATAAATTTTTAAATTGTGACTAATGACATGGAAATTACACAAGAAAATACCAACCTCAATCCCCAAATTTAGAAAATACATATAGCTATGTTCCTAAAGGATGATGCACTCCTTTGGCCTACAAAATACATCAGAGTGTACATAGAGAAATATAGATTCCTTTCTAATATGAACTAGTTGGAGGATTGGGACTACCAGAAAAACCTCTATCTTAAACACATTATCCCTAAGGTGAACATTTTTTTCTATCTCATGGCTCATAAAAAAATTCTCAAAATAAACTTGGAAAAATGGGGAATGATCATCTCCAACAAGTGTGATATTTGTAATTTATCACTAGAATCAATGAATCATATGTTCCTTAATTTTCTATTCAGGTTTCCATCTAGAACCTCCTCATTCGACTATTCATCTTATCTTGGATTAATCCTAGATCCATCTTAGACCTCACCATCTAATGGAAACCTCCTCAGAAACTCCCCTCTTTGGTATTCCTTTGGTCTCTAGCCCTACCCCACTTTTAATTGCTTATTTAGTCTAAAAGGAATGCTTGTATCTTTAACCATAAATGTTTCAACCCTTTGATATCATTTTTTAAGCTCCAATATGTTGTTTCAAAGAATTGGTAGGTGGAAATATCTAATGACAAGTTGGGGGATTTCAGGACTGAGTAGGATATCCTTAACAAGTGGAATCTATTTCCCCCTCCCACTAGGCCTACTTCAAATATGATACACACAAAATGGGAATGCCCCTTTATGTGGTGGTTAAATCTAAATTTCAATATATCTTCTAAACGAAATCCTAGAAAGGTGGGGGTATAGGACTAATCAAGGATGAGTCAAGAACCATAATTACTACCTATCTGGGGCTAATGGGTATCTAATCAAACCACATTAGGGAGTCTAAAGATTCCCTATATGGAATCTATCCATATATCCAACTTAACATTAATAAACATTCTATAGAATTGGATTCTCTCAAAATCCTTAATGCCCTATCGAGAAAGGTAAAACCATCCCTCACTATTAGAAAAAACATTGTTGATGCCAGTTGTCTCCTTCACTCAACCAAGTGTTTGATATCACACATCTAATGAGAGGGAAGCACAGTTAATGATTCACTTGAAAATATGGGTGTAATGAACTTGTAATTCTCCACATGGATTATATTTCTCAATATCCCATCCCATATTTATCCCTTGATGAATATTGATTTGGACTTTCAATACTCTCAAGCTTGTAGTAGGTATGTAGATGAGAAAAATAGTTATACCTAATCAAATTTAAAAACACACTTAGTGTAATAATTATGTAACTAAATTAAAATACATTAGTGTATTACATCATGTTAAAAAGGCTCCTAGAAATGACAATTGGCTAAAATAAAATAATAAAATTTTGAACTACTACTTGGTCCTTTACAACTTCTAGCATCTAAGTAGAAACAAGATCAATATATTGGGGGCATATTATGACTTCTATGAACCTATTTAATAAGAATTCCAAGCAAACCAAAAATTTAGAAAGTTTGGAAAAGATACATGGTAGAAGGCCATGGAACTCAAACTAGAGGTATGATAAGTAATAGTGTGAAGAATAAGATAGGTCGAAATAGGAAAGAGACCCACTCTAAGGAAACATAATAGGTTTCTTTGTGTTTTTGTCTTGTTTTTTTGTTCTTGTTTTGTTTACTATTTACATCTAGTAGGTCATGTAGGCCTAGTTACTTCTTGTTTTGTCTTTAGTTCTTTTATGATGAACTGTGGTTTCCTAATCCCTATAAAACTTGATTTTCATTTATCAAATTAAAAAAACTCAGTCCTAAAAAGAGTTATAACTTATTTATATTGAACTCAAAATAATTGAATATATTATTCACACTTTGGTTGTCTCAACCCATGACTTAGAATAATCTTTCATAATTTAAGAAACTATAAAATATATACATAAACCAATGGATGAGAACATCATCTTTGAAGCTCCTGCTAGTTATATTTCCAAAAATACAACTATCTAAAATGATACAAATACAATTACTATCAAAAGTAACTTATCAATAACTTAGGTTATCTTTTCATCCACTGACGATCATAAAAAAAATAATAAAAATTTCTATAATTCAACATTAGTACACTAATATATATATATATATATATATATATATATATATATATATATATATATATATATATATATATATTAGTGTACTAATGTTGAATTATAGAAATTACTTAGGTTATCTTTTCATCCACTGACGATCATAAAAAAAATAATAAAAATTTCTATAATTCAACATTAGTACACTAATATATATATATATATATATATATATATATATATATATATATATATATATATATATATATATATATATATATATTAGTGTACTAATGTTGAATTATAGAAATTTTTATTATTTTTTTTATGATCGTCAGTGGATGAAAAGATAACCTAAGTTATTGATAAGTTATATATATATATATATATATATATATTCTTGTTAAAAACATTAGAATTATTTATTATCTACAATCAAACAACAAGCTCACTTTTCAAAATACAACATACAAATAGATATCTATAAAATAGATTTAATGATAAAAATCAAAATATCACATCCCTATATACATATACATATACAAATACATACATACATATTCTTCTTAAAATCATAAGAACTATTTATTAACCCCAATCAAACAATAAACCCATTTTTCAAAATACAATAGACAAATATATTAGTACAAGAGTTTTAATTATCAAGATCAAAAGATCGCATCCTTGTTAAATTATCCATTCATTTACATTTATATTTATATAAAATATAAATAAACATATATATCCATATAATAACAATAAAATAATGTTACAACCACTTCATAACTAGACAACATAATAATGTATTATCTCCAACATTGAATCACTAATTCAACACACTTAATGAATATGCATGTATAAATAATTGTATTTACTATCATACAATGAGAGATTGATTTATATCATGTATTTATGAAAAATAATCACATATTAGGAAAAATAAATACACAAAGATACCAAACACTCAAATCATATTTAGAAGATTAGTATGAAAATATCCCACCCATCCTACCCAGTAAGCCTCCCATTTTTGGCCCCATAACGCTCTATACATTACTTGGATGTGGAGTTCAATATAAGGGTGTATATAAGGGTGGTAAATAAAATAAAAAAGTTTCTAAGATTTAAAAATCAAAACATAAAATAATGACAAGAATTGAATTAAATATAATGCATGAAAGAGTGTACTCATGATTACCATTAGTATGACCATTCAACTTATGAGAAGATCCATTTTATCCCTCAAATTGAATAATCATGGTTTAATCTATTGTCTTCAAAAAAGATATGCATTTGAATATGCCATACAGTATTTATTAATGAATAGTAGTAAATATAATCACAACCACTTTGATTCTCTACCATTATCATCCAACAATAATAGACATCAATAGTCCAAACCATATTGACATAAAAAAAAAACATGACACGAAAACATTCATTGAAGTATACACATGATATAACTTGTAGACTACAATAATATTTAAATTGTATTCAAACTTAGTTCAAACATACATAAAACCCTATGCTCATGCAAGGCTGTCTAATCCAAATAAGGATTTACCAAAACCCTATTAGTAATATAAAAAAATAACATACATCTATTTCCCAACTGCATAAAAATAATAGTCAACAATTACAATCCTAAAACTATTCTCGATAACCACATCATACAACCATTTTACCAAAAATAATTCAATATCAAATTGCAAACAAAGAATAGAAATCAATGGAAATAACCTATTTTGTACTAAAATCCTATGGTTTAAGCAAAACAAGATTTATAATCCAAGAAAACATATCCAAAATAGAAATTCAATGGAAAACAAAATACACATATAAATACACAAACCATGTTTTGATCCTCAAGGGAAAAATCAAAGAACATTCACATTTGTTTATATTCCACTATATGTCAACCAATACATCATGGGTTCATTATGAAGTCTACAGACTTAAAAATGGACGTATAATGGTTAATTGCTTGATATTATCATACCCCATATCAACATAATATAAAATAACTACCGCATTATACTCCCACTCAAATAAAATAATAAAACCACTCACTTGTTAAATTCAACCTTAATGGAGAAAAGTATCGTGGCCTCTTGAGAAAAAATAATCTCTTTTTCCTCTTTGTACCTAGTTGAGTCCTCATGAATTATACTACCATTATATCCCACAATGGTCCTGCATTATATCCATAAACAATTGACAATGTGTATAAACAAACCATCATCATTTTCACCCAAGATGCACCTAAAAATAAAACTAATAGTTGCAACCACCAAATCCCACTATGTATCCAATGGCCTTTTCCAAACATTCTAGTGGAGTTATTCTAGGGTTTAGATAATTTTGTTCTCCACAAAACCAAAATTTCCAAACAAAATACTTTAAATCTACCTGACATGTTGACCTTGGTATTTATTCATCATCACTTGATTCACAATGGAGTCAAAACTATGTTAGAAGCAAAATGACTGAAAGGGAGGGTGAATCAGTCCTAAAAAACTTTTTGTAACAATATTACTTAAGTAATCATAGATTATTTAAATAATCATGTTAATCTTAGGAATCATAAACACCAATCCATAAGATCATGAAACACCTGAACACATTATATATATGGGACACCCTCAAGGGGAAGAAAACCCACTGATGATGCAAATTAACTGTAGTCCTATAAGACAAAAACCAAATTTAGTGAAGTACCCACTTCACATGGATTAATAACCCCAAATAGATAAGCACAAACTCAACTATCCTTTATAAAACACCAACTTAAAAGGAGGCACCAACCCCTTGATAACTCAACACTAACTCAGCCAACTTATTTAATGAAGCACACATGAAACACTAACCCTAACAAGCCAAGCACTAACTTGACTAAGCTATGTTAAGAACCCACTTTTAATGAGACACCAACCCCTTATATTACTCATCACCAAATCATCCAACTTATTTAGTGAAGAACCAACTCTACATGGATTTCTAACCCCAACAAGCCAATTACTAATTTGACTAAGCTTTAGTAAATACCCACTTTCAAGGAGGAACCCACCCCATAGATGACTCAAAACTAACTCAAAAACCTTAAAAATTTGATCAAATTTATAACCCTTTGTTTTTCATACAACTGATGATCATCTCCTTCTTCAACTCTTCTTATTCTTCTATCCCTCTCAAACTGGCCTCTAACCTTCTTCATTTAACTGGCCCTCTTCTTGACTTGATTAGGTCATATGACCTTGATCCTCATATGTAGTAATTACATCAAATATTCATAAATAATCCTATATAATACTCTAATGGTATATAATACCTTCTTATACTTTCCAAATTTTATATTATTCACTTACAGTCTTCATACTCACTTCTTCACTAAATAGGCCTAAAATTGCCTAGTATTTATACAAGTCACTTGATCATATCCTTATCAATTAGAAAAACATTATTATATTATTATATAATACATGGAATGGATATTAATACATCTCATATACATGGATCAAATATTCTTTGATTCCCTTTAAGTTTGACCTATTTTAATTAGGTCTTATCTTTCCTTTAGGTCTCATGGAAACTTAATTCTATGAGGCATATTTAGCACACATTACCCTTTGATATTATTAGATAATATTAAAACACCTAAAATGTTATTAAAACATCATGTTACATTAAAATACACCCCTTTTAATATTATCTAATATTCATAACACTTTTTAGCTCAAACCACTATTTGGAGCACATCATTACTACTATTCATATAAGCCTTATGCATGCCCAAAAAGTCTATCTTGAATAACTGAAGCATAAAAAAAATTGATAAGAAATAATGGAAAAAATAATATATTTATAAAAATAATTACCTTATGGTCATCAAAAACTTAATTATATGCTTCAACTCAAGGTATATAGGTTCAAACTCTTCTCTGCAAGATGCTTACTCTGTACTACCAATTGGCTTCAAAACATAGTCATAGAAACATGAAATTTTGACATACTAAAGAAAATAATAAAGTTATTATAACACATTATCATGATATTAAGACACCCTAAAATAAATTTCAAACAAAAATATCATAAGCACTAATGGAAACTATTTGTCTTGTAGACCAATTTGTTGACCTTCTTTCTCACAGTCTTTACTCCACTAGATAAGACATTTTACATTTAATGTTTCAAAATATTAAACTAAATTATAATATTATTAAAATGATGTATATATAATTAAATTTGAAAACAATATAATTATGTGCATTATATATATCAACTCATTTCAATAAAGTCTCAAACCCATCACTGCAACCTGCTTACCCAAAACTACTAGTGTCACTTAAGACCAGTCATGATGACTTTGAATTAAAAACTATGTAGATACATTAAAATAATTTATATGTATGAATAATATATTTATATATATTTATAACATCTTGAAACATAAAAACACTAAGGTATAATGGTCAATATTATACATATAGACCAATCCTTGGACCTCTCTCCTTATAGGCACATTAGAACTGGATAAGACAACTTCTAAGTAATGTTTTGTCATAAAAAAATGATCTATAAATAGTATATACAATATTAAAATGTATTAAATGACTTGGAAAAAATATTCATCTAATTATATTCATCCATAATCCATGATATCACATCTCTAATCACTTTCTCACTTCTATGTAGTTTTCTCACTATCTGAATCATTAGGCCTTTTAGCGATAGGTAAACTTGCATGAAAATTTTATAACTCATAATAGATATAACCTATATAAAAAAAACCATTTACATAAGATAAATTATCAATCTTCAACCTTTATTTAATTATCAACATGGACTTGGTCAACTCTACCTGCCATAGTAAATCCTAAGAAACAAGGTCTTTCTTATAGGGTCCACTCACTCTCTTATCAAATAAATCACACCTATAGATGATTGAGAGATTTTAGTTCATGATAAAATATATAAAATAACCAATCCAATCCATTATAATCACTTTAGAACAACTTATTTCACATTAGGTCACTATTAGAGTTTTTTGAGGTTTAAACCATCTTCAAGTCTTAATGATCATTCATAAAGCATAACCCTTAATTCCAAATAATAATTCTTGGAAATTTGAGCTATGACCCTTCCCCATATATCATGAAAAACTTAGGTCCTCATGTAGATGCTATAAATGCTAAAGAGCACTTGAAAAACCTTCTTGGGTAGACAAATCTTCATTTTATTCACTCAAGAGACCTTATAACCACTTTTCAAGACTTTTATTAAAAATAATGAACTAAAACTTGGTCAAAATTATTTATAAAACATGAAATAATTACATAAATGGTCACATTCTTTCTTACCTTATAAACTAATCCAGATACACCATCTAACCATGCTCTCACCATCTTGTTTTCTAGACTTTGACCTAGAAGTCATATTATGCCTTTAAATTGACCTTAAAACCTATTTCAAACTCACATGTTAAAATAAAATATCACATGATAAAAAAAATCAAAAATATTTCATTTTCATTAACAATACCTCATGACACCTCATTAGGTAAGATAGGGTCTAGAACTAGTCCAATTGTAGATTTAGGCTTAAGGCCTTACCCTTATAGGCTTATCTTCACATTATCTTGAGTAATTCATCACCTCATATAATTTTTCAAGTAACATCATAAAATATCTTCTTTAGATATTCAATATAACATCTTCATCTCTTAATGGAGCATCTTTAGAGCTACTTAAGTAGATCTTTAGAGCTACCTGGGTGGATATTCAGAGCTTCGATAGAATGTATTCAAAGATATATATAAGATATTTAAAGATAAAATATGAATCATCTTATCTCATTGTGATCTATGTCAATTATTCATATCAGACATATAATATCATACCCTACACATGATGTGCCTTCACAAAAACCTTTGACATCAATGACAACATCAATTCTAAAAATGTAATAATCAATGATAATCTCCCCCTTTATCATTTATGTTAAAAACACTAAAAAAACTATGGAAACCATCTCCCAAATTTGACTCTTGCCTTTGCTCACCTTTTTTGATCTTTCTCCCTCTTTGACATTAACGACAAAGGGTTACTTACAACTACTAGAATCACACTTGCTCCCCCTAATTTGATACTACCTCTCAAATACAATAGATGAAAATAAATATTTAGAAACTTATCTTTATTATGTCGCTTGTCCCTAATTATGAGCTATCTTCCCTTTTTAGATCATTCTCCCATCTTCCTTAACATGAATAAATAACATCAAATTCTTGATCACACACAAGGCTACCATACTCTTGATACCAACTATAGAATTAGGGACTCCTCCTTTTCATTCATAGCTCAACACATGAGTCAATAGGACTCTTAAAGCATACTCATCTTCCTTTAATCATCTTGACACCAATACCCCTTCTTAACATAGATCAAGATGAACTATGCACACAAATAGATACCAAAATCTTACCTCACATATACCAATTGAATAAACTTTGACCTAAAATACCTAATTTCAACCTTACATATATCGTAATGTATCATAATAAACTTCAAAATTTATATCTAGCAACACAAGAGTCGATAATATCCATCTTCATCTCCTTTCTTGTAACATAGATAACATAGAATCTTCTCAAGATGAAGCCTTATTTGACTACAACCTCATGCTTCTAATGATAAAACAATGTTTTCATGAATCCTAATAGATCTAACCCTTTTCATAAGGAACTAAAACACCATGAACTTATGATATTCCCTTATCTCCATACTCTCATAAGACTGGATATTATTCAATGTCCTTTTGGGCTTAAATGGCACTATAGGCTTGATATCATCATCAAATATTTTATCATCAATGTGAGTTGAAAAGATGCATTCCTAAATTTATTTCACACCTTAGGCATTTTTTATCATATAAATAAGTTACCTTGATCCTATAGACTAATCATGACTTATCTTTACTACCTTTGGGCTCCATACATTCATTTGCCTTCTTTCTTGCACTCTAGGGACTTCAAACTTACTATTTTGAATTAATGACCTTCTAGATTTGTTAGGGAAAAATATTTAAATGTATCCTACATTATGATATATTTAATAAACCACCTTATACATACCATTTGAATGATGTGAATTATAACTCCCTCCATAGTTCCATGAGTACTCATTCTTGGAGGGTCTTCTACATTATCTTGATTTATAACCAAACTGACTGCATACAAAACAATAACCATTAAAAGAAATAGCACACCTTATACCATTAGGATATTTGATAGGTATTTTCATGTTTAAAATTTTATATTCAATAGTATTCTCCTTGACTAGAGGTTCCTCCTTTTGGTCTTCTTTGAAACCAAGATGTATCTTGTCACTCGTAGACTTTTGACTAATCAAGATATCATCTATAGCCATAGCTATCTTTTCAAAATACACAAATCTCTTCACCTTTCTATATTATTGATCTAACTCATATTTTAGGTATTCTATTTTAGTTTCATACCCGATGCATTATTCCTCTTTAACCTTTAGCCCTGTATTGACTACATCCATCTGTGCCTCGACTTAATTGATGATCTCATCATACTCCTTGGAAGTGTTTCTCAAATTTTATTAAAACAAGCCAATATAATCTTCATATTAATTAAATAGTGATCTTATTTTGTGATTCTTTCTCCTTTATAATTTAAAATCCTCTAGGGAACTTACTAACTCTACCTCAATATTCACTTCTACCTTTTTTCCGATTCTACATCAACCATAAGGCCTTTCCTATTTAAGCAGTCATCATTGTTTGATTCTAAGTCCATGAAAAAGGCTTCACTATTGTCATGTTTAGATTCATTAATATCATCATCACTATAATATTTATTTTAGCCACTTACATTATAAGAGTTATCTTCTTCAATTTACAATATTCTCTTATTTTCAAAAGTTCCTTTCCTGCCTTCATACATTCTAAAATATTTTTTATTTTTATCAAGCTTATATGTCTTCTTGTCATCTTGATGATGTTCATGATGTTCTTCATCATTATAAAATTTATCCTTATTAGGAAAATTTGATGCAAAGTGACCAATATTTCCATAGTTGAAACATTTGAAGGGAAACTTACCTTTGTACTTACTAGACTAGAACTTCAACTTGATTGCAAACATGGTTATCAGTTGATTAAAATAAATATCTAAGAATTCCTCATCCTTGACCTTCTTAAATTTTTTACCTTTTTTAAATTTTAAAGATGTTTCTTTTTTTTAAGGTCTTCCTTTATTTTTCCTCATCTCATAGGTAGTCTAGATGCCATGAATCCCATATCTTGCATCTCTTTTACTGTAGACACCTTAGAGTCAAACTTATGAGTTAGTGATCTTAACACCTTTTGGACAATAGTATATTATTTCACTTCTTCTCCCAATCCTCTAATGATATTGACAACTTCATCAACCCTCAATAGGTAAGATGCAATGGTTTATCTTCATTCATCTTTAAGATTTCAAACTATCTTCGATGGGTCTCTAACTTGGCCATCTTTACCTTGGTGTCTCCTTCATAGATAGTCCTTAATTTTTCCCATATATATTTATCTAATTAATAGTGCATTAACTTTACAAAATCTAGATTTTATAGGCCACAAAGAATGGGATTCATTGCCTTGGAGTTGTTTACACTAGATTTCTTGTTACATCAGTTGGTGGAATAGGAGTAGAACTATAGCCATTTACTACTAACTGTCAAATATCATGACCTTGAGACATTAAATATATCTTCATAATGACATTATATAAAACATAATTAGATCCATTGAATGATAGAGAATTATTGGTAGAGAAACCAACTTGATATTTCTAACTAGACATCCTTGCTTCTAGGATCTCCTTTAGGTTTTAGACCTACTTCAAAAAACAAGCTCTGATACCATTTATTAGAAGCAAAATGATTGAGAGGAGGGGGTGAATTAGTCTTCAAAAAATTTATTTAGCAATAATTATTAATCAATCATAGATCATTTAGATAAGCATGCACATTTTAGCAAACATAAAAACTAATCCATAAGAGCATGAAACACATGAACATATTATATATGTGGGAAACCCTCAAGGGGAATAAAATCCACTAATGATTCAAATGGACTATAGTATTATAAGATAAAAAACCAAATTTAATGAAGAACCCACTTCATATGTAACACCAAACCCATATATCTAATCACCATCTTATCTAGGTTTTATCAAGCACAAAATTTAAAGGAGACAACAACCCCTAGATGACTCAACACCAACTCAACCATAGTGAAGTACCAACTCCACATGGAGTACCAACCCAAACTAGTCAAACACCAACTTGACTAAGATTTATCAAGAACCCACTTTATAGGATGTACTAACTCATCCACATGATTTATTGAAGCACCAAATCCACATGAAGTACCAACCCTAACTAGCCAAGCACTAGCTTAACTAATCTCTAATAAGTACCCACTTGTGAGGAGGCACCAACATCCTAGATGACTCAATGCTAACTCAGCCACATCAAACATTTGATCACCTTAAAACCAATTTATTTCTCATAAAAAAATATGATGATATCCTTCTTTAGATCTTGTCATTCTTTTATCCCTCTCAAACTTGCCTCTAGTCTTCTTCTCTCAACTAACCCTCTTCTTGACCTGATTAGGTCATATGACCTTAATATTTATATGCAAAACTTATATCAAAGATTCAAAACTAATACTAGATACTTATATAATGGTTTATGAGACCTTATTATCCTTACCAAATGTTATATTATTTTCTTATGTTATTCATACTCACTTCTTCACTGAATAAGCCTAAAATTTTGTAGTATTTATACAAGTCACTTGATCATATCCTTATTATTCAGCCAAACATTATTATATTCTTAGGTCATTTATGTAATGGATCCTAATACATCTCATAGACATGGATCAAACATTCTATGACTATTTCTAGGTCTAACATATTTCAATTAGGCCTTATCTCTCCTTTAGGTCTCATGGAGAACTAATTCCATTAGGCCTATTTGGCACATGTTACCCTTTGATCTTATTGGAGAATATTAAAAAATATCACATGGTGGGAACACATCATATGCCACTCAAATATAAACTTGATAATATTATCTAGGTTTCATAACACTTTTTATCTCAAACCACTATTTGGAGCACATCATTAGTATTGTTCATATAAGGCCTGTGCATACCCAAAACGTCTATCTTTAATAACTGAAGCATAAACACAAATTTGATAAAAAAATCATGGAAAAAATGATATATTCATATAATTTTTGACCTTAGGATAATAAAAAACTTCATTATATGTTTCAACTCAAGGTATACAGTCTCAAACTCTTCTTTGCAAGATTCTTACTTTGAATTACCAACTCGCTTTAAAACATAGTCATGGAAAATGAACTTATGCCATTTGAAAGAACATACTCAAGGTATTATAGTTTATTATAATTATAATAAAACATCCATTGATAAATATCAAATAAAATTATCATAAGAACTAATGTAAACTATTGGTCTCATAGGCCAATTTATTGACCTTCTCTCTCATTGTCCTTACTCAACCAAACAAGCCATTTTGGATTCAATGTTTCAACCTATTACAATAACTTAAAATATTTTTAAAAGCATTTATAGATCATTCAAGTCCCAAGAAACATCATTATGTGCATTATATATATAAAATGATGGCATAGATTCTCAAAACCATCACTGAAACCTCCTTACCCAAAACTACTAGTGTCCCTTAAAGACCAGTCATGATGAATTTGAATTAAAATACCTATATAGACACATTAAAATAATTTTTATGCATGAATAATATCTTATTAACATATCTAAACACAAAAACACAAAGGTATAATGGAAAATATTAGATATATAGACCAATCCTTGGACCTCTCTCCTCACATGCACACCAGAACTAGATAAGACAACTTTTAAGGAAAATTTTGCCATAAATAATGTTCTCTAAATATTTTATCCAATATTAAAATTTATTATAGGTCTTTGATAACATATTAATTCAATTGGATTCATCCCTAATCTATGATATCACATCCTTAATCACTTTCTCCCTTTTGCCTAGTTTTCTCACTATCTACATCATTAGGCCTTTAGTGATAGGTTAAATTGCATGGAAATTTTATAAATAATAAGGGATATAACATGTATATAAACCACCATGGACATAAGACACAAGTATATAGGTTTACCCTTTATCTAATTACTAACTTTGACTTGGTCAACTCTACTTCGTATAATAAATCTTTGAGATGCCTGAGAGAGTTTAAATATATCACACCTAGAGATGCTTGAGAGAGTTAAATTAATTATCCAACAGATAAAATATCTAAACCAATCCATTTTGAGCACTTTAGAACAAGTTATTTCACATTGGGTCACTATTGGGGTTATTTGAGGGTCTAAACCATATTTCAATCTTAACGATCTTTCATGAAGCATAACACCTCATTCTAGAAACCAATATTTGGATATTTATGTAGGAAATTTCACCATCTACCATGAACAACTTAGGTTCTGATGTAGATGTTTCACATTCCAAAAAACACTTGAAAAACCTTCTCAGTAGATAACTCTTCATGGTGCACTTGAGATACCTTAAAACCATTTTTAGGAGATTTTATTTCAAACCATGACCTAAAACTTGGTAAACATATATACGACAATATGAAATACTTATGTCAATTCTTACATACTCATTATTACTTTGGAAATTAATCTTGATACCCTATCAGGCTATGCTCTCACCATCTTACATTCTAGGCTTTGACCTGTAAGTTATATTAGGCCTTAAAACTAACCTTCAAATCTATTTCCACCAATATTAGATGCTAAAAAAACATTTTAGATGATAAAATAATGTCAAACATCCTTCATTTGGCTTGACAATACCTCATGACACTGCATTATGTTAGGTAGGGTCTAGAATTAGTCTAGTTAGAGATTTGAAATTAAGGCCTTACCCATGTATGCTTATTTTGACATTCTACCAAGTAATTCATCACCTCATATACTTGATAAAGAAACCTCATATAGAATTTTATTTATAGCTTCATCAGAACATCTTCATATCTCAATGGAGCTACTTCTTCATTGGTACTTGGGTGGATCTTTGAAGCTTCGATGGAACATCCTCATAACCAATTAGAAGATATTTATATCTTGACTAAGGATATTCATATCTGATTGTGTTATATGTTGAGCCTTCATATTAGAAATATAATTTCATAACCTACATACCATGCACCTTTATAATAACCTTTGACATCAATAACAACATCAATGCCAAAAAAAATAAAAATCAATGATAATGCTCAATCAACTAAAGTTCAAAATTCCAATATCTAATCAAAATGAAACTAATGAAGACCTCATGAACTATTAATGGTCCCTCATAAAGCTTAAACATTCAAGTTATTAAATGGATAAAATAACAAGTTGAATCCATAAATCAGTCATGAGAAAAAAACTAGCTTGAAGAATTAAATGAAAAATAATGCACATGTTCCTAGCATATGAAAATTTAAAGGTTTATAAAAACTCCTTATGTTCCAAAAAAACCAATATTAAGAAATGTAAAGTTTACAATTGTTTTATGAAATGTCAAAAGAAGTAACCAAATAAAATTGATTATCACAATACATATAAGGAAAGCCAAATCAAGAAACAAGAACGTAGTAAAAAACTAATATAAAACCACATTGATCATAAAACAAATGAAAAAGTGAAAGAAATAATGAAGGAATTAATAAAAATAAATATCATAATACCATGGATTGAGTATTATTAGTTCATTATTACCTTTTTTTACCCTCTACTATTGACCACCAAATCCAACCTAGCTCATTTTCCTTGTTTTTATTCTTGCAATCATCAGAATGATACATCAACAATAACTGAATGGAAAAAATATATGAAATATGCCAAGAAATTTCAAATTGAATAACATTAATCAGTTATATAAAAAAGTGAATAAAATAATCCATGAAAATACAATCATGTACAGTATGATGCATATCATAATAACATCTCAAAACATAGTCTTGATATCGTACAATAATAGTTTAATAGCTACTAACATAAATAATAAATATACCAAATAGTAAACAAATATGAAACCAATTAGTGATATAGACATGACATAGAGCACTCAAACTAATGTCATGACAAGTATCTCATTAATCATAAGTTTAGGCATCTTATTCAATACATATTTTAATATAGTAGTCATGTATAATTGATTCATGGCATGGTTCTTGGTGTATATTTATATTAGGTGTTGGGTAACATATTCTATGTATAATACATAGTCCTTCATATTTTATATGTTCATGATATCCTCTAATTTTTTCCATAAATATTTTAAATTAATAAATATTATTGTCTCTAATGGGCCACTATAGAATTTAATGTAAAAAATGGTGACTTCACTAAGGACCTCCATTGGAATTATTGTTAACCAATTTTTAACCCCAAGTAAAAAATGGTCAACCCCTATAGGTTGAAACTTTTCATAGGATAACTCAAGATTTTATATGGTGTTTTTTTTGACCTTTTTTTGGTCTTAAATTGTCCTATATGATCTTCATGTGGTCATATTAGTCATTATCTAGCTTTGTCCAAGGATTGGTCTCATGTGTACTTGTCTAGTCATAGGGGTCATTTATGAGTCATGGTGTTATCAAGTATGGTAAAAAGTTTAAAATGGTATTGATTCATTATAAAACATTTTTTATATGTCTCTAAATTCATATATTTATGCATTAACCTCTTAGTATGTTCTTATATACCCCAAAGTCATTTTAGTCACCATTTGGAATAAATTTCATGAATTATGCATACCATACCAAAGGAAATTTATTTTAAGAAGTATCATAATCTACAAAACATCAGATATGAGTTAGATAATGGTCAAAATATGAAACATTTGTATTTTAATAACTAGAATTTGAAAAATACCCCTTTACAAGCACTTTTGGGCACTTATATAGCCTTAAGAGATTAAGTTGATAGTTAAAATTGTTTTGAAGACTCTATTAGACTTATAAAGATCATTTTAGGCTTTGGATCAATTTTTAGATCCAAAATATGCATTAGACACTCTCTCTTATCCATCAATACCTTCACAAGCTTAAAAAGGGAAAAATCAAATACATGGGAGGGCCAAGAGAGAGACATTTGAAAGTTAAAACTTTGGAAATTTTTAGGTGTCATAATTAGATTTGATTTAGTGTAATTATTTTTTATATTCATGGACACTCCTTTATGAAAAATCACTAAGAGTGACAGCAGGTCACTATGCCTTGTCCATTCAAGTAGGGTCTAGTTTTGATCTTATTTATTCATGCCAAAATTTGATGGAAGAGAATTATTTTGTGAATTTTTTTTAGAGGATAAAATTACCCCTTTAAATTTTATCTTCATAAATCAATTAAAATATGGTTTATGTCTTAAATAAGGAGAAAGGTGTCTCAAGTATGTAAGCATATCACCCCATTTGCAAGTGTTTTTGATTGGTTTGAAGTGTTAATAGTTTTATATAATTTACAATTGCCTCATATTTTATGGAGGATATCTCAATTTCATAATATTTTTGTGATATTCACTTTAAATGAGATATTTTTATATAATCTATAAGTATTTTGATCTTTGGAGGCATAGCCTATGTAGTAGTAGTCTTTTACAGGCAATGATTGCCAAACATGGCTCAAAGTGACAATGGACATCAAAAATTAAGAAATATAGAGAATTATTGGACATGTTTTAAACTCAAGAAAATAGGAATTGTAATCAAATTCACTCTCCAACAAGGGTTTTAGACAATTTGCATTCACGTACAGGTCTGTAGACCTGTAGGTGAACATTCATAAAGGCCTAGGTTTTAGTTTGAAGATATTTTAACAATGGATACATGTGACATAGAATACTAATCAATTTTTTGGCCTTAATAAACTCTAATAATATCACAAAAAGCATGAATGAATATAATTTAACTTCTATGCACAAACTTTACATATAAGATGATTATATACCCAGGCCTATACGAACCATGATTAAAATTTTGAGATGACATAATTCTTCGTTAGGATGTCTATAAGCATATTGATAGAATGACAAATAAATTAGAAAATATTTGATAGTATCAAATTAATAAAAATACTTAAGATACTCCCTCTTAATAATTTATACAAATAGATTAGACACCTATAGGTTGCATACTTGTAAGTCCCCCATTTTGAACCAAAAGAGGTAATTTCGTAAAGACAAGAATAGATTTAAATCATGAATTAGTGTATATGTAGAGAAGATACAAGTCATAAATATATGTAAGTACCCAAGTTTTTGAAGGCCAATGAAGGTTAATATAAGAGAGAATTCATAGGACAATACTCATGTACAGGTTTGAGTTTAAAGAAAATAAGTTAAACATGCCTAAAGATTATATGAAAGATTTAATGGAACTTGTAGAATAATCAAAGAAATTATCCATGAAGTTGAAACTTTCAACATTTCATGACCTAGTTTAAGAAGGTCAATGTGTAGGACTCAACACTTCAACCTCATAAAAGAGTCATCTATAGCCAGTCTACATAAATGCATGAAAGAGATTGTAGGTTTTTGGAGTGTGATGTTTGAAAGAGATAATAGGGTTAAAATTAAGTTGAATAGGTTCTTGAAATGATGCAGAAGGTTCTCATATTCTCACTAGTTTACAATGAAGTTTTGAAGCTCAAAATGCACTAAAACTTTTCTTAATGACCACCTACAAGTTGGTCTAGGCAATTCATGTTAGTTTCAAGGTTGGAGAATAGGAAAAGTGCATAAAGGAAGTATTGAAGTATAATTATGATGATATAAAGTGTAGAGATCATTTTAGGATAAAAATATATATGAAGGAGTGACTAAGGAGATTGGCCAAAATAGATCCCTAAACCCTATCTACATAACCTAACTCATACATAAGCCTACCTACCTTGGCAAATGAGGGTTACTTATGTATAATGAAGAAAAAGTATTTTATGGAAGGAAAATAATTTTAAAATGGTTTCATAGTGACTTTATAACTCCATATAAATCTTAGTTAACATCAAGAGTGAAGCTAACAAAGATAAGCCCTATCTAGGCCTAAGAATCGTAAGACTAAACACATGTAGACCATAAGCGCAGTCATGAAAAAGGTGAATTGTTGGAATTAAATTTGAATTATGATAAAATTTAAAGGATTATTTACAATTTAAATAACCTCTAATATCATACAAAAATATGAGAGGATAAGAAATGTGTAATTTAGGCCTTTAGCATCACCTCAAGTTCTGCTCATAAAAGACTATAACTCAAAGTAGATTGTATATTGCTTGATTGAGACCTTAACATCTTGAATGGGAAAAAATGGATTTTATGTATGATAATAAGGTCCCCATGCTCCAAAATCATGGAATAATTTGTTAATATAGGTTGATCACCTACATGAATAGAGGCTAATACTATTAACCCCTCTTTAATGGCTAATTTATAGACCAAAAGTCAACTTCTTACACTCAATACTATAAAAATAGGATGAGTGAGAGCTTGATCACCTAGGTATAGCTTATGGGGATATTACACTTGAAATTTGTGGTATTTTCTTAGGATTTTAGGGCCTAGGGTTTATGAACAATCATTAAGAACCTAAGCCACTCTAAACCCTCCTAAACCCCTAGTAATGACTAGTTGACAGAGATGAGATTATAAATCACATGATATGAAATTTTTTTATCCTATAAAATATTTAAAAAAAATTCTACTTGAATTAATTTTTGACCATGTTCTTCATTTATACCTACAACTGTATGGATGACATTAAATACCTTATTTTATCAGGAGTTTTGGTGATTTATAGGGTTTTGGATAATTAGACACTTGAAAACTATTTTTAGGGTCAATTTGGAATGTATTTAATCTATTAAATCCTAAAAATACATACATTACATCCTTAAAGTGATAAAAAAAAAGCTCATGTTTTAAGGTGGTCTTCAACATGCTGAAGAAGAGACTATGTTTCAATACCATTTCATGGTTCTCACACTTACATAGGGTCTCATGGCCTAAAATTTGGTATATGTTCTGTTTAAAGGATGTTTAAATTTAATCACACACTTTTGGGTGGTTTCACATGTGTTGGAGAGATATAGAGTAGAAACTTAGGCTTCTAGACAAGGAGGCCTAATTAAGGAGAGAGAAAGGTAGAAAAAAGATACTTTCAGTCATTCTTAGGACCTAAAAATTGGTATGGAGTTGTAAAGACATATTATGTCCTTAATTATTCCTTTAATTTTTTATTAACATCCATACACTATCCTACACAAAGATATTTAAATGTTTGTAGGGCTATAAGGAAAAGAGCCCTAATGAGAGCTTGACGAGCAAATGGAGTCTTGAGAGTTATCCCATGATCCAAAATGGATTTATTAATGTATTATAAGGTATTTAAATTCCTTTCATGGAGATATAATTCCTTGGATAATATGAACTCAATTTTTGAGCCACTTGGACAAGGCTAGGCGCGAGAGATGAAGGGGTTTCAAGACACCTAGGCATATGAATGATAATTTCCAATAAAATGTCAAACCATAGGATTTTATAAATGAATTATAGGTGTAAAATGAGATTTATTAAATTATATCATGGATAATTTATTATTAAAAGGTCCATTTGTCAATTTTTATATGCAAAGAATGGCAATTTTTAGGAGTTGTGCAAGGTGTCAAGATAAATTTCTAAATTCTATGCCACTTGGATGATGGAGCCTCTTCATAAGAGATAAATATGTCCCTAGGAACATATTTAAATAGTTTATAGCTCCCTCTTGTTTTCAAATCTCACTTGGACACTTTCCCTTATCTCTCTACTATGCCCCCTCTCTCTCTTCCTCATTTTCTCTATATAAGTTACCATTTTTGGCCTTGTAAGATATCCAAATATGGTATGGAAAATCCATAATAATTTGAATATTAATTTTACCTTTGAATAAAATATTTAAAATTAGTTTTAATTTCTCAAATTATTGCTTATGTTTTTGAATTATTTCATGGTTGAATGTCAAGTGATAGTTATTTCTCTGTGTGTTCATCTCTCTTTCATGCTTTAGGCAAGTAATCTACCTTCTAGTAGGTCACATGATTTATATATAGTTATTTTTAATTTATTTATTTTAAGGAAGAGTATTAGTGTCTATGATCAGGCCTACTATTTATTTACTTTGATAAATGCATTGCATCTTACCTTTATATTGAAATACTTTTGTTAGGAGAATCTTAGGTGTTGAGATAAATTTTACAAATTAATTTTCATAGTGTAGCTTTAAGTATACTTGTGGAGTTTATAATGGTTCATAACCTATGTTATACTAGTCTTAATATCCTTCTATCCCTTTTCCTTAAAATAAAGTGTATTATTGGTTAGTTATAAGTGTTGTGCAAAGGGAACTAGCCCTTCAATCTAGAGATTCACATCTCTAATAGGTCACCCACAACATTGAGGATTTTTAGTGTTACATCAAATTTAAGGAGGATGTATTATACCTCCTTAGGGTGAAAATTTGATTGATAATAGTTATCATTTTGATAAATATATGGACCTTGAATGTGAGATTAAAATGGAATTTTGAGGTTATTTATTATTCCACAAGTATATTTTATAATGTGTATGTTTGTGTTCATATTTGGATAAAGTTTAAATTTTAATTCTTCTTAGGGTTAAATAATTGAATATGAGGTAAAACATATTGGTGAATCCATTTATTTATTGAACATATTCAAACCCTAAGTTTTCATTATCATTTCAAACTTCATTATATGATTGTAGGTTTCTTATTTACAAATCACACATGGCTATAATTGATGAATATAGATTTTTTTTGTTTTAAATCAATCTATGATTGTAATCATTACATGTTATTTTATTATAATATATTAGATTAAAATGGAGTTTGGAGGTTATTTATTATTCCATAATATAATTTTATAATGTGTGTGTTTGAATTCATATCTGGATAACTTTTAAATTTTAATGTTTCTTAGGGTCAACTAATTGAATATGAGGTAAAACATATTGGTGAACCCATTTATTTATTAAAAATATCCAAACTCTAGGTTTATATTATCATTTCATCCTTCATTATATGATTGTAGGTTTCTTATTTATAAATTACACATGGCTATAATTGATGAATATAGTTTTTTTTTTTTTTGAATCAATCTATGATTGTAATCATTACATGTTATTTTATTATATTATGAAAATCTATACTAATTTTATAGTTAAATTTATCAAATTTACATGTAATAGTAATTCAAATGAAATGTAAAGAGTATTTAGCCTTCTTCATAATTTAAAATATTTAAATGCTTAATTAATTCCTACCACTAATTTTCACCATAAAAATATATGACTCATTGTTTTCCTCCCCATATATTTTAGAGTAATTATGGCTACATTCCCACTCCCGTTATTTTCCCTTAACATATATTGGATTTCATAATCCACACAATTCCAACTAAAATATGTAGGGTGACCCATATTGTATTAAAAAGTGGAGATCATTGTACATTTCCTCCTCATCCTTCTCCAACTCCCATGCACTCATTAAATCAAACTAAAATATATGATATCATTAAGTAACTTAAGAATACACCATATAAAATATCTATTTTCTAATTAATCCAAAAGACTCATATTTATAAGGATATTATTTATGTGGTATTGTGTGACATAATTTTACCAAGTGATGTAAAGTAAAATTATATTAGTTATATCATTAACACACTATTATGGATGAAGGAAAATATTTATTTTGAGAAGGAAGGCCTACCTCCAAAAAATATTGTCAATTAGAATCTCCCATTAGAAATTCAAATACATGTTAAAAATAGTATAGTTAAATGGGTCTTAGTATAATATGGGTGGAAACTAAATATTTTTAATATATATTTTCTAAATTTACATAGCATAAAGACAAAGGATGTTACTTACTCAAAAATGAAAATTCATGGATTAAAAGAAAAACTTACAAAAATATTAGTACAAACTTTTTTAGGATAAATTTATTTCTAATAATTTTATAGCTCAAATCAAGGTTCCTTGAGAGTTCATACAAGGAATATGGCACTTTTTTATGCATTCATGGAATTGGTTTGTAATCAGTGTCTCATAAGAGTGGGAGTATTAATAGAACTATAGACTTGTAATTTTAATTAACATATATCATGATCCACCATCACTAAAAAATACATTTCTGACATCATCACATGAGTTTGACCATGTATATAATCTAGTGAAACCATGTCAAAGATGATTTGTTTATTTAAGTCATGAAATTATGAATAACTATGTTTTAAATTCTCAGTATCTATATGCCTTGTTATTAAAAAAATGTTTTTTGATGCAAGACATGTTTTCAAAATTATTAAATATTAGGATAACAAATATGAAAAAAACTAATACTTATGGTTTTATGTATAGGGAAAAAATGAATTCCAAAGTTATATATGGGGAAAACATTGACTATCCCACTAGGTCTATGGTAGTTAATGAAACTTGACTTTGATGATATCCTATAAAAACAAATAAAATGTATAGTTTTATTGAGATCAAAATATGTAAGAAGATAATCAACTATTAAGATTTGGATCTTGAAACATTGATTTAATGTTTAGCTCATCTTTAAAGGGAACCTGCAACAATGCAAAATACATCAAAAATACCTATATTGAAGAGAAAATACTCAAAATTAAATATCAACATAAGCATCATAACAATATCAATCATATAATTAACTATATATCAAATAAAACATCATTTTATTTTATCACAACATTTTTAAAGTGTCTTATTAGATCTTAATAAGGTTTCATAACACATTATTTTAAAAATGAACCAATGTTTTAGATGACAAGTGTATCGAGGTAGAAATAAAATAAATTTCAAAGACACAAGAAGAATTTTTTTTTTTGTTATTTATAACACGATATTGGAAGGAAATTAAAATTTCCTTATTTACTCGATGAATTTCAAACCTTGGTATAAGTATATAATAAATTATACTACACTACCTAGGAAGATAGTTAATTATTCAAGCATGTAGATTCATCCATTTCACTCATTCACAATTATAAAATTTTAGTGAATCAAAGGACTATATTTTTATGTAGGATGGATATTTAAGTGATGACACTAAAATATCCATAAATATAATGATATCTAATTTGATAAAATTATGTCCACTACCGAAATTGGGTTTTCCCTATCATGAGTGGAAAACTATAAACAAAGGCAACCTTGGCATTATTTTAGTCTCTATCTATACTTTTGGTCAACTACAAAAAAGTATCTTTTTTAAATAATTTATCAAAAACATGCCTCAGCTATAAATAAGTGCCACTATGGTTCCTTCTATTCTTATAATTATATTTTCATTTAAAACCAATAGTCCCCAAATTCTTATAAATAAATCTTTACTTCATCAAATAGCCTAGACATTAGTTTCATATTAATGGCCTTTTATATTAGTGGAATAAATTGGTCAATTATATTTTGTACGCACATCTTAAATTTTTGGAAGTATAGTATGTTAAATTAATAGATAACCCTATTTCAATACTCGGGTTTCCATTAATGTGATCCATGCAGACTCATTATGGTACCAAAAATAATCAAATAGGACATCATGTAAAAACCATCCTACCTTACCTAGTTATATTACTAAACTATGCTCTAAACTATTTATTTTCCCCAAGGCATATATGCTCTTATTTTACAATATCAATGATAGCAAAGTCACCCAAAATTCATTCACATGAGTAATGGATTAAATTCCAAATATCCTATTCATTAATGTCATCACACTTCTTACACTTGGTCTAAATTAAGAGATTAGACTAGGGTTGGCATTCCTCTTATTCAAAAAATCTATTGGGATAGCCACCTAAATTTGTAATGTATCACTAAAATCATGTTATTTGAACCACTTTGTGTTGAATTCTTGTTTATATATGATTTCAGGTTTAGGTAATTGATAATATATATTTTTAACCAAACACCAAATATATATGAAACTACAACTTGTATTTTTGTTGAATGTATTGTATCTTTTGTGTGAGTACCTATACTGAAAAAATTAAATATCAAATCAATAAACAGGAGTACATATGGTTTATATTTTGACTTACTAAATCATGTTTATTTGATGGTAAATATGTTACCTATGTGATTTTTGGTCACGTGACAATTTTTCATTATCATTATAGTATGACATTGCTTTAACTACATCATTTATCATTGAATAATGGGATAGTTATCTTTAGGTATATTTTGATTCAAAGATCATGACTATGTATTCTTGGTTGGTACCATAGCACAATAAAAATGGTGTTTGAGTCTAGTCTAAGGTTGTCATTATACTTATCACTTAAATTAGACAATTTAAATTAGAGGAGAACTAAAGGAAGTTGAGATCTCTACATATTCATTCTAGAAGTGTTTTTTCTGAAAATTTAATTTATATTTGATTTAGGACAATATAAGTCACATCATTCACTACCTATACAAGGATATAATGGGTAATGCATGCATATTAATTAATCATCAATGATTTTTGATGGTTATCTTTATATTTGAATTTGATTTTTCTATTTTTTCCAAATGGGAGATTTCCTTTATAGGTGTCAATTCATCATATATTTTAAAATTTGATTCATTCTTTTCTCATTTTATTATATTCATTGATGCCCAAAATGAATGTTGTAGAACTATGTTTCCTATTTAAAAGGTTTGTAGTTCCACCTATAGAAACATCATAATTTCACAATGTCATAATCATTTTCTCTCATTTAAATAATATCAAACTATACGAGTACATAGAGGTTCAAAAATGGGACTCCTGGATTCATATCATGAAGACTCATTACCACATACACTTAAAGTTTTTATTTTTGAACTAGGACATGTAAGTATGTGAAAATAGGACATGTGGTATCTTTATGTACAATCACATTATCAAAATATTTTGTAGTCAATTTTTTTCATTTATCACTCATAAGAGTGAAATGTGTAGCCACATAGACTACATGTTTAAGACATTTGGTAGCTTCACATGTCATCATAATATATTGATAAATCAAATCTTGTGTATCATAGTGTGATCATGCAATAAAGTGACATAGAGACACATGGAGAGTCATTTTTCAACAAATATTTATGATAGTTAAAGCAAAATATACTTCATAGCAGGATTCACTCCTCTATTATTAGCTATGATTAAACACCAAATAGATGTGAATGTCCATAGAAGAGTGAAAATTATACACATAAACCTATCAAATAAGTAAAATAGCCAAATTAATTTTGATAAATAAAATATCTTAAATATAATGCAATTTTTTTTACCATTATTAGCATGGTATAAATTTAATCAAAACATTTATAAAATAGATTTGAATAAAAACATTAGGATTTCATTGTTAGTCTAGTCTTTTTCCCATTACATGGTTCTACCTACATGGTCTAATTAAACTACTTAGGTTAATAATAGGTCATTATGAGAAATTTATTTTAAGTCATTTTATAATTATGAGTTGAGTTAAATACCTTTTTGGGTGACGTAGTTCTTCATTATATAATGTACCTTCTTATATATGTTTTGGATAATAAATGTTAATGCAACTATTTCACTAAATTTTGAATCTATTTGATGTTTAAGGAGAAATAGAGATGAAGGGTAGGGATTAGAGATTAGAGAGAACTTGGATTGGTTGCATGCCATATCCAGATGATGTTGAGCACTCCTCTTTGGCTAGGGAGGACTACTTACAAATAAGAAAACACTATCACCAAATTATTTGTTGGTAGATAAATGAGTGGGTTTCCAAGATACGTGATTATTCCTAGAAGTGTCAAACATCCTTAGGGATGACAGTCCACTTTTTGAAATATAATGGTAATGAATAATAAAATGAAAGAGAGAGTAAGAGAGAGATTTTGTACCATTCTTGTAGTTTAAGTGTAGTAGAGAGTGACACAGTACAAATAATGTGAGTTATTGGTGTTTTTGGAGGTTGTTTGGGTAGGCTCAAGGAGGTTAGTGGAAATACACAGTCACCGACATCAGGTAGGATACTGATGTTGTTAAGGATATATGACCGATGTTAGTTATGTGACTGATATCGATATTGGTAGTAGGTTATTAAGAGGTTGTAGGAGACTTTTCTAAGTTGGGAAGTGGATGTTGGTCAGGTTTTATGAGGTTGGGAAGGATTGTAATGGAGTGGGTAAGACTCAAGTGGGTCTAGATAGAGGGTTGGTATGTTTGAAGTAGAGGGAAATAGGTGGAGTTTTACAACTATTCCATAGGGAGATTTAGGATGTTCATAAAATGATAAATAGTATAGTGTAAAGTAATTATAAAATGAATATTTAAAGAAATTAAAAAAAATAGATATATACTTAGCTGATGAAATGGATGAACCATGGGCATTGAATAGATGGATCTGATGAGGCATCTTGAAGTAATACATGAACACAAAGATAAGGATACATTTATTGTCTTTAGGAATCTAAGATCTATCCAGTATATCAATTCTTAATATAGACTAATTTGTGTAGAGTAATAGTAAGCCTAGATGTAGAAAGTCAAATGTTAAAGCATGTATGTGAACAACTGAGTTTTTCTAATTTTTGTTGACTTGAACATTAGCTTAGAATTTGGCTTAAGCAATTGATGTCGATGATCTCACTGACATCAACCATGGGATGACCAACATCAATGTCATGAGAATAGGCAAAAGGACTATTTTTAGCCTATTTTTTGTTTCTTCTCCTACCATGTGTGGTATCTATTAGGTAATGGTAGAAATGCAAGGTTAAAAAGGATGTAGTTAGTTAGTAATTTATGTTTAGGGTGAGAATAAGTCATGGGTAGTTAGTATCAGGGGACTAAGTCTTGAGGTGACTCAAAGGGTAATAATTATTCTTAGGATAAGGTGGCTACTTAAGGTGGCATAAGTAGTTTTTAATTAATTGAATTAAATATTTTAAATTAATTAAATGTGTGAGGGGTAAAAACATGGGTTAGGAAGACTAATTATTAAAAGGGGATCAAGGGGGGTTTTGACATAGGGAGTTATGCACATGTGTGACATATTTTTGGTGTCTAGATTTCCCCTTTTTTATCTTATAATTTTTACTGATAAGTTGCAACAAAAAAATATAAGTTAGATGATCTAGGTATTAGATGAGGTATACCCCCTCAAAATGGGAACTAACAGTCGATAATCTAGAATCAAGTATTAGTTTGATAAGGAGTTAATTAGGTGGGTGGATGTTGAGTGAGAGTGTGATAACATCACTTTTTATACATATACTACTATGAGTGATAGTTGACACAATCAATAATAGGTAAAGGCGAGGAGAACTTAAATAGATATAACTAAATTAAAGATTGTAAGTGATAGTTGATAAAGTGAAAATGATCAAAGTTATAGCTCTAATGGTCCATGTGTTCTACCTATCTAAGGTAGGAAGTAATCCTAGTAAACACAAAAGGTTATAGGTGATAAGACTAGCTTGGTCATGATCCAAAACACCTGATATACATGTATGTGTATAATAGCCAACTATAGCGAGGTATCATAAGTGGTCAAGACAAGCAATGCAAGGTTGGCTCAAAAGGGTCAATGGTATAGGAGATATTCATGATCTCTAATCTAGGTTATTATGGGTGGAGATTTAAGTGATCTCCAAGGTTGGTTTTAATGGTTGGGGAAATATATGTGATCTTGAAGGTTTATTTTCATGGTCAAGGAGATATACATGATCTCCAAGCTACCCTGAACTGAGGGTGTAGTCCAAAGGGTGGTGGTTAGGGTTGAAAAATCTAATTTAAGGGAACTAACATTAGTTATATTATTGATGTCGGTAGGAAATATTATCAACATAGATACCTTAAGTCAAGACTGCCAACATTGGTGGGTGACCAAACCCAATAAAAATTGGTTTGGTAGCCCACCAAAACTCATTTGTAACATTTGATTGGAGAAAAAGATCTCTAAATTTATGTTAGTAGAGATGATAGAGCTAGGAGGGGACCTATCTAGAGGTGTACCATCATAATTAATAGCTATTCTAACCCAAAATAAATGGAGAGATGAGGTTAGATCCTTTGTGAGTTGAATTTTAATTAAAAGTAGTTAATGTGTCATTTTGATAAATTTGTTAGGTTTAAGGGGAGAGAGGGCAAGTGGAGGGATGGTAATTGGGGTGAGGGTAGGTTTAGGAAAATTTGGGAGGGGTTTGGATGTAATTTTTAGGGAGAATATTAATGTTTAGAGATGAGTTATTCAACCCTAGGGCCAGTAGTCATCGATGTCAATGGGGTTTACCGACATTGGTTGACAAGGCATCACTATTAATTGGTCTTTGTTGTCAATGTTAATAGATTTAACTGACATCAGTCATAGGAAAAAAACCCAAATAGGAGGAAAATACCTATTTTGGATCCCTAGTTGAGTTAGTTGTTAAGTGAATTGGTTGAGCTAGCCTCAAAACACACCATGTCAATTAAATGCTACCTACATAGCCTGATTGAGGGATTTAGGCCAATGTAGTTATCCCATTACATAGAAAAAAGGGTGAAGGTTTATATTGGAAAGTATGTGCTTTGAGGTTTGTGTGTGTGGATGTAGGCTAAGTAAGAGTTGACATTATAATATCAAATACCTACACTGCTAACACAGATGAGGAGGGATGTCACCATGGATGAGTGAGAGCACATGGTAGTCATAGGGTTAGGATGAGTGTGACAATGATGTAGAGGTATGTGATGTTAGTTTGATGATAGCATTGATAGGGAGGTGGGATCACACCACCAATGCCTTCTATTTACCTATCAAAGAGTTGACAGTGATATAAGAGGATGTGTATAAGATGTTATGATTGCCACTCTAGGGTGAGGAGCTTATCTCATGTTTGAGAGAGAAGTATGATATTCACATGGTTACATTATTTAGAGAGTATGTTAGCGAGGTGAACTATCACTTAGCAAGATTTTTATATGAGTTATTGTTTACTTCTAATGAGGAGCAACACCAGTTGAGTATCTTGATGATGATAGGGATTACAATATATGCACTACCAGACATAGATGGGGGGAAATTTCTTATTATGTTGACAAGTGTGTTAACATAGATGGTTGAGTGAGGGACCATGTATGCATGGGGACTAACTTTTCTAGCATAGTTATATAGAGAGTTGTGAGGATTGAAGCTATAATGATGGTATAATTTATGTGTCAGGCATTTACTCCATTATTGGGCATATAAGCACATCATGGTGACATGACCATTGCGGTTACCCACCATGATTGCAATTGGTTTTAGGGTCAAGTTTAGATGGTGGAGAGAGGGTGGGACATTGATTATTATAGGTGTATGATAGATGGATTAATTCTCATAGATATTATTTGGAGGCCCTTCTTAACATACGCTACATTTAAAGGATAGACAAAGTATCTTGTTGGTTTACAAAGCATGTTATGGGTCAGAGGGAGATGAGCTAGAGAGCTAGAGATTATTCTCATGGAATGGGTTAGGAGATAGTTAAGCTTGTTATAAGATGTGCCTCCTACCTTTCTTTGATATAGGGTGGATGATATAAAGGCATCCCTACCCTTGCCCTAGGAGATAAATGGGCTAGATTTTGAGGAGATATGAATAAGCTTGGTGTGGTAGATCTTGGATGCACAACTTATCTTTCATAGTGGATAGGTTTACATCCCATGATTTAGGTCAGAAGGCCACCACTAGATGTACATGGAGTGATGAGAGAGAGAGAGAGATACAACTGTGTAAGCCTATGATATAGTGGTATAGGCTTGAGACATAATAGTATAAGCCATAGATGTAGTAAAAGCATAGGTGTTGGTCTTACAGGGGCATGTTACAACATTGTAGTGATAGGTTGGGGAATTTAAAGGCTAGTTTAGGGAATTATAGGGCTAGGTTACTACAATAATATTAGATAGGATAGTTTGAGAGTAGTAGGATAAGCTACTCTTCCTCCACCACCACAAGTACTAGTATAGGGTCCTACAATAGGTGTGATGGGTCCACTACAAACTGTATCTTTAGCGAGGTACAACACTACTTTAGATGAGATTGCATACTATGAGAGAGCCATTAGGTATTTCCCATATATTTAGAGGTATTTGATGTTTAGAGATTAGGAGAGATTAGTGACACATGTTATGGCTTCTATCTCATGCAAATGTAGACAGGTGAAGAGTGGTGATGACAATACTTCCTCATGACCATGACTATAGGATTGAAGATTTTGAGTACCAAATTTTATTATTAATGTTGTTATATATGTTATATACACATTAGCTTGTGATCTAAAGATGAGAGATGTATATTTTGAGGGAGAGATGATACTGATATGATCCATTGATATACATTCATATTTTGTGTGTGTGTGTGTGTGTGTGTGTGTGAGAGAGAGAGAGAGAGAGAGAGAGAGAGAGAGAGAGAGAGTTTGTGATTTTAAGATGTATTTATGTGATGGTGATGATGTTAATCTTATTATAATGATGTGGATGTTTATGTTATGTGAATGTTATGTAAATGTTGAGCATGTTAGTTGAGTTAGAATAACATTTATCATATATGTGATGGTATATGCATAGTTGATTTGTTATGTTCATCTTAGTAGTTTTCCTTATTTGTGATGGTGTATGCTTAAAATGAATGGATTGGGTATGCTATTTTATTTCAACATTTTTCCATATTTATGATGGTATATGCTTAAAATAAAAGGAGTAAGTTTGATAGTTTTCCTATTTATTGTTGTTTAGAGAAACTATGGTTGCATGTTTGGTAGATTTCTCATGAGAAATGGTTTATTAGTATTAGTATGGTTTTGGGTAGTTATTTGAGTTAGATATATGTTAAACACATACCACTAAGAATCAAGGAAAATTGATACAAATGCGAGATGGTGATTGAATCTTTTTGTGAGATGTGATCTCAGAAGAGAAACTAACATGTGATTAGGATGGGAAAGAAAGAGGCATGATGCTTGCATATTGGAAAATACCATAATCACAACATAAATAGGCTCAAGAGTATGAGAATTTTTCATGCTTTACATCATTTGACCATTTATTTGTTAGAGAAGCATTATACTCACCTTGTGTCAAGTGAGTTCAATGTCCCTTAAAAAAATATGGGGAAAAAGGTAAAAGGAATGAGAGTGTTTAGGTAGCATAACATTCTTAGTGGGGATGGTATGCCCATTATGATGGTGACCTGAGAGCTACTATAGGCAAGTCCATCACTTAATGTTTTTTTGTGTATAAGTTGATCAATGTGGGAAGCCTATAATGGGATTTTGTTTGTGATTAAGTTATATGAAGATGAACAATACAAGAAGATTCTAAGTCATTGTTTCCCTTGATAACAAAGATTGGCTTAGCCATCCTTCAAGGGAGTGGTCTAAGCTTTTATTTTTGATTTTTTTAATAGCTATCCTTTAAGGGAGTAGTCTACGTTTGATAATCATGACCTAAGAGATTATAACTTGTCTATGTATCCCATGTTTTTTCTTTACTTTTGTAATTGACAAAACTATAGAAGCTTAGAGGTTTTCCTCTTTGAAGGCAAAACCATAACACTTTATAGGTTAACTAAGTGTGTAGGAATAAGGGTTAAAAGGAAGGGAGATGAATGTAATAGGGTTGCTCAAGGGATGAGCTCAAGTTAAACATGAGCTGAAGCATCAATTGATCAACAAAAGAATGATTGTAGGTACAAAGCATTTAAAGGCTCAAGTTCTAACCTTCCTTAGAGAAAATCCAAGAGATAAGTTATTGAGCCATACTTGTGAGTTATGATGTAAGGTCTAAGCCAATTAAGAGCAAACTTACCCTGATTTATTTTCTCCATGTTCATCACATGTTGATTTTCCTTTAAGATGAGATCTCCAATATTGAAATCTTGCTCCTTGAGGTTTTTTTTGTAAGCATGTTTGATATGCTCTTGATAGATTTAGAGGTGGTTCAAGGCTATGAGATAACATTCATCAAGCAACTCAAGTTGAGCCAAACATTCTTGGTGAAAGTCATCATTTGTAAGTATGTCTTGTAGAGAAATGAGAAGAAAAGGAATATGGACCTCAAGAGGCAAAACAACTTCCATCCCACAGACCAAGGAAAAAGGTGTCACACCTATAGGGGTTCAAATGCTAGTGTGATAAGCTCATAAAGCAAAGGGAATGTGTGTGTGCCAATACTTGTTAGTACCGTTGACTACTTTCATGAGGATTTTGGTTAAGGTTTTGTTAGAATCTTTTGCCTATCCATTTACTTGTAGATAGTACGATGGTGAGAAGCTTAATTTTATTCCAAAGGTGTCACAAATATTTTAAATAGTCTTATTTTTGAAATATTTTCCATTTTATATTATAATTTTATGGGGGACACCAAAATGATAGATGATGTGATGGTTAATAAATTCAACAATTTTGTCAGCCTTAGTGGTGATGAGAAGAATGGCCTCAACCCACTTGGTGAAGTATTTAGTAGTAGTAATGATAAAATAGCGATGAAGAGATGAATGAGGGTTAATCTCATTGATTAGATCCAAACCCCATTGGGAGAATAGCTAAAAGTCTTTGGTAACTTGTAATGCATAGCTTAGAATGTGATGGAGGTTAACATGTTACTAAAATTTGATGAAATGACAAACGTAATCACTACAATCTTGATGGAGTATTGGCTAATAATAGCTAAGTTGAAGGATATGCTTGGCAACTACGTGACCATTGAAATTTCCACCACAAATGCCATCATGGACTTCCTTAATGGCGAAGGGGGTCTTAGTACTAGTGAGGCATCTAAAGAGGAGGCCATCAAAATGTCACTTGTAGAGAAGTCACCCTAGCATAGTGTAATGAGTGGCACATTTCATGAAGGCATGCCTCCCATTATTAGAGAGGTCAGAAGGGGTAATATAAAAGGAAAGATAATACATGAGTTGCTTGTACCATAAATCATGTGGGTTGTGTGTTATGTTGTTGATAAAAAAGATGTTAGTTGATACATAGGAGGTAAATACTAAGCAATGTACATTGACATAGATTTTTGAGGAAGAGGGTGAAGAGGGTGTGTGAAGCAAGAGAAGCCATTTTGTTAGCAAACTTATTTATAAATTGAGGAATAGTTTTCAAGAGGTAGGAGTCAAATGATTAAAATAGAGTATCTACATGACATTTATATCATTTAAAAATTTTATTTTTACATAGGTAGGAACCATTAACTTGATTAACCACTAGATGGGAGTCACTACAAATGGTTATTGATTTGAAACCTAAGAAAATAGCCATTTGAAGTCCTAACATCAAATCTTCATATCCATCCAAATTATTAATACATTCAAATTCTAGTTTAAATGTTAAAGGCATAAGCTCACCATCAAGAAGAATGGGGATGACCCCTACACCCCCACTATGTTGACATTTATATCCATCAAACAAAATCATCATTTGATAGAAGATGTCATCAATAGAGAGCATTGTGATGGATTCATTAGGGAATTTGAGGTTTTAAGGTTGGTATTCAAGTAAAGGGGTAGCAGCTAACTAGTCAGTGATCATTTACTCCTTGATAGAATTTTGTTGAATAAATTCCAAGTTAAATTTAGCTAGGAGCATGAGATATTGAGCTACACGTTGGTTGTGATATGGCTTATAATTAATGTACTTGAGGGGATAAATATGGGTGATGATGTAGGTTTTTTTATTTAATAGGTAATGATGAAGCTTGGAATCTGAAAAGACCAACACGAGATAAAGCTTTTTAGTATGGGTATATCAAGTTTTATAATCAATAAAGGTGTGAATTATGTATTCAACCACTTGTTCTCAATGGTGATCATCCCAATGCACAATCATATCACCTAGAGAATGGTAAATTGTAAAGATGTAAAGGTAGAGAGGTTGGTTTTCCTTAGGTGGAATAAGAATTGGTGGGGAAAGGAGATACCATTTGAGTGCATCAAAAGCTTCCTATAAGTCTATATTCCAATGGAAGGAGATAAATTTTTTGAGGAGATGGAAAAAGGGTTGGTAATGATCTAAAAACTGGGAGATGAAGTGATGGATTGATTGAAGCTTACCTTGGAGGTTGCAGAGTTGTTTGATATTAGTAGGTGGAGGTATTTCTAGTATTTCTCAAAATTTAGTAGGGTTAACTTTAATACCATGGAGAGAAATGATAAAGCCTAAGAGCTTATCATAAAGGACACCAAAGATGTATTTCTTTGGGTTTAGTTAAATTTTATAGTGGAGGAGATGGGTGAATGTGATTTTGAGAATCATCAAGTGATCTTATCCAAGTTTAGACTTTTTGAGTAAGTCATCCACAGAGTCTTCCATAATTTTTTTATAGGAGATCATGGAAGATGTAAGTCATGGCATATTGGTAGGTGGAACCATCATTATTCAAACTAAAGGGAATAAATTGATAATAGAAAGTCCCCCATGGGGTAATGAAAGTTGTCTTGTGTTGATCTTTGAGAGCAACTAGGATTTGATTGTAACCTAAGAACCTATTCATAAGTGATATCATCTCATGGCCAGCTATTAGATCAAAAAATTGGTTGATGCTTGCCAAAGGGAAGTCATATTTTGGACAAGTGAGGTTTAAGTCATGGTAGTTAGTGTAGATGCAAATTTCCCCAGTTAGTTTTGTGATAGGAACAATATTGAAAATCCATTATGGGTAGTCAATGGGTTAGATAAAGTTAATAGAAAGGAGGCATTGGAGCTCTTCTTTGATAAAGAGAGAAATATGAGGATGCCTTTTATGAAGCTTCTACTTAATAGGTTTAGCATCTCAGTTGGTGATAATGTTATGGGTGATGATAGAAGTGTTGATACTAGGAATGTCATTATAAGACCAAGTGAAGACTTTTTTATGGTCATTAATAAATGTGGCATAGTTTACTTACTTAAAGAAATCCAAAGACTAGACAATTTTAAGGACATGGGGGTTATTTTGAGAGGGAAAATTAATGTTAATGATTGATTTATTTAACATAGCTTATGTTTTAGATGGGAGAGATATTTAGATATAAGAATCATCTGTACCCATGTATGTGAGATTAACATCATCATCTTGACATTGGATAGTTTTGATAGTAGGAGAGTCATCATCAATTATTTTAGGATTAATGAGAGGAAGGAACCTTATTTCCTTACTCCAAGGATAGGCAAGGATGCCTAAATGGATGGCATTTATTGAAAAAAAAATTATGAGGTATAGATACCTTGGATTCATTAGGTGATGGTAGAGGAGAGGATGGAGAAGGAGAGACTAGATCCTTGATAATTTGTATATGAGAAGTTTTGGTGAGTTTAGTTGGTTCATCATCACCCACTCTATGCTAGTTTTTGGCATTTTCAATGGTTTTATTAGTGGGATATTCAATGAGCATATGAACACCCTACTCGTAATGACCCAAACCAAATCCTTTCTAAGCACACCTATAAAGATAGGTGTGAATAAATCTAGGATTTCTTAAGAAAGAAAAGTCATAGGTAAATGGTTCTGGTGAAGAAGATGGATTGTTAATAGTGGGAGCTTAATCAATTCCCCTATATGTGAAATTAGTTTTAAGGTTAAGGGGACCATACAAGATGACCATCCTAATACAGGGATCATAATTGGGGTGCATATGAATCTTTCCATACTTTTATGGAGTATGGAACATGTCAAGTGTCAACAAATGATATTCTCTGAGTGATAGATGCTTGAATGTTTCCTCCATGGGGTCTTTGTCAGGAATTTATGTCACCAATATCTATGTAACTAGGGTAGTAGATCTTGTGGAATATTTAGAAGTATCATGAAGAGAAGATGATGTCTTTAATAAAATGAGAACATCATTAGGGCTATAAGTAAATTTTCATGTTTTGAAAGGAGGTGGGTTCGTGGGAATAACTTGCACTTTCCCATTATGCTCAAACTTGATGCAGTGGTGTAAATTCAAAGGCACACATGCCATAGCATGTATCCAAGGTCGTCTAAGAAATATGTTGTATTGGAACTGTCCTTATAGAACATAGAAGAGCTTAAGAATTATGTGGGGGGCCAAATGGATATGTAAGATAGTAGTGCCCATCATAGTAGTTGTGGTATTATTAAAGGATCAAAGCACCACATTAGTTTGAGACATGTAATTATCGAGAAGGGCTATTTATTTGTAGGCATGGGTGGAGATAATATTAATACTAGCTCCCCCATTGATCATGAATCTTTTGACATGAGTTTGATCAATATATGTAGTGATAAAAAGGGTAGAATCTTGATCTTCAAGGTGTTGAAGTGGAATTTTTGAATCACTAAAAGAAAACAAGGAAATGGTGTTAAGAGAGCTAATCAAAGCTGTAAGAGGATAGGAATCATCAAGTTGTACCTCAATCACTTATAAGGTACCAATAAAATATTGATAGTTTTTCGGTGAGTTTTGGATTAACTCATACAAGTATATTTTCAAAGGGGTTTGGTGAAGTTGTTTCACCATCAAGTTTTGAATAACTTCTAAAAGTGTTGGCTTCAGGACACCCAAGATGGAAATCTTGAGATTCAAAGGAGGAGTGTCTTTTGAGAAGGGATGAGCCCAAGAGGTAGCAACCTTTTTCTTACCTTTATCCTTTTGATTTTATGATCACATGGCCACATTAACCTTGTTAATCTAAAACATAAGTGAAGGAGGTGGCAAAGGGGGTATGATAACATATTTCAGTTTGGATTCAGGTGGAATGGTATGACGCATTATGGATGCCAAGGGTGAAATAGTAAGAAGGTTAATCAGAGTATCAACAAAGAGAGTGTCGACATCAAAGTGTTTTTAAATGACTAATGTGAGAGATGTACAGCTCTCAGTATCTTGTCAAAGTAAACAATGATATAGACACACTTGCATATCATCGAACCATGATGGATTTGGTTTAAGAGGGTTATAAGGATTAATGGAAGGAATAGTTATTGTGGAGGATTACAACAACTAACGTAGGAAGAATATTTGAGAGCCTATGAGTGGGCTAGCACTTGTTGTAATATGATTGGACACCTTCTTTATTTTAGGATTCATGGGGTTGATTTTACATGGCACATTTGTAGGTGGTGGTGGAGCCACATTTTTTACTGACACTTCCTTGGTGTTAGGTATCATGGTGTCAAATGTGAAAGGCCTTATAGGTGGTAGAGGTAGTAGGAGGTAACTTAACCTTTAGTTTTTCTTGGATCGATGATACTCCAACTAAAGTAGAGGGATGTGGTCCCAAAATTGAAGGAAAATTTGAGGGTGGAAGAGGGAAACATTAGTGAGATTTAGGAATCTTAACATTCTTCCTTAATTCAAGACATGGAACTCCAACTTGTGGTTGGAGAGTCAGATCTAATTTTACCTATGGATGAATTAAATTAGAGATTGGGTGAACTCATAAAGACCTTATCTAATTTACTTTGTTACACACTTATGAGGGTGAGGGTTCTAATGTATAAGGATGAGATTCTAGTGATTTTGGTGAAAAAACTCTAACTTTGTCAAAGACCTTGGGGTAAAGGGTAGTGAGAGGGTTAGAGGTAAAGGTTGACACTCATTATGTAGGTTAAGGAGTTTTAAGTCATTCCTAAAATGATGCATGATCTAGCTTCATGGAGTCAAGAAATTCTAGACTTTTCACTAAACATGAGAACGGTTTAGATGAAGTTAAATTAGGCCTTACAGTTGCTTCTTTAAAAGGCTTATGTGATTGAGAAAGAGGGAGATTTTTAGCCTATGCTACCTTGGGCCAAAGATGAGAAAGAGTTGTAACAAGGTCTTCTTAAACAAAGATAGGAGGAGGGGCATGGTCTTCCATGGGTAGAGGAGAGGTAGGTAAAGAAGGATTCTTAAGGGGGTAGAGCATAGGTATAATTTCTACCTCAACATGTTGGTGAGGAATAGGTAAAGTGTGATCTTCCATAGGTAAAATAAGTAGTAAAATTGGTTGAATTGGAGTAGGCACAATAGGTCTCTCATCTAATGTAGGAGAAAATAACACTAGCTCTTCTAAGAGTGAAGGAGGAGAGGATGGGGTGTTACCTTCTATCAGTGGAGGAGAGGTAGGTGAAGAGGGTTCATAAAGAGGGTATAACATAGCGATGATGTTCCCCTCAACATGTAGTTAAGGAATGGGTAAGGCATGATCCTTAAGTGGTAAGAGGATAGGTAATATGGGTGTAAAAAGAATTTGAAATATAGGCTATTCTTATGGAAAAGGGAGTGATAAAGGAGGCTCTTCCTCATGTGGGAGTGGAATGGGTAAAGTAGGCTCTTCTACCTAAGAATCAAGAATGGGAAAAACAAATTCCACTAATTTTGGGAGAGGAGTAGGTAAAATAGGTACCTCATGTTTTGGGATAGGTTAGACTGGAGGTAAAGGAAAGACCATATTGACTATATGGATATTATGATCACATGAGTTATTAGTCATGGTATGAACAATATTTTGATTGGGTGAATGGTTAGGAAAAGGATATTTGAACACATTCATATTTTGGCTAGCAAGTGCATTAGGGTTATACAAGATGAGATCACCCCTATAAATCATGTCTTTAAAAATGTTCTTGAATGTTTTACAGTTATTAGAATTGTGGCCTTTGACTTGATGGTAGCTACAAAACTTATCCTCCTTGTACCAAGTTAGAATAAGATGGGAGGAATCAAACTATATATAATGCTTGATTTGAGGAAGGGTTATGGCTCCTTATTGCAATAGTTTTCTCTAGAATATAAGTATATGACTCCCTAATGGGATTGTATTATAGTATTATATTTATTCATACCATTGTTGGAATTGCTTGGTTGGATTTTGTGAAGTCAAGGAATTAGGCTAGTTTGTGGTGGTGGAAGAGGCTGATTTAATGACCACTACATTGGTAGAGCCTTTATATTTTTGGATAGAAGGAGAAGTTTTAGAACAAAAGGAGTCATTTGATTTGGAATTGGCATTATTATTATGTAACTTTATTTTGTCTTCATCTATGGCCCAAATCTCAAGTTTCCACACCATTGTAAAGGCTTCATAAAATGTGTGGAAAGTTTGTACTTAGAGTGTGGATGAATTGTGCTTAGCACATTCCCTTGAGAATTTATGAATAAACTAAGGTTATGGTAAAGAGAAGGAGATTTGATTGATTAAGCCTCTCTAGTGAGCGACAGAAATTTGTGATAGATTCATCATCAAATTATCTAATAAAATAAAGTTCAATAATAGATACCTTTTTATAAATGTTAATAGAGAAATGGTCTAAGAATAATTATGTGAGTTGGGTAAATGATAAAAGGGAATGATAAGTTATAGAGCTATACCAATCTAGGGAAACCCCTAAAAGAGACATAGGGAATGTGTGAAGTAGTAATGCATCATTGTGCCCTATTAAATAACAAGCATGTCTAAATGCTCAAAAATGCTTTTGTGGGTCCTCTTTACTCTGTAAATGAGTAATTTTGGGGAGTTCCCATTGGCTTGGATAAGGGCCAATATACATAGAAATATGGATGGGCTTATTGCATATATGATCATAAGATAACACATTTTTTGAACCTGACACAGATGTCTCTAGATTAGACATCTTGTCCATCAGCATCTTAATGAGGTTTAGAGGAGGATTGGCTTGGGAGATACCCCCTAAGTTATAGGTAAACTGATAAGAGGAAGAGGGAGTGTATGACATAGCTTTTTGTGGTTTTTTTGATCCAAAATAGGGGTAGTGAGTCATAGGTTGGGGCGGTAGAAATAAAAGGGGCTTATCCTGCTAGGTTAGGGACAATACTTTGGTTGAGTGGTGTTATTGTAGGTTGGGTTTTTGACATGGTTATATTGGGTGAAGGGTGAGTCATAATTCATGTAATTATAGGTGTGAGAGTAGATTGGATGGGTACCACCAAATTCTAAGATGGAGTTAGACTTGATTGAATTGCTTGTGGTTGTGAAGATAGGGAAGTCACAATAGGGTTTAGGTGGGATTGGGTAGTTGGCAATGCTAAACTTTGGAAATTGTTTATGGTTGGGTTGCTTATCAAAGTGGTGGTTTGAGTAACCATGGGGAAAATAGTGGAGACATCTGAAACTAAAGTAGTTTCTATCAGAGAAGTTAGCATACCATATAATGGGTCACCAGAATAATTTTAGGTTTAGCTCATGACAAGGTAGTGCTAAAGGGCTACCACATTATGTTCAAGAAATTTAGAAAAATATTTGTCTCCTTTAGGTACAATGGGAATTTGGTTGGAGCTAGGAGTATTCTCTTTATCTAATGTATGCTCCATGGTAGAACTAGTGACAAGAGGGGAAGGTGGAAGTGGTTTTCAGCTTGTGTAATTGACAATAATTTTAACTTGGCTTCATGTCAATACCATGAAATAAGAAGTATAAGTAGTCTTATAACTTTGTATTAGTGACAAAGTGAGGAAAAAATAAGTTTGGGTGAGTGTAGGTAGGTTATTTTAGCTTGTTATTTTGAGCAAACTAAAATTACATAGTCATTGACATTAGTCACTTGAATGATATTAGTTGGTAAGAGTCTATCGATATTGGTGGATTTAACTGATGTCGATCACTATGGAATCTTTGGAGATGAAAAATTCAACATTTTAGAAACTTAGATGCAAAAACTAGGTAAAATAGAGGATGTAAGAAGTCTATAAAAGGAGGATAAACACTTATAAAACATGATATAATAGGTTATACACCTTGAGTATTATAGATGGTGCTGATTTTATAAATCAATGGAAAAACATCCTTACCAACTCCAAAATATGGAAGGCAATATAAAAGTAGAAAAATAACATAAAACCACTAATTATTAACTCGTAGAGATTACTTTTAGTCTCATATTGGCTTATGCCTTAATCATATGGTGAGATGAGAGTTTGGTTATCGAGGGTACTAGAAAGCAATCTATAGCTGGTTTCATGTTAGTTTTGGTGTTCAAGAGGAAATCTATGTTAAACTAGGTACATGGCTTGTTATAGGAGCTTTCTCCTTACACTTCATAGACATGAAGCCAAGCCAAGCTGCTTAGCCAAAATATACCTTCTGCCTAGAGTTTATATTCTACTAGAGAATAGATTGGGCTCTCATCTTGGTGGTGAAATCCAATTAGGATAGTTGGGTAGGGTAAGGTGATCCACCAGCTGATGAAATATTAATGGGCCTTATCTCACATAAGCTTAGATGTTTGTTTTTGTGAGTGTGATATAGTAGTGTAACATTGGTGTACTATAATTTATTCATAATGCTTGTAATTAACTAAGTGAGCTATTATTCAGTAAGCAAATAATGAAGTATAGTATGTTTTAAACCCAAATTTGAAGTGTTTTGATTCGAATGAAAGCATAGATGAAATAAGAGAAGAGAATTAATTTCACAATCCTAATGTGCATGAATGAAAGAGATAAATGAGGGATTCTTTTTATCTTGCAATAAAAATGATAAGTTTCTTTTAGAGGCAAAAGAAAGAGAAGAGTGACAAGGAAGAAGAAATTTCAGCTTATTGCCTTTAAATAGAAAATAAAATGTTGAATATTTTATTTTGAGGAAAAAGTGGGGGAGAAAGTGCAAGGAATGAAATTTTCACTATAATGCACCTATATGAATACTTAAAATAAGTAATGAACCCAAGGAAAACTCTAGGGTCCCACCAGGCATGCCAAGAATGTTTCACTAAATTTTAAGTCTATTTGATGTTTAAGGAGAAAAAGAGATGAAGGGTAGGGATTAGAGATTAGAGAGAACCAAAATTGGTTGCATACCACATCTAAATGATGTTGAGCACTAATATTTGGCTAGGGAGGACTACCTATGAATAAGAAAGCACTACCACCAAAATATTTGTTAGTAGATATATGAGTGGGCTACAAAGCTATGTGCTTATTCTTAGAAGTGTTAAACTTTCTTAGGGATAATAGTCCAATTTTTGAAACAAAATGGTAATGAATAAAAAAATAAAAAAGAGAGTAAGAGAGATATGTTTGTACTATTCTTGTAGTTTGAGTGTAGTAGAGATTGATACATTGCAAGTAATGTGAGTTATTGGTGTTTTTGGAGGTTGTTTGGGTAGGCTCAAAGAGGTTATTGAAAATACATAGTCACCAATGTTGGTTAGGCTATTGATGTCGATAAGGATATATGATCAACATCAATTATTTGATTGATGTCAGTTATGTGACTGATGTTAGTAGGGGCAATAGGTTCTCAAGAGGTTGCAAGAGACTTTTCTGAGATGGGAGGTGGATATTGGTTAGGATTTATGTGGTTGGGAAGAGTCATAATGGAGTAGGTAAGACTCATGTGTGTCTAGACAAAGGTTTGGTATGTTTGAAGTAGAGGGAAATAAGTGATGAATTTTTACAACTCCTCCATAGGGAGATTTTTGATGTTCATAAAAAGATAAATAGTATAGTGTAAAGTAATTGTAAAATGAATGTTTAAAGGAATTAAAAAACACAAAGATATACTTAGCTAATGAAATAGATGAACCATGGATGTTGGAGAGATGGCTCTGATGAGGCATGTTAAAGTAATATATTAACAAAAAAACAAGTGTGTGTTACCTATTCAAAATAATCCAAGCTCTTTGCAGTATATCAATTCCTAATCTGGACTGATTTGTGTAGAGTAATGGAAAGTCTGGATGTAAAAAGTTGAATGCTAAATCCTTTATGTAAATAACTAATTTTTTTAATTGAACATTAGCTTGGAATTTATCTTAATTAATCAATGCCAGTGATCCTACCGATGTCGACCATGGGATGACTGATGTTGATGGTATGAGAATAGGTTAAATGACTATTTTAGACTATTTTTTATTCTTTCTCTTGCTAAGTGTGGTATCCATTAGAAAATGGTATAAATGTGAGGTTAAGAAGGATGTAGTTAGTTAGTAATTTATGTATTGGGTGAGAACAATTCATGGGTAGTTAGGATTAGGGGGCTAAGTCTTGATGTGACTCAGAGGATAAGAATTAGTCTTAAGATGAGGTGGCCAGGTAAGGTGGCATAAGTAGTTTTTAATTAACTAAATTAAATATTTTAAACTAATTAAATGTGTGAGGATTAAAAACATGGGTTATGAAGGATAATTATTAAAAGGGGCTCAAGGGGGGGTTTTGACACATGGAGTTATGCATGTGTGTGATGTAATTTTGGTGTCTACAACAACATTTTGTTGTGAAGATTAACTTCTTCCTTTTATGAGTTATTCCTTTATATTTCACTACTCCATACAGATTTAGCCTCATGATTTATAAACTATCTAGTTGATCCTGATTGTTGCCTACTCTAACATGGTATCATATATATGCTTATATAAAAATCCATAGAATCTATTGTGAGGTCTTGCATTCTTTTTGGTTTAAAATTTTCATCAATTTCAAAATTTTAGGGTTTTATGGGGTTTCATATAAATCCATGAAAATATACATACACAATGTCTCTAAGTGAAAAATGGATAGTTCTATTGGATTTATAGGGTTTAAAAGCCATAGGAATTCCTATAACCATAGCCTATTTTCATGACATTCCATTTTTAGCCATTTTGGAGGGTTTCAAGACCTTTTGTGAATTTTATAAAAATAATACCTTTCAATGACTTTGAGGAAAAACCACTTCTAGGTTTTTTTAGGTTTGTTAGGAAATTAGGTGGATCTGTTTAATTTTTTTGATAATCCATATATAATATACATGTTTAGAGGTTTTTTCAACTCAGTGAGATTTCCACACCTCATAGGTAAGTTTGAAAGTTGAAGACCTTTCAAAAATAGAAAAACATTAGTTAATAAACATTCCATGAGGTGAAAACTACCCTTGATAGACTTTTGCACATAAATGAACTTGTATCCCTACATTTACACATATCAAATGTTACCCCCTACATTTGTACCCATCAAACTCTACTAGTTAGATTTATACTCATCAAAATCCACCCATGCATTTACACACATTAGATTCTAACCCATGATCATGCACATATTAGGTTCCAACCTATACTCGTGCATCATTCGAGTTCTAAACCTTGTTTTCACAACATATGGATTTTAACATTTGGTTAACCATACTATAGGTTATAAATCCTACTCATGCATGCCTTGGAATACTATTTATTCAAGATAGTCTCAAGTTGGGACACCTGTAAACACACCTTTTTCACTTTCATGTGATATCTTAGAGACCACTAAATTTAAGATAGTGGATAGTGAAACTATTCATTTTCACAATTTTCATAAAGAAGGTACTTTTTGGATGATTTCACCCTCACATCAATCAAATTGAGAGGGGGGAGAATCCAAAATATGTCTTAACCCCTGGTCACATTAGAGTAGGGTATTTTTAAAGGGCTATTTTTTGACAAAATTTTATATTTTTCAATGAATAAATTTTTGAAAAAAAAATCACCAAATTTTCTTATAAAATGTTTTTTAAATTATTAGATTCACCAAAATATTTATATATTACTAATAGATTTTATGTTATTCCTTAAAATTTTCCTATCATACTTATGTTCCATATATTTCATTATAAAAATATTTTCCTACAATTATACACTTCCACAATTTTATCATTCTTTAAAAAATACCATGCATTGTAGTTAAACCACTAGTCAGTTCCAACCCAAAACTGTTTAATTTTTTATCTAAAAGGGCATATGTTTTTTTTTTTGGGATGTTGATTAAAAAAAAAATCAACTACTTTTACACACTCAAAAAAATTAAAATTTTCCAAAGTGGAGATTATCGTTACCATCTACAACTTCAAATACACATAACTTGCAGCATCCTACTCCTTTTGAGGTGCCATTTTTTATGAAATTAGACTTTATTCAAGATTTATGCATTATTAATTTTATTTTTCATTATAAATTTTAACCTCTATAAAATCATGTGGGTTTCATATTCATAATATATCAAGACACATATTTCATCAGATAATTCCTTTCAACACCATGGATTTAAGTTTTCTTTTGATTATTACATTATTCAACTTTCATGAGTGGAAAGTCAACATGAAAATATTATTGAGGATTAAATTCTTACACTAAATAATAATTGGTACAAAAAGTAACACCTTATGTAGAAAAGGTGAAGTGGTACACTATAAGTGATAAAGGCTCCAGTCTTCTACACTTGTCTCTGTTTCCTAACCCACTCTTTCATATTGAATCTACCAAATATCCCAGGAAGTCTTATCCATATTATAAAAAAACTTTGAGAAGAAATACATAATTAAAGGTCATGGATTATAAAATTATCTCATCATTTTGAGCCCAAGATATTGTTATATGATAGAAGAGTTCTTCACAAAGTTTAAATCACGCAGGTTGTATATTAAACTTTGTGACATTGAATAAGGATTAGAAATTGATTATTTCCCTCCTTTCTAAATTGGATCTATCTATTGTGTCTTAATTTATACCATCCATGCCACCAAGTGTGTCATTGGAAGAACATGTACCATGTCATCCTTAATTGAATTTATTATTTACTTGACTCAGGATTAAGACAAGTTCTTTCAAATGAGTACATTAAAGTCATATAAATTGCATGCCTTAATTATGATTCATGACAAATAGAGGTTTTGAACAACAAATAAAATAAATAGAAGGACATAGAGTAAGTAAAGGGTCAAAAATATGATGATAATTCAAAATCATCAAAAGAATCCCCCTTTTTTGATGAGAAACCTAAGAAAGAGTGGCTCACATGTGACTACTTCAATAAATCTAGACATTATGAGTCCAAAAGTATAAAGAAGTAGATTGACCAACTGACTAAGATTATCAATAAGCACAAAATCAATATCCATGACTCATAACATTAGATTTTATCAACATAAAAATCTTCTAAGGCCAAATAAAATGTGAAGGGAAAGGATAAGGGAAAATCACTTGTTACAATTGCATCCCAACATTCCATATGGGTAATTAATTTTAATGAATTTCACCACTTGGCTTCATCATAGGAGATGTTATTATACTTGGATTCTTGCTCTATGCTTTCCATCTTATTGGGTGATAATTATTATTCATAATCTAGTGGGAGTGGATCTATTGAAGTGAATGATGGGAAATTTCATTATGTTTTATCTATTCCCTCTTTACCCACCAATATCATATCTATTTATCAGATCACTTGCATCAATTCACAATAGAAAGTTAATTTCACACTAAACTCAATGGTTATTATGGAAGCTAATAATGAATCCATTATTTTATTTGTAAAATTAGATCATCAAGCACACCTTTATATTTTATCACATTTTCCCCATTATCAACCTTCCAAAACACTACTCATTCAGATGGGGTGATTAAATAATGACATGAGTGATTTGACCATCTCAACTCTCACTACCTAGAGTAACTCACTCAAAAAGACATGGTTTATGTGATTTTCAAAATTAAAGTTTTTTGATATAATTTGTCAAGGTTGAATACTTGGTAAACATCTTGGGGATAAGTATGAAAAGGGAAATCATGGAGAGATGAACATATGTTGGAGATTTTCCATGGTGACATTGTTATTACATTTTTAAAACCTTCATTCAATAGGACTAAATATGTTTAACCATAAATTGGATCTTGTATTTCTATTTTAGTATATAGAGTTAAGAATATATAAATTACAATACACAAAAGTGAAAATTGGATATACAATAGGCCAATTGGGCGTTAAACTTAGATATACACATACACTACATTTAGTAACTGAGATAAAATAAAAATAATAATTACAACTATGATAGATATGGAAATGACAAAGAAGTATCATACTTACCATGTTATTATGTTAATTTAGTTTTATATCAAGAATAGGCATAAATTAGACTAGATGAGGATCCTATAGAAATCATCAGATTTTGAATTTGATGCTTCTAGAGTCATGGAAACTAACATCATCCTTGGATAGTTATTTTGACATTAATTTATAAACTCAATGAAATTCTCTTATATGGAATACCTACTAAAAATGATATGACCAATTGAATGCTTTTGGGTCTGACTTCACCTTGACTCTAGTGCATTCATATTTGGGTCATGGACTATCATTCCTCATAGATTTTCAAAACCCTAGTTCTTCATCTCCATAGTGACCTTATGGGTAAAAGGGTTAGTGGGAACATAGTGTCAATACGACTTCAAAGACCCCTCTATCAATGAGTGTTGTCTACATAGCCAATACTTTGAAGAGGACCTCAGACTAATGTATTTATCCCTTACATGTTATCTTGTGTGTAAATCATTATATATATATATACACACACACACACACACACACACACAGACCCTAATTCTTCATCTTCATAGTGACTTTATGGGAAAATGGGCTAGTGGGCACATAGTGTCGATATGACTTTAAAGACCCTTTTATCAATGAGTGTTGTCTACATAGCCAATACTTTGAAGAGGGCCTCAGACTAATGTATTTATCCCTTACATGTTAGCTTATGTCTACATCATGATATATATATATATATTATATATATATATATATGTATATATATATATGTATGTATGTATATATATATATGTGTGTGTATGTATGTATGTATGTATATATACATACATGTATATATATAAATATAATATATATACATACATACATACATACATATACATACATACATACATACATACATATATATATATATATATATATATATATTTATATATACACGCGCGCGCGCGAGTGCACGTGTGCACACACATATATAAATCAATTAAAATAGTGACTTAACTTGTAACTTGTAAATTATAAATCTTAGGATGTTGTTTTAGTATCTCAGACTTGTAGATGTGTTATGTCTATAACTAGTATAGAATTAGGAATAAATAGGAAAGTTATGTTCAATTTAATGTTCTTTGAATGCTCTTTTTTTTGAATTCTAGGTGAGGAATAAATTAGGGTTGATCTTGTATTTATATCAATAACTTTAGGGAATTAACTCACATTAAATTAATTAGGCCAACCATTAGGATGTGTTTCATTTTCAAATTAAATGACTTTATGGCATTATACACTTGTGTCAAGTTAGGACACTAGCATCGACACAAATGTCTATCATATACATTAGTGTCCAAGGAGTAATAAATTAGGGACAAACATAGAACTTACATAGGTGGAAGATAAAAAGGTTTTAAACATTTTGGGTAGGATAGAAGGTATGGTTTATGAACATAAGAATGTCAGACTAAGAGATAGGTGAAAATACATATGATAGAGTATATGCAATACTATAGAATCTAGGAAAGATCCATAATTAAGAGGAATAACAAAGGTTTGAGTTTCCCAACTATAAAAATGGAGGTGCTCTATAATACATAAAATAGTGTCTATATTTACCCCCTTTAATATAATAATGGAATTGTTAGTTAAATGAAAAGAATATTTACTTAGGTGTGTATAACACACCTTATCTTTGCATGAGCCCAAATTGATTACTTTTTCTATGACTGATATACAACTAAAATTATGTTATAGTACATAATCAATTCATACAATATATAATTTTAAGTATTTGAAAAGATTTAAATTGAAAGAACAAGGTTTAGGAGTACACATATATATCAACGTAATTATCTTGCCTATTCATGAGTTGATTTGAAAAATGTATCATTATAAGACTCTAAAACTAAGATTTAGAAATACATACATACATACATACATACATACATACATACATACATACATATATATATATATATATATATATAGAGAGAGAGAGAGAGAGAAATATTGGAAGGTTCATGGCCCTAACCTTAGATCAAATGTGAGTTTCCACTCGATAGTTGAGATTAGCTCAACTGTGTAACCCAATCATGCTTGTAACCTGCTAAGTATGAGTAAACAAAGTGAACTCATACCATAAAATTGGTAAGTTTGGATGATACAATCAATTCAAACCTGAAAACTTGGAAATATTGAGTGATTTAATCATCTCAACCATATCAAAAATGAACCAACTACTTTAGTAGATTGGCTCTATAAGAGTACATCCTAGGTATTAGTGTGCTAAAGTAAATCCTAGTGGGTGATGATAGTAACTAAGAGTGTTTTAAAATCTAAAACTGATTTGGATTTTAATATATTAGGTACACATTTTATATAATATTAACCTTAGATATGTTACATTCTTAAATTGTGTATAACAAGAGTATTAATGTATAGAATTTTACCACAATTATGAATTTGAATCATATAACTATATTATTTTGAAAATTTGGAAAGTACTAAGTGTGAATAACATGTTTCCAATGAATTTCCCCAGTATATATAGATAAATATGAAATAAGTCCCAATGTGGAGGATAGTGTGGAGGACGTGTTTCCAAAACATGCCACCATTATAATCTAGAGTTGTTGTGTACTGAATAAGTGTGGATAAAAATCTTCCAAAACATGCCCCTAATATAATTTGGAGATGTTAAATACTAAATAAGTGTTGAGAACATGATTCCAAACAATTCCCAGATTGTAATCTTAAAATTTTAATGTGTTTAAACCAATTCCATATGACATGCCCCCACTGAATCTAAAAAACTATTATAAGTATCAAACACTAAATAGGTGTGGATAACATGCTTCCAAATCATGCTCCCACTAAATTTTAAAAATATGGAAAATATGAATAAAATGTCTCTATGACATGCCTCCACTAATATGCCCCCCTTTTGAGGTGAAGAAAGAATATAAATTGTTAGTTGCCTCACCTCAAAAGGATAAGACATCTGTATAATCTATGAATGTAACCATGTAGCATATAGAAGGATATGTATAGGTAGATAAAACATTGAAGTACATAGAATAATGTGATCACATGAAGGCATATTATAAATGATAAGGATCATCATAATGTATATATAGTAGTGGTACAATCTCAAACAAATTAAGCACATATAAACAAAATCAATTCAAATCAATTTTTAAAAAAATGGTCCAAGCAGACTGCAAACAAGGAGCATGTTCAAATGTTATGTAATTAAAAGGACATAAGTTATAAAAATGTACATAATATCAAGGATGACATATTTAAATTTACATATAATAAATAATGACATATTCAAATGTCAAATAAATCATACATAAGCACAAGGGCATAAATAAAGGAACATATTTAAATTCTTGATTAATAAAGACAATAGTAAGGCAAGACACTCAAGGAAGTGCATAAAGGAAAGAATAAGCATCCAACATAGACATGTCATAGTATCCCATGGACCAAATGTGTTAGCAAAAAATGTCAATGATGTAGCATATCAAGTACCCTATTTAAGATATAATCATGGATACTTGCATGTGTAAGTACATATATGAGATCAAAATATCATAATGTAGAGTGACTATAGAATGATGTAACCTAGAAGTATCATGATAATACAGGTGGATTCCCCAATTTACATAACACATGAGTAGAGGAAATTCCCAACATATAAAATAGGAATAGATGATGTATTTTTGTATGTCTATATCACACTCAAGTAGAATCATGCCACACATATGTATGTAGGAGTAACTGATATGCACTCTATTAACATGGAACTAAAACATAGATGCTAAGGATATAATGAAACATGTAACTACCAAAAAATATTTCTATAATTTTTAGTGATTTTTATTTTTGTGTTACTTTTAGAATATTTGGAGATATTGGTCTATGATATCCAAAGGCTGATCATAAGTATATCCCTACTCAGTGCATAAAACCTTAATTTGTATATTTTACATTGTTTACATCATGGTTTGATAATGTGAAAAGGTACATAGAATGTTCCTCCTCATGTTTTTCATGTGTATTAGAAGAATTAATACTATCATTTAGAATACATACTAATTTTCCTTCATGATAATATGAAATACCTTGCCAATTTGTAATATTATTTTCTTCCATTTGGTATAACCAAAGAGTTCCTAGTGTAATTGAATATGGAGATGTGGTAGGCATAACCCAAACCTTTGCTTGAATTTCTTTAAGACCACTTGCAATGAGTATTATTAAGCTTCCCAATATGTATTTCCAACTAACCTATTTTTCAAAGTCTTGTTGACCGAAACCCATCTAAGATATATCATTTATACAGAAAATGGTTTTTGTTTGTGTATGATAAATATGGTTATGCCAAAAAAACACCACCCATGAATAAGGTGGTTATAAAATTTTGTTTGTCTAGATGCTACTTGATTGGTTTACTTTGAATCCCTTGGTTTGTAGTGCATAGCTCTTATAAATTTGAATTATTTTTTAAAGGATCATGCAAAAAATTGCTAATTTTTTTTTGATCAGTAGGTTGCGAACATAATTCCTCAGGAGGATCATCAAATGTAATCATTTGAACATAGATTAAATCTTGGATCTTTTATTTTAAGGTAAATAATTTGTTTTTAGAACCCCTTCTCTCTAATGAAAATCACAAAAAGAATTTGTATCATATACTTTGGGTATAAGTCCATTTATATCAACCTCTATAAGATGAGAGAGAGAAATAAGCTAACATTATACTAATCATGGGAATAGTGATTTTTGAGACTCAGGTAAATGTGAGAACTATCTCTTTGGTGTATTTTGTATACAAATAATATTTCTAATCTTTTATTGGTTACTAACACTTTATATCTTGAAAGAACCCATCGAGTCTCAATATATTTGAGTGCACACCTTAAGGGGTGCATCAAGAAAGGGGTGGAAAGACCGTTGGTGCTTCACATGATTATTATCCATTATACCACTTATTATCTACACATTTATCTCTTAAAATTATTATCCCTACAATTTTTATTCTCTATTTACCCTTTTTATTTTTTTACTATATTTATCCTCCTATTCTTCACCTTAATCCCCTTTTTTTAGTCAACTATACTAGGTTGACTGGGTCGACCCTATATAGTTTTAGGGGATTTTCACTTAGGAACTAGTTTGGCCTTTAGTCGACCTAACTCATGACCTATTAAATAATTGTTCAAAATTATGCTAGGTCGATTGGGTCAACCCTATTAGTTAGGATTTTTAGAAGGGTTTAGGTTCAAATACTTCTAGATATATGAGTTCATTTCTCTAATACTCATAGATGATAAAAATAAGTAAGATATATTGTGCATCTACTTGTTGACCATTTTACTTAAGGAACAAGCTTAGGGTTCCATAATTTCATTAAAGATATAGATCTTGTCTTGTGAAGAAGTCTTTTGGATCCATTGATAAGTTGTGTAGCTTAGAGATGGTTTGTCTTTGTCATTCCTACATACAAAAATAACCTCTTGTGAAGCACCTTGTCCAAGGGAAATGTTGAGGCTCCATAGGTTTGTCTTCAAAGGTAATTATTCTTAACTTTGTTTCTCATTTGTAAGAGTAGATAGATATAAATTTTTACTTCTCTTCTATGTATTAATATTTCATATATATTTACATGAGTATATGTCTTCTATGCATGTTTAATTTTACTATTTATAACCCCCACTTTGTGCCACAAGCTTTGGTGAGCACCTGATTATATTTTTTTTACTTGTTATTTTAGTGAGATATTAAAGCATAGGACTCCCTTAAGGTTATTACATGATTATGCTTGACTGGAAGCTTTGGAACCCTCCCTAGCATGGTATATTATGGTAAGAGATCCCCTAATTAGGTCTAGTAGATATCACATTGGTCATGTTCCTGCTTAAAAAATGTATCCCCAATTGGAAGTGTATCGTATGATCTATCTTTTCTAAGTTAGGATTTATTTATAAACATGATGCATTTTTTATTGCATACATTATAGTGAACATGACATGAATATAACCCTTACAAGTTTTTTTTCATTTTTTTCATTATTTTATCATTTTTTCATATATTTATGATGTTGGGTTGACTATATTTAAATATTACTAACTTATGTGTGCAAGTTTAATATAGAGTCACATTAATATGGCTCTATTCTATTTGTGTAGGTTTTTCTTTAGGTGCAGGCTACTCGGTTGACCTAGTCAACATAGTACATGTTTTTAGACTTTTAAGCATCTAGTTTAACATATCGAGTCAACCCAATTGACCTTATACACTTTCAATCATCTAGTTCAACATACTTAGTTTACCATGTACATTTTTAGGCTATCAACAAATAGAATTTGCAAAGCTAGGTTGACCTAGTTCATATAGTTAACATAAGTTACACATATAAATAAAGGTTCTTCAATAATAATATCATCTTTATTTTCATCCTCCAACCCACTAAGGTTCCTTTATATCCTTCTTTGTCATTTCTAACATTTTTTATAGTTCTATTTTTCATAGTTTTTAGTCTTTAAAACTGCCCCTATACAGTCAACTATGTTGACCTTGTCGACACAGTTCTATATTCTGTATATTATTTAGAAATCTAGGTTGATTTTATTGACATAGTTCATTTTTATACCTCTTCTTCCATAGAAAAAAAGGTGACACTATCTAACCTATTCCATATTCTCTTTATATGTTGTCGATTGAATTAACACTGTATTATGTTTCAAAGTTAGAATTAACACTTATATGTTAGTAATTAGCTCACACCTTCATTTTTTTTATTTGCATGTTTATAATAGATAAAATAATTTAATTAATTATTTTTAAATATACTATTTAGTTTCACTATTTTCTCTTTTATGCACACACTAACAAATCACAAAATATTAAAACACATTTTAACAATTGTCTACCTAAGGCCTACATACTTGGATTTCATCACCAAGGGGGAAGCTAACTTGGTTTTCTAACCAAGTATAAACATGTAGTTAATGGTATATTTTGGCTAAGTACCTAACACCCTTATCACTATGGTGTGTGAAGTGAGGGGGTAATCACCAATACCAAGCTAGTACCATTGCCAATACATATCCCTTTCATCCCAAACATCCTAAAACCATATTTAGATTGATTTTTAATTCATTGATTACAACCAAATTCATATCACATCTAAAATTATACTCTAATAATCTAAAAAATTTAGGTTAGTCACTTAGTTATCTTTTACTTTCCAAGTTGATTGCTTTATCTTTACTTAATTATATGTTATATTGAAAAAACTTGCATTGGCCATCATTGGTGTAAGGTGTTATGTTGTGTACCTAAATTGGATTAACCTCATTAATTCAATTTATTTTGCATTTAATTTCATTTATTTTTTTCATAATAACTTGTAAAACTATTTTTATTTTAGTACACAGTCATTTCTATTGACACAATCTCTTATAGGCTATCTATTTTTCCTACGTACTATACTAGGTCAACCCATTCAACCTTGTATACTTTTCCAACCTCTATTTTCTATACTAGGTTGACCTAGTTGACTCTATATAGTTTCTAGCTGTTATTTTCTATACTAGGTCTACCCAGTTTAATTTGTACTATTTTTGTCACTTTTTATTTCTTTCCTTTTTACATCTATCTTACCTTGTTTAGTATTTCTCCTTCATCATGAACATTTTGTTTGATTATGAAATTGAGTTGAATTCAATAGACATGATGAGTTTTACCAATCCTCATAGGGTCTCCCATAAGAAAATTAGATCTCCTCTCTTGGATGAGAGTAATGTTCATATAGCCACTCACACAATGAACTATGGGATCCCTCCTCATTCATATTCATAGCATAATCCTCTCTTCTCACTAAAAGAGAAACCTAAATTAAAGGATACCCATGAAATTTTCTTCTTTATCTCTAAATTTTTTCAACATTAAGGAAAAGATCCATCTACCATTTACCATCTGATTATTAGTGGTTAAGTGAAAGATCCTCATTCACCTTCTCCCACATTCTCAAATGGATTTTGAGGTACTACTTTATTTTATTCTCAACCTCTTCCCTTGATTATGACCCTTTTCATACCATGACCTCTTCTTATTTAAATTCTTTTACCTCCATGCCTAGTATCTCCACTAACATGGTAGGTTCTACATCTAGTGGGCCTCTCCCAAGACCCATTGTGTTAACCCTTCCACTAGTGCATTGTTTAATACCCAAGGTAATCATACTTCTAGTGTTTCCTCTTCTCATCCTTTTATTAGTCCATCTTTTTCCATAGAAGAAACTTTTGCCACTAGTGCCTCACATTCTAATAGTTCCTCTCAATCTCTTAGCAACACTAATAGTGGTACCAAAGCCATTAATATCAACTCTAATGATTAAAATAATTCTAAAATCACTAATCAAACCCACCAAATCTTGTTACAAACACTTAATTAAATGAATAATTTTCAAGCTCATAATACACATCAAATGATAAGAATGCAAAATCACCTTCTCCATCTTCAAACTCATCCTTAACCAACATCTTGGGGAATGCATAATCAAAACATTTCCTCACCTCCTCTTCAATATTCCCATGACAATCTCATCTCTCAACATCCTTTGGTCAACAAAACCATTAAGCATCTTCAAAATGAGCCTCCTACCACTCAAAGTGATAATATTGATATAGGTAGTACCACCCCTACCATTTATTATAATGGATCAATTGATCCTACTCCTCATATCAAAACATTTAGAAATATTTATAAAGACTGGGTCAAATTGAATACCTTTTCCGCTAGCAAGATCTTATCCAAAAATCTCATAATTGATGCTTTATATTGGTACAACAAACTTAAAATTCATTCTATTACTAGTTTGGAAGATTTAGTAAATGTTCTATTTCAAGAGTTCCAAACTAGTGATCTTCTTGAGAATACTTTGGCCCACTTTATAAATTATAAACAACTTGAAAATGAAATTACCTAAGATTTTTTAAAAAGGCATAAAACATTTTCCAACAAATGTGAACATAACATGGCTAATGATAACCTTTTCCATCTCTTTTCCAATGCTCTTTTACCCAAGTTACAATATCATGTCCTCACTCTATCTCCATATACCTTAGAGGAGGCCATTAACCAAATAAAACATCAATATTTCCTTATGCATCAATTTTAGCCACCCCAACCTTCTACATGTCCTCATATCTTAATTAAAAACAAAAATTATAATGCTACCAATGATGGTGTCATAGAATCTTATGACACCATTCACACTATTCAAGATGTTTTTCCTAACCAATCTTCAAAACTAGATCCCCCTTCTCAACAATACACCAATCCTCAGTTATGTTCTCTTAATACCACCAATGTTCATAAAACCTTATCCTTAGCCTAATTACTAAAATTTCTACCAATGCCTCTACTAAGATAACTTTATCCAACTCATCATATGAAATCTTAGTATGATCCCAACAAGTTTTGTTGGTTTCATTCTAGTTGGGGCCATTCTCATGAGACCTATAGGTATCTTCATAATTTAGCTATGGATTTTCTTCTTGGTCCTAATTTTAATCATGATTTAACCATTAAAAAGTGTCAATAATCGTATGATATTTATTTTAAGGATCATGAAACTAATACTAAATCTCAAGCCTTAAATCAAGCTAATGTTCATTTGGCTATCTATAAAGAACCTCTTCTTAATCACCAACCTAACCAAGACAACCAAGACAATCCCACCCTTTCCACCAACATTGTAGAAATCCTTGTTGATCCCATTGCTAAAGAGAATGTGGTTAATATGAATAATATGTGAAGGTTGGTTACTTTCATTGACCCTTCACCTATCTAAACCCCTCCATTTTCTCCTACATTTTGTGTTATCCAAGATTCTTCTCCAACTCACTTAAATGAGTTGGGGAAAGATGATATTATAAATTTTGATGAAAAAATTTCAATTCCTCCTTTAGATAATAATTTCCATTCTATTTCTACCATCCCTCCATCTTCTTTACTTAACACTAATGATAATCAAGTTTCTATCAACACTTCTTCTATCAATTCCCAACACCAACATAAACTAACTATTTAATCTTCACAACGTAATTTAAAATCTTGTTATAAACCTTCTCCTTATTATCAACACAAATTACAATGCACTTCAATTCCTCTTTTTTAGGACCTCCTTAAACACTATGCACCTATTATAATAACCCTCTTATGGGTTATCGTGATTTGGATCCCATCATGGAACTAACTAATCTCCCATCTCAAATTCCATTTATTGAGATTATGAGGACCTGTTCACATCATCAAAACCATATTATAAAACTATTTTTTAAAATAAACACCCCTCATCCTCCTCTAGTAGGATGTGAAGCAATGTTATCTATATCTCAAAATAACATATTACAATAATGTGAAGAGATGTCCATCGATGTTGACAAAATAATAGACATTTATCTTTCCTTAAAATTTCATGTTGCCTCTATTATTCTCGATGAGATTTTTCTTTATACACATGATCCTCATATATTTATTAGTGTCTAAATTGGTGATATCCAAGTCAAGCATACCTTGATTGATGAGGGTTATGGAACTTATTTTACCTTTCTCAATTTTATCAAAAACCTTGGATATTCTGAATATAATCTCATGTCCACACATAACACATGTCAAGGATATGATCGAAGGAAAATGTATCCTTTAGGTTATGTGTGGCTTCCCATTACCATCCTACCTATCACCATTCATGTGAAGGTGATGACACTTAACTTTTCTCACTCTTATAACATCTTGCTTGGTAGACCATAGACTCATCGTACGAGTGTAGTTACTTCTTATACCTACCAATGCATTAAATTCCATCATAATGGAGCCATCTATAGGATTTAGGGTAACACCAAATCTTAGAATTTTGAACAATTCCAACATTGTAGCATCTTCAAGATTATTACTCTTGAACCTTTGCCTAGTATTCTATTCTATGAGTCTCAATGATTTAATTTTCCCATCAACTCCACTACAAGTTACAGTGATAATCCTAAACTCATTGGGAATATTATTCATAATATCTTAGATTTTGATGATGATGATCCCAATGAGATCAACGTAAAATTTAAAACTTGCGATCTCTCAGCTTATCTCATCTCTTAGCTTCATGTTTCTTTGTAGCCTCATTCTCATAAACCTCCTTGTGATGACATTCCTGTTGTCCTGACTAAGACTCAAAATTTTATTCATCACACTTCATCAAATGACAATGACATCTCTACCTACATCATTGATCTTCACACGCCTGACTGTGATGATGGTTATTCTTTAGATGACCCATTATTATGTGGTCTTATTTAGGCCTATTATGTTAAGAATCTATTATCATTCTTATTTGCTTTAGTATTTTCATGTATCTTCCTATATTCGATCATTTATAGTTTCTAATTTTAGTAATTTTACTCTTTATTATAGGGTAGAGATGGTGTTAACACCTCCAATTTTTTAGAAACCTCATAGGAGTATGTTCATGGATCATGATATGACTTGGCCTTACCATTTTTTAGGCACCTTAAACTCTATAACCTACTTATCCTTGAGATGTGTATAATCCTTCTTCATCCTTCTACAAACCCTAACCTTCCATAAATATATATATCACTACAGTTGAGCCCATTTTTTTATCCCACTTTAGTTGAGTCTCTTCCTACTTATGATCCCATTGATCCCAATCCTATTCCTTTCCCACTATTACCATCTCTCAATGTTGGTTTGCTTCCTTTTCCTTAAATGGCTTTGTTGTACACCAAATGGGCTGGTGATCCTTTCCAAGATCCTTCCACTCCTATTACACGTCCTCCTATGAGTACTTATATTAAGCCTAATCATAGGCATATCTATTGATTCCATGACATAGATAATCATTCATCCAGACATTATCATAAGATATGAAAATATATTGATACTTTGTATCCTTATAGCTCTCAATATTTATACAAAGCCATACCTACCCTAAAGGTACTACCTGAGTATATGCCTAAGTATGGAGAAGTGTATTATCTTTGTCACCAATGTGGAACACATCACATTGATCATTGATGTATCCTTTAGTTACATCTTAAATATCACCTTATAATTATTCCTAAACCTTATACCATTCCTCCCATAAGTCATTCTCACAAGAAGGATCCTCTTTCTTCTCCCATGGTTTCACCATGGTTCCATCCCCTCTTGTGGTCCCTTCATACCTCATATTTATCCACCCTTTAATCCTTCACCCATGGACCTTCCCTCACATATGGATCCTTCCCCACCAGTGATTCTTGCATCTCCCATAAAGTCCAATCTCATGAATTATTTTTAGCATCCCTTTCCTGATATCCTTCCTCAATATGATCCATCTAGCATTCTTACCTTTTCTTTTAAAGACATTAGACATGAAATATTTTCCTAGTATTTACTAAAGATACATCAAATATTAGTTGTAGTTTGACTCCAACTTCATAGAGATCTATCAGATTTTCAAGATAATGTGTGTGGATAAATATATCAATATTTATGAACAAATACATGGTGTTCTTGCATTTTAATTTGGATTGGATGTGTGCTCCAATATTATCTTTATCTATTTTTTATATCATTTGACATTGTGTCAAATTATTATTTATCTTACATGGTGACTTTAATTTTTCACTATATATTACTTTTACTATAATTTACATTTGTATGTGGATGTCTTCATTGTCATTTCTTTCTTTTTATCTTGGGTTTATTTCTTAAAAGTTCTTATTTATTTTCCATTCATAATTTTTTACTTTCTTATCTTTGTTTTCATGGCCAATTATCATTGTAACTTGGTTATACACACCTAGTTACCTTTAAACATTCCTTTTTCCCATGTGATCAGCTAACAAATAATTAATCTCATTATATTCTCCTTTCACTAGTCCACTTTGGATCTCCTTTATCCCCTTTATTCCCTTTTCACAAACTAAGCATATACATGGTTGAGACTTGAGATAACATTCTAGTTCATTGTTAAGCCAAAGTGTCCTAGTTAGTCTTGTCTTTGGTTAGTTAGCTTCCTTTAGCCTAAGCCTATAACTCATTCATGTGTATCTCTTTATCTATCATGATTGGTCATTCCAAGTCCAGATGGATGAGGAATCATAAATATCTTTAAAAACATTCAAAATCTAAAATCATTTAACAAAAGTCAAGGATAACAAAAGGAAAAATCATTCCAAAATTCTTAAAAGTCAAATCACACTAAATGACATGATTCAATTCACATCTCCTTATAGACGAAGATTAAAATACATAGCTGGCCTCATGATAGAGATGAGTTCCATTGGGGTATGGTAATCTAGTAGATTAGAAAAGGAGAATAAAAAAAATACTTTATTGCTACCTACTTTCTCACATAAGTACCCAATCTTTGCAATAGATGGATGACTTTGTAAGGGGTCCTAAGAAATGGGGAACACGTTATGGGAAGGTAGGTCCATTTTAATTTTATTGTACCAATCTACCTTCATGATTTGATCTTAGTATCATACTTATTTTCCTATAAAGATTTATGTCTATAGAGAACATGTTTCCTTTGTACATTGATGGTCACTAGTCACTTAGTGTCTTCTCATGTCCTTAGTATACCTCATATCTCCTAAGGTCTTCTCATAAGATGCCTAAGTTATGAATTTTAGATTCCCTTTCTCACTCTCTACATTCCTCATATTTCCTCTTAAGAAATATTTTTTTGTTCACTGATCACTCCCCTAGGGATTCATTTGTGAGTTTCATTGCAATACCATGGATTGGACCTAACCTTCCTCATATATTACCACAATTTCACATTCCTATTACCAAGATTCCTTATTACCATATTTTCACATTTATTCCATCTCATTGGTGCTTCTTTTTTGAGTTAAAATGTAAGGACATGGATAGGACCTATCCTTCCTCACAAAATTTTCCTATGATCCAAGTCACAATCAAAATTACATGTGGCAAATATGAGATAAGATGTGTTAGATTATGAATTTTCACATCATTGACATGATTACTAGCTTGTTTTAGTATGGTTTATGCTTATTTAATTTTCTCTTTCTCTTTTATCTTCTTATTTTTCAATTGAATCTAAGAATTCAACCATTTCTTAATTTCATACTTCCCAACTTGAATTAGTGTGATAAATTTAAAATGAAATTTTGCCAATTTTGTTTTTCTCTTATACTTCCTAGTGTGATTTATTATTATTTATTGACTTAATTTATTTTTTTATGCCATTTTGTCCTTTTATGTGCTTTCCACTTTATTACATTACTTTCATACTTCCCAACATGATTTAGTGTAATTTTACTTATTTTAATTTGGTACCAATCTTTGGTTTAGAAACCAACATTTTACCATCTTATTTTGCCACCCTTTTGGTTCTTTATACTTAGTCATTTTCTTTTTATTACACATTTCCCAACTTGAAATAGTGTGTGGTACATTTTTTTGATTGATTATATTTTACCAAGCCTTTTGCATGTTTCTTTTAACCATGCATGTGTCCTACATAATGCTATAAATAAAACCAAAACTCATATATTTCCCATAGCATATACAACATCTCAATACATGTGCTAGAAAGAAATATATCCTAGCATCAACCACCACAACCATAATGCAAACATATACAATCAATAGTTTGAATCACAAAATGAGATATATCTATGTATATCATGAGTTTTAATACAAAAATAAAACCATATACAAACATCTAGCTCTATGGTTAGGACCCATCCTACCCATATCATGGCCCAACCACACTACCCATAGATGCCTCAATCTAAATCCTTCAAATAAAATGCTATAAAAAGGTTGTTCAAGATCTTAATCTTGAAACTTGCCCCTATAAATGATCCACTTGAGCTTGTGCCTATGCCAACTAGGCCAGGGTCACTATATGTGTCACTATCTCTTATTATTGTACATGTGTATATGGGTTAGGGTCACTATATATGTCACTTTATCCTGGCATTTACTTATCCCATCTAATCATGGTAACTAGACACATATCTCTCTCCTCAACTAAGGTCTACCATGTTCATGCCTCTCTACACTCACCTCTACTGATGTATACATCCCCTCTCTATGCACTCACAACTACCTCACAACCTCTCTAGCTAATCTAAACTATCTCACCAAATCTAGGGTAGATGATACCCTAAGATCCTTTAGTGTAGTAGGGTCATATAATGTTAGTGCCTCATCTAGGATATCATGGAGTTCTCCCCTTACTAGGGACCCCTATCTAGTCTCCTCATCCTTTTCAAAACATACAAAAATCACACCAAATAGATATTAGATCATTGATATATCTCAAAATCTATCTCTAGTCTATCTCAAATAAACTTAAGAAAAATTTAACCATCTTTTATTACCTATATGTGTGTTGGACACAACTATCTTGCCATATCTATGCATGCCAATCATAGTCTCCCCATCAATGCATCCTCCAATAAACTCATCTATAGGTCACCTACTAAAAACAAATCTAAGAGTCACCACTTATACCCATAGTAGACTATGCTTGAGTGGTCTCTCTATATCCCACCTCTAACCTGACCCATCTAATGGGTCATCTAAGATGTCTAATGTCTATGTTCTCTTTTAATCCTAGTTCCTTTATTGACTCCATGTCTATGATGGTTATTTATCCTCCTTATATGGAGTTGTTGGTGGTACCTCAAGTACTCCTACATCTGCATCCATCTTATGGCATCCAACTTATGGCATAGCACCCATGCTATCACAAGTCATATCATATCCTTCTAGATATCTAGAATTTATGATGTATATACATCAAACATGTTCACTCTCAATCTAGGGTGTATCATCTCTAAGCCCATCACCCATATAACTAGGGCTCTCCTCTCCTCCTAACTATTTGGTGCTCTTTCAACCATGTGTGTACCTAATATGGGTAATCTTAGGATGGCATGCACATCCTCTAAGGTAATACCCACCCCTATGGTATCCCCTCCCACCTCCCACTTGAAGATATTAGTCAATCATTCTTAGGCTCCTAGGAAAATGACTAACAGATCTAAATTAAGTGGTATCCTACACAAGTCTACTATGCCTCCTAAGCCTAATGAGATCAATCTAACTCTATACTCAATCTATAGGTACTACAATAAGTCCAAAAGCCATGATGCATCCACCAAGTACCAAAATATGGGTTACCCCTATAACCATAAAACAATAAAAGATGTACTAAATCCTCCATGTCATGTATAATCAAAATACATTATTTTTAAATTTTAAATAGAAAAATCCTAAATTGATTTAATTTATTCATTTTTAATCAATTAAACCTATTTTTTCCTACTTGATGCTTTTAGACCTCACTCGGTCATTTTAAGCCCTTCTAACACTCTTTCAACCTTTTTCACACATTTTCATACTATTTTGGTCCCTTAGTCAAACACTAATTTAACCAAAATTTCCCTATTTTGATCTAGTTGACTTCACAAACTAAGTCAACCACTCTATCTTTGCCCTCTTAGTGTTAAGTTATCACAGTGAATTTTTATACCGAGTTAGCAACAATGTACTAGATCAGTAGTCTAGAAAATAAAGTACATTTTCATATACCTACTAAGTCAGTAGTATATATTTTACTAATTTTTATCCTACTCGGTCGACTCGATCGACCTAGTTGTTTTTACTTAACAACCCCTTATATTTTGAAAAATAAATGCCTTCCAATAATTATTTCCCCAAAGCCTTCAAATCGATTTCCCTAAGTGTTTTTCCTACCCTTAGATACTTTTTTTGGTTCATTTTGGTTTCTATAATTGCTTTAAATTACAAATTTATAAAAAACACTTAATTTCAATAAAATATTCAAAAACTAGCTTGAGATTCTCAGTTTCTTACCTATAGTGCACCCACTACTACTATTGAAGGTCCTTCTCATTTAGCTTGTCATCTCTTTGCCATCCTAGCTTGTTTGGTCTCTCAGAGATCTTTTTCTCTCCTTCACCAGTCAAAAATACTAAATGATTTCCCTTTGACCTTATTTAAACTTAATTTTCAAAAATATAAATCTTTCAAATATTTTTCTATCATATTATTTATTTTACCTTTATATTTGTTTATAGTAATCCATTTTTCAAACCATAAAATATTATAGAATCATGATGATGTAGAGAATACTTACCATTACTATATGCCTATTTTTTGAAAATTTAGATTTTTAGTTATTTTTTACACTAAATTCTATAGGTTCACCTCATGTTCTTCACATTAGACATTTTCACTTATCTTGCAGTCTACTTCTTTATCTACAACACTAAGGTAAGTAAAGGTATGTGTTTTTAAATTTTGTCCTTTCATTTATCTTATTTTTTGCTTACTACACTTAGCATCAACATTATGTGTTATCATGTTCTATTCTTGAAGCACCATCCCATGTTGCACTCATGAGACACGTGATGAAATTTGAGTGGGGCATATGCATATACATAATATTTTTAATATTTTATCAATTAATGATACTTTGTATCTTGTAGAAACCCATCGATTCTTAATCTCTCTAAGTGCATGCCTTAAGGGGTGCACTGGAAAAGGGGTGGGAAGACCATTAGTGATTTGTAGGATTGTTGTCCCTTTTTCCACTTGTTATCTACACACTTGTATCCTAAAAGCATTATCCCCTAAGCTTGTTCTTCTCTATTTTAACCTTTTTAGTTATTTTCTACATATTATCCTATTATTCCTCACCTTAAACCCCTTTTATTAGTTAGTTATACTAGGTTGACTAGGTTGACCCTATATAGTTTTGGGTGATTTTCACTTAGGAACTAGTTTGGCCTTTGGCCAACCTAGCTCATGACCTAGTGAATAATTATCCAAAATTGTGCTAGGTCAACTAGGTTGACCCTGATGACTAGGATTTTTGGAAGGGGGGTCAAATATACCTATATACACAATTTCATTTTAACATTATTTAGATAGGAGAAGAAGAATTAACATATATTACACATCTTCTTATTGACCATTATACTTGAGGATAAAGCTTAGGGTTTCATACTTTCTTTGGATATATGTATCTTGTCTTGTGGATAAATATTTTAGATGGATTAATAGATTGTGTAGCCTATATCTAATTTTTCTTTGTCATCCTTACATACCACAACAACTTCTTATGAATCACCTTTTCCAAGAGAGAGATTGGGGCTCATTGGGTTCATCTTCAAAGGTAAGTATTCCTAACATTGTTCCTCCTTTATAAGACTAGATAAATATGCATTTTTACTTATATTCCATGCATTAGTATTTCATATACATTGACATGAGTATATGTCTTCTATATATGTCTACTTTTATTTTTTATAACACACTTTTTACAAGAAGCTTTGGTGAGCACTAGATTATATTTGTTTTCACTTGTTATTAGTTAAGTGATATATCAAAACATAAGACTTCCTTAGGGTTATTGTGTGATTGTGATTGAATGGAGGATTTAGAACCCTCCCTAGAATGGTATATTATGGTAAGATATCCTCTAATAAGGTATGGGGAATCCCCATATTAGTCATGTTCCAGCTTAATAAATGTTTCTCCAATTTGAAGTGTATGTTATGATCTATATTATCTAAGTTAGGATTGATTTATAAACATGGTGAATTTATCATTGCATACACATTGGATAAGACAATATGCTTAGGTGTTTATAATAGTGTCATGTCCTTTTTGAGAAACTGAAACCTTTCCAATTTGTATTATGTGCAAAGGAAATGGTCTAAGCTATGCCTTTATAATTTTTACCCAATACATGTCCTTTGTACCCATATTTGAGGAAATATTGAGAACTGAAATTAGGATTATAAGATTATGGTTTAGTATTATTAGTTTGTTGGATCATTGTATAATGTTTGAATACATTAGTATTTATGGATATATTATCCTCATTTTCAAAGGATATCTTATGTTTAACCCATTTGATGAAGTTTAACACAAAGGCAACATGTTGTGATTCTACACTCCATAGAATGGTTGTCATATGTAATGCTCTCATTAAAAAAGACTTGTAAGGTGGTGACTTGTGTAACAAGTCTAATAGTGAAGATTTATTCATATCGTTATTAATGTCTTTGTAATTTTTTGCATATGGTCATGTTGAGTTTTTTTATTGTGATAAGGAATTTATGTTGTTGGATTTGAATATTGATAATGATATTCTTTGAGGATGATTATTCACAACCAAAGGTAATAATATTTGTGTTTTATTTTAGTTTTTACATAATATATATGAAATCAACCAATGTTGTAACACTTTGTATTTGGGAATAATTTAATTACACATATAGGATATATTTATAAATAGTGGATTGCTTTAGAATCTTGAACATTGAAATTTTTTGATACATGGTGCCTAGTTTATAAATAAGGCCAAGACCACATCCCATGAAATTAAGTTTAGAAATCACTTATTTTATTGTATTAAAAAGGGAATTTTTAATAGAGATCAAGTATTTTTTAAAATTTAAATACATCTCATGATTTTAATGGATTCACTTAGTATATTTGATAAGGTAACTAGTGTAGCAAACCATAGAAACTATAAGGTATTAGACCATGAAATAATTAGCATAGATATCCATATCAAACATGATTATAGATTTTTAGAAATTAGGGATTAACAATATAAAAATTGGAAGGACCTAATTAACCTAGGGTTTTGTGTTCAAATAATTATTTCACCAAAACTATAACCATAAATTAGATGTGGAACTTATTTTAGTAGATAGGTTTAAGAATATAAAAATGAAAATGCATAAGGGTGTTGAATAGATATACATCAAGACTATTGGATGTTAAACCTAGATATAAACATACACTAAATATATTAACTAAGACAAGATAAAAATAGTAAGTAAAATTATGCTATATATGGAAATTACAAAGAACTAATGTACTTAGCTTAGTCTATTTCTAATGGAGTTATGGATCTAGAACAAGCAAAAAGTAGAATTGATGAATATTTTAGAACAATCATTATATTTTAGATTAAATTGTTCTCAAGACACATAAACTAACATCATCTTAGGATAGTTTCATCCATACTACCTATTGAAAAGGGATACAACTACATGTATTTTTTTGGGTTTGAATTTGCCTTCGTTCTAGTGTATTCAAATTAGGGTCATGGATTGTCACTCCTCATAAATTTGAAAAACCCTATTTATTAATATTAATAGTGACATTGATGAAAAATGGGTTAGTAAGAACATGGTGTTGAATTAACCCCAAAGGCCATTCTAAAATTAGCATTGTATACATAGGCAATGCCTTGAAGAGAGACTCAAATTGATGTAGTTCTCCCCTATATGTTGGATTCTATGTGAATCATGAAATATATGCAAAGTAAATATAACAATGAGATATCTTATAACTTAGAAAATATAGATCTTGGGATACTCATTCAATACTTCATAACTATATATGTGTTATCCTTATGACTAATATAGAGGTAGAAATAAATAAGGAAGCTTTATCTAATTGAATATTCTTTGAACTCTCTTTTTGTCAGAATGCTAGGTGAGGAATAAATGAGGGTTGATCTTGTATTTATATCAATAATTTTGGATAATTAACTCAAATTAAATCACTTATGTTGACTATTAAAATATGTTTCAATTTAAAATTAGATGACTTTAGGGAATTTAAAATTTCTATTGGGTGATTATTCTAGTATCGATGTAGGTATTTGTAGACACCTAAATTATATTTAGTGTTGAAATTCAACTAAAATCCTATTAATTATTCTCCTTAATATAATTCATGACATCTAGATTTAAATTCAAATAATTGAATAAATTAAATTAATCAATTATATAAATTATAAATGAATTTTTAAATATTAAATCTAAATTTTACACCTCAACCTACATCATCCACCTTAATCTCCCTCACAAGTTGACTCATCCCAACCAAACCCCTAACTTCTTCAACCTCCTTTGAGTCATCCCTTCAGTTGTCAAATAGTTTGACTCATTCTTCATTACTTAATTAATCATTTCCATATTTCTCTCAACCATTTATAATGGTCATTCTCCTCATGGATGAGGTCTCATTAGCCATTGTAGATTATTTTAATCATTTAAAATATCTAAATAATGCTCCACTATTGGATCCTTACTATATAAATCCATAAGTAAGCATGAAATCCATCATTTTCATCATCCTAATTTATGCTAATTAAGTGATATCAAAATCACAAGAAAAAATAAAGTGAATCAAAGTTATCAAGAATTATTTCGCACCAAAAGGTTTCACATTTTACCTTGCATTAAAAGAGTGAACAACCACAATTCAAAGAGAGATAATCAAATGCACATCATAATAGAAGAATATTTTACAACCAAGGTATAAGTTTATGTTTATTTCCTTTGTTTATAACTCTACCTTATTTTAGATAGTTTAGATTAAGATTTATTAGTTTAGTTCACATTTATATATTTTTCCAATACATTTTGGAACACCTAGTGGGACTGTTCCCTCATCTTTTTCATCTCACACACATCATAATTGTATTTACAAAACATTTTTCATTATATTTTTGCTATTTTTTTGCATATGCATTTCATCTTGGTTTGGTGAGTGTTGGTTGAAGCTACAAGTTATTTTTGGCATTTTATGTTTAGCTATACTTGATCATTATGTAATTACAAAAATTTAAGACATTAACTATGAAATTGTAACCAATAATACTGAAATCAATTTTTATCATATTTTTTGTGTATTTTTTCTTTATTTTTACCATCATTTTATTATTTACTTTCCACTTTTGTCTATGTTTTAAATTTATTATAACTCTTTGTTACAGGTAAAAAATTAATCTAATAAACTTTTTAGTGAAATTATTGTTCTAAACTGTGAATTCATCTTAATCAGTTATGAAATCATTACACTTAATAGCAAATTCATCCCAAAACCATGAAATTTTTGTCTTATTTTCTATGTTTTATATTTTTTCCCTATAGATTAAATGGTGAAATAATGTTTCAATCATGAAATCATCATTTCAAATAGTGAAATTGTCATTCTTAGCTTTGAAATCATCATTTTCACCATTGAAATAATTTCTATTAACTATGAAATCATCATTCTTGACTAAAAAGTAGGTAACTTTATTTGTTAAACCATCATTTATGCCAATAAACTTGTTACGTAAAATGTGAATTCATTTATTTTGTGTTTTTTTTCTTTTTATTTATTTCTCATGGCTAACTTTTTATAATTTATCTTTTCTACTTTATTATTTAACTACGAATTTGTCACAAAGAGTAGTTTTTGAGTTATTTTTATGGGTTTTATTTAATACATTATAGGTTACCTTGATTCTAAGCCCAAATAAACACTCTAACAAATTATTTTTAGAATGTTTATCAAAGAATTTTTTCAAAAGGGATAAAAAAATCTTTAATTTTTTTAGCTCAATGTCAAGTTTGAGGGGTCCTTATCCCAAAAATATATGTATCATATAAATCTAGTATATCTGGATTAACAATAGAAATTTTTAAGGTGTTTTAACTTTAGAAAACCATATTACCAAAGGTTTTATAATAAAAACTATAGTTGATATATAAATAATAATAAAAAACCAAAAAATAGATTCATAAAACATCTTCCTATTTATATGTTGCATAATAGTCAAAAGAAATTTTGGATATTAATCCAGCATGATCAATTCTACACTATTACATAACTAACCATCACATAGCCTACATTTTATGGCTTGGATTTATTTATGGAATAGGGAACAAGCACCTCATGTTCTTTTTCACCTGAGGCTAGACAAAACATTGCTAGCTCTTGACCTATTTAAGAACCCATAACCTCCTCTACCTAAATAAACTTCAACCTCCTCTTAATAATATCCTACTCTATCTTTACTTTACCTTTACCTTTCCACTAAGTCAAATATTTGAATAGACCCCTTGCTACTCCTTTTTCCAACCACTTTATTACTTTCACTCGCTCTAGCATTCATCTTTGAGCCCACCAAAATTCTATTTATGGAATGGGAATAAAAGATCCTTAATAAATGACATCAAAATACCCTTTGCCCCTTCTTTATTTTTCTCACCAAAACATACCTATTTTACTTCTTGGGAAAAATTAAACAAATCTAAGAATATAGTTTCCAACATCCAAAAAAAAGATAATGAAATGAAACCCAAATTATCTTTACCTAAAAAAGGCATTATTGGAGAGCGGCCTAATGAAAGTAAATCTATTTCTGATAAGAGACCCTCCCTATGCTTAAGCCAAATGAATAAGTCTACCAATGCTTTAATCTACTCTCTATCTATCATCAATAGGCAAAGATTACTAACAAATAAAGATGTCAGGTCTGAATTTATTCACACTTGCCTAGTAACCACCAACAATTCCACCCCCATCACTTTTTCAATTGCCTCTACCACTTCAATAATAGGAATCCAAAAGGCATTAAAAATTATTGTCTTAGATATATTACCTGAAAAAACCCATTTCACTAACTTTTACTACACTAAAAATTAACATCCATCCTATTAATTCCATGCAATTTAGTTCCATGCTTGACATCATAACCTAGCCATAGACACCAAACCAAATGCCAACCATAGCTCCCATTTCAAATAAATCAAAGCCTCCAAACATTACACATAAAAAATCCTTCATGAAACCTATTTACTAACATGCTTGCCTTCAATGAGATCATTTATGAATCTATCATCACCCTATCACAAACTCATCTATCATAAAAAATAAACTATCGGCACCTCAATTCATGATTTAATAAAATTAAAATTTTTATCAACCTCTATTATTTAATTCTTAATTTTTAAAAAATTTAATAATTAAAAGACAATCTGATCAATCCCTGCATAGTCTCCCCAACCTTCTCTAACATTGTCAACTCTGATAGACATTGGTTGATCAATACCCACATTTACCAAAAAATTAGCCACCACATTGCTTTCATGAAAGTAATATGAACACTTATAATCCTAAACTTGATCTAGTTTACGCTAGATTATTTCCAATATATTATTTATTTTCCAAGATTTATAACTATAATGTTTTAATGCTTGAATGACTACCTATAAATCTTGCTCAATCACCAAAAAATAGATCTTACATTCCAAAGCCAACTCAATACCTATAACAATGCCTAGGCCTCTGCTTCATTATTTTTTCCATCTAGTAACTTCAAAGACATTTATCTTATTAAAGATACACCATAGTCCTTAATAACACAAACAAATACTAAGGGTCCTCTATTTGCTCTATGAGATCCATAAAAATTGATCTTAAACCACCCTGGTTATGGGGGATACTAGATTAATTCCTTTGTTAAATAGCCATTATATTCCTTAATTTATTTTATTTTTATACTAATGTTTTAAATCAATTTTTAAAGTTTTTATTAGTTAGACCACATTTGATTTGGAGTTAATTATTTATTTTTAGCATTTTATTTTAAATTGTGAAGTTGTGTATGTTCTTCTTTTAGCATCACATTGATGACAATACTCAAGAATAAAAAACAATTTCATAATTATTTGTGTTACCTAAGTTTTATGTGTATGTGTTTTCATTGGCATCACATTGGTGATGATACATGGAATTCAAAAATAAAAACTAAGTATTTATTTATTTTTCTTGGGTCTTTATTCATCATGTATTTCACCACCATGCAATAAGCCAAACCCCATGTACCAATGGGGTATATAAATTGATATTCAACTATTTCAATTTCCTAATCAATTATGTGTTTTAATCACACCATGACATGAGGATATTTCATGATCTAATACCTAGGGTTTCAATAGTTAACTCAAAATATGATTTTGCCAATTGACAACACATTAAAACCCATATGAATGTTTTGGGCACTTTGAGTCAATACCTAATAGTTTTCATCCACTCTATCTATATGTTCCATACAATTTGGCCACAACATACTAAAATTTATAATATAAGACTGCCCTTAGATAATCTTGTTCAAACCTTAAGCCTAGGAAAACCACTTTTGTTATTTGACTTTTATGCATCGATTAACAGTTAACACTGAGAAGCTATCTTGCACACACCCTTGAAACTAAACTCAGTGGGCCATGGGAATTATAGGATCTTCCATGGTTAGTTCCTTGAAATATTAGGCCATGACTAAGAGCATGGACAAATGACACCATAAGGCCCGAATGTTGTTCACGACCCTTATCCTTATTTTTCACCTTTTTTTGAAATTGTTTGACTATTAAAAGTAGGAATTTGTTTGTTGCTTCCTTTTTTTACCACATGATAAAATATAATTGTTTGTAAATTAATTCTTTTGATATTTTAGAAAACTCTCAAGCCATCAAAAAAATCAAACTTTTCCCAAAAACTCAAAGTAATTAGTTTGAGAATCAAATTTTTTAAGTCACTTTGGTTAGTGTTTTAGTTTAAATCTTCCATTTATTTGAGTCTTTTTTATTTTATCCTAGTTATGTAACCTATCACTAGGCAAATGTCCATGCTAAAAAAATCCAATGTAAGGGCTGATTCATTTGGCAATGATCACTTTTAATTTACCATCCAAGAGCATCATATAGAAATACATGACATAACCAAATAATAATAAGAAGAATATGGAGGGGCTTATTAGGATGAGGGTATCCCCAAAACTATCCAACATCTACCCTCTTTTGATTAGTATATCATGTCAAACAAGAATGAAGTTTTGATTCAAGCCTTGGACTTTGGAGTGAAATTATCATTCAAATTTGATGTGGACAATTTACAATACTTGATTACAAGAAAATAACACTCATCCTACAATCCTAACCAATCTACCTCAAAAGGTTCTTTAGAGGGTATCAATTCCCTCATAAATACCTTACAACCCTATCCCAAAGTCTCTCAAGCCAAAGGTAAAACTATCTTATATTAGGAGTCATCTTAAACAAGCCATGGCTTCCCCACAAAAATTCATGCAACCCAAGATAATGAATAAATTATGAACTTTTAATATCATCAACCAATCGATCCTTTTGGTAACCCCACTATGAATGTAAATCCTAATTTACATTCACATAATTATCCAACTAATATAAGTTCAAACATATATTAAAACTAATAAGTCATTCACCCAACCAATGAAAAATTATATCTTAATTCAATTTCACCAATATTTCAAAAATCCAATCCAAACTTAATCATGGGCATCCCATATCATTCAATTTTAACTAATTAAAATTTGATTACTTTAAATTTTAATGTACATCCAAATTCACAAGGTTATGTTTAAATTAATCTATATTTGTGTACTAATTTAAAATCAATAATCAACACCAATCAAATTCTTCAAATCTCACTCATCATTCCAAATCAAAATAAAAATCAAAGCTGAAATACTCATTTTAGTTTGAAAAATCAACCATTTAATCTTAGTTTGAATATTTCTTTAGGTGCACTCAGGAATCTAAATCTAAATAGTGATTTATCAAATCATTTTTCTTCTTTTATTACTCTTTGATTAGTTCCATCCAATCCAAGAACCAACCCAATTTCCAATCCATATTCCAATCCAACTCCAACATAGTTTAACTCTGATCCAAATTGAAAAACTATAACCTTAATTCTAATTTTAACTTAAATAAACCAAACACAAATCCTAATTTTAACCTTAACCAAAATCCAATTAAACCAAACCAATATAACTCTGACATAGGTTCTAATCCATTTAGTTTAAACTATAACATACACCCACAATAATCCAATCCAAATTTATTTAATCAATCTATTTTTCTCATAAAACTAATCCAAACCCCATGAACTTTAACAACAATCCACCAACCAAATCAAATTCAATATAATCCCAAATCAAAAAAATCCAAACATAAACTTTACAAATAATCCCAACTTTGGTTTCAACCCAAATTTAAATAAAATAAACTTTGGTTCTAACCCAAACTCAAATCAAACAATTTTGGTTTGAATGAAAATCCAAACCTTGATTACAACCGCAATTTTAATCCTTTTTATAACCCTTAAAACATTAGTTTTAACAACCAACTTCCAAACAACTTTAACTAATAAATGAATCAAATTCCATAAAATATAAACCAATTCATTGGTCAACCATCTAATTTAAATAATCCACTAAGTCAAATGAACCAATTATCCCCATATCTCATACAAGAGTTTTAAAATTTAAAGGATAGAGTTCAAGACTTATAAAATGGTGATTATTCTTAGAAAAAATAGTATAAATTTGAAAAAACTCACTCCTATTCATACAATTTAAGTACAATGACAACATATGTTCCAATCTACTTCAAACTCTTAAAATTCAACAATTATAGAGGTAAAGGGGATCCCAAAGAACATTTAACTAACTTATATCATGCATGTGTGGATGTTGATTATAGTATTGAGTACATATTGTGTTTTTTCCCATGAAGTATCAGGGGCCAAACCCTTGAATGGTTTTCACAAATTATAAAAGGATCTATTTTCACCTTTGAATAATTATCTAAAACATTTATTTTCATCTTGTCTTATAACATAAAAAAATATTTGAACAACTTATATTCACACAATGCCAAGCAACACAATGGAGAAACCTTTGCTTCCTTCCTATAAATATGGAAACTAATGGAAAGTCATTTCACATGGTCATTTCTTAAAATTGAACTTGTGGACATATTCTTAAACAATTTAAATTCAAACTTTTGACACCATTTTTTACTCCTTTGCCCAAGGTCGTTTGATAAAATCATTGAAAATGGATTTCAAGTAGAAAGAACATTAATTAATAGAGCCTTAATCAAATTATTTAAACTAGACAATAATAATTCCTCTAAACCAAAAAAAAAAAAACCAAAATTCTTTGCCAAGAACAAGAGCCTTATTTGAGATGGTGTGACTAATGAAAAATAGATTCAATACCCTCAACATCAAACATAAACCTAAACTCAACCAATCAATAACATCTCAATTCCTAGTGGACAACCTATACAAGGAAAACCTAAGCATATGTTCACCTAATTAGGTGACACTTATGAGAATGTTTTCTAAAATTTGTCTCATGAAAACATTATTACATGGCCTAACACCAAACCTTTTAACATAAATGTTCCTAAATTGGCTAGTATAAAGAACATGATTATTGTAAATACCATTGGATTAAAGGACATTCTACTAATAGATGTATGTAACTTAAACACTATGTTCAAGACCTCATTGATAAAGGAAACATAAAAATAAAAAATCAACCATCCAAGACTTCTAATAACCAAAAATTAAGGATATAACAAGATCCATTCCTAAATCATGAGTAAGGAAAGGGAAAATAGAAACAAGAATAACCATAATCTAGTAATGTTAATTAGGCAAGTCAATCTTTCAATTTTATAGTTAATAACATCAATTTTATGCATAACCTTGTTAGTGTCATCACTTTTCCATCACAATAATGTTACATTACCATAAGGCATGAAAATTTTATCCTTTAGAGTGCATCATCCTCTAATGTTGAATGCAATTACAACATTATCAAGCATATTGAGAATACACCAACAATTATTTCAATATTAAACCTTCTCAAGACATCTCCTGTATAAGAATATATCTTTTATAAAATTATCCAAGAGTAAATATTACCTAAATACATCAATACTAAAAATTTCCAAGCATTGATAGGTTATTTGACCTTAAATAATCAAGTATCATTTGATAATTTTGATGTCTCTCCTTTAGTATTGGATCACAATCTCCCATTGTACATAGAGGTTATCATCTCTAGGAACAAGGTGAAAAGGTTTTTTATATATAATGGTTTGGCACTAAATATATGTAAATTAAGGCTTATAAATCACCTAAACATCTAATAGTAATTTTGGAAAAAAATATTACTATAAAGGCATATGATAATAATGAACAACAATCTATAGGAACAATCTATCTTCCTTTGATGGTAGGGTCCATTATTAAATAAACTCTCTTTCATATCCTTAATCTTTATCTACCATGCAACATACTTCCTGGACATCCATGGATACATTCCACGAATTACACCCCCTCCACCCTACACCAATGTTTGAAATCTCCCATGCATGTATGGAAGTTACTATACAAGGTGATCCTCAATCAAAAATTCAAGCTATTAGAATACAATTACCAAAAATCAAATTATTTACTAGTTACCAATGATAATTTTAATCCCATTGAGGATTACCCTTCTCTTGAAAAATACTTCCATCTAAAAAAGATATTTAAAACACCTCCCCTTTGTGGTTGGATTAATACACCAACTACCTTCATCTCCATTGACAAGGCTTCCATCAATGAAGCATCTAGCCAACCATTTGATCTATTGGAAATATGATTGTCATTGATGTAAAAAGGGACATTATGGATGTAATTTATGTTAAATTATAATTATGGTGATTTAGGATGTGCAAGGAATCCTATCAGAGGTCAAAGATGATTAGAATACTTGTGTACATGAGTGGAAGTCATCTAGTTCTTCATATTGATCATCTAGACATTTTGGGTTTATGAAAGGAAAATTTGAGAAGACATTTTATTGAAATCATTATTACCACATGTGGATGAGTCTAGGGGAAATAAACATATGGTTATGATCACATTAGTCCCTATTTATTATACAACAATTTTCAAGTCATGTAATGAAGTGTGATATAAGATATGTGGATACAAAGTTGGAAATTTAGACACAATTCATTAAGTTTCTATACTTAGCCAAATTTGTAAAAGGGTTAAGTAGAGACAAGTAATCATATTTATGAGGTTAGTTTTCACAGATATGGAGGTCCAATGACAAAATGATCATATGGATTTGTTTATTTTTATGCCTAGTTTCTATGTGCTAAATCTCAGGTCATGTGATGTAACATGATAAAAGTTATTCTTGAGAAAGGTTGGGCTTGAAAGAATTTTGACATTTTTTTCCAACACAATAAAATTTATAGGTTGAAAGATAAATCTAAGTAAGCACTTTAATGATTCCATATCTTGCACATATGAAGGATTCATGAAAAATTGGATATATGGATGGAATCCCATATATAAGAGGATCTTATGCACTAAATTATAGGTCATTTAACTTAAGCCTAACAAGAGTTATGTAGGTAAAAATTTAGCCTTCCAATCATATTTAAATGTTCTCCATACTTATTCAAATCTCCACAAGTTCATGTAAATTTGTCATACTTTTATAAAGATAATCTATAGACATTTAGAAAGGAAACAAATAGAAGATTTGTTATGGATTCTTTGTGAGAAACTTGAATATATAGTTTTTTGGTTTAAATGAGAAGGAATGAGCTCAAATTTGAATTATATTTTCTCTCAAACATGATAGAGTTTCTTAGTTAAACCCTAAGGGTTTAAGTCATGGTGTGAATAGGGACTTTCTATTTTGATGTTGACTGGATATATTTGGGACCCAATATCTTAAGTTATAACCTAAGCCTTTGTCGTCATTGTAAAACCAACCCTTTCAACCTAAAAATTACTAGCTCAAGTAGTGATCAATGGATTTAATATTTCCTAAGTATTATACTTTATATCTGTCCTAACTCTATTGGCAATGATTAATTAATCATACATAGAAGATCTAATGAAGCAAAGAAAAGTTAAATTTTCAAAGGGACCTCCAAGTAAACATGCCAGTGACAAATGTCATAACCATGGAGCTTGCACTTCAAATTAATGAAGTAGTTTAAAGTCAATAATTTAATGATAAATACAAGGATTCTAATTTTATAAATAGTGGGAACTGATAGTAATGTGTAGAATGCATGCACTAATGCCAAGTGTCACATTATTGAGAGCTAAATAGAGATAAATATTGATCTTGTCAAAAGATCTAACAATGAGCAGATGATCATGTAAATGATATCTAATGGAGTGAGTGGACCCAATGGGATAAAATGATCAAGGTTTATTGAAAAGTGGTGAGTTAAAGACTAATCAAGTTTGATAAGGTCAATGGAGTGTAAGTAATCCAAAAAATTAGGAAGCAACTAGATGTTATAAAGAGCTTGACATTTAACGACTAGACAAAAGTAAAGATCATGCTTATTTGGAGATCCAATGACACGTGAAAGCTCATATCATAAATATCCATGGATGTTTTTTAAAGGTTTGAATATTAATGTTTGAAAGTGTATAAGGATCCAATAGAGAGCATGAGCCTATTAGAGATCGATCAAATGAATAATTTTTAAAGTGGAGCTATTTCAATAAATACCATTAGATCATGGAACCAAACCGAAGATCATTGATCAATATTTAAAGATATGTTTAATCTAATGTTTAGATGTAGGAACGTGCAAGAACATGCAAGTAAGCCATGAATCATGACATAGATATTGAGATTGATGATTGTAACTAATCAAATCTAAGTAAATGTGCATGTGCATCAAAACTAGAGTCTAAAAAATGTTATATATAGTAAAAGACTAGGAATCATGGTGGTGATACATGAATTCTAGATGTGATAAACTTAGAGTTCAAGAGATATTGAGCTAGTTTAAGAATAGAGTGTGATGTGTTTGTAAACAAGTGTAAACACATCAAAGCTATATAACCCTAAATCAAAATATTATATATAACATCTGGGATAAAATAAAAAGATGATGGAACTATTGTTATTGTTATTGAGCAGAGTTGAATAGAGAGAGAGAGGCATAAAGAAAAAGTTTAATGAAGTTTTTCAAATAAATATATATATATATAGAGATACATAACTAGAAGGGTAGATAAGAGAAGAAAAGAGAGATGAAGTGTAAAGAATGAATAGTTATAGATCAGACCTATAATATAAACAAAGGATTAGATTCATTTATGAATATATTTTTTAATATGGAGTTGTAGCTCCATAAAAGAATATAATAGGTTGGTTCCATTAGATAAGTTGAGTGGGTACTCAGATTAGGGAGTGGGTACTTCCTTAGAGTTAAATCTCTTAATTTAGGGGATTTGTGTCTCCTTAGGTTTGGTTCCCTTCAATGTGTAACTAATGAGGTTTTGACTATGAGGCTAGATTATAACAGTAGATTCTAGAAGCTATTCTCACAATGGTTTTCTCCAATGGGTTTTTCACATATACATCTAGTTTCATGTGTATTTGTGTGTGTGTGTGTGTGTGATCTCTACATATTTTGATTTGATCTTCATATATCTTTTAATCTCCTTTAAAAGTACTTAAAAGACTAGTTTTAGTTAATATATTGATTCACCTCCCTCTTAGTATCTAGTTGTGTTCTAATATTTGGTATTAGATCTAGGTTCCTTAGAAGAAGATTAATTATCTTAGGTACATCTTGGAATTTTGAACATAAATGGATACTTAAGAAGGATCTTCATCAAACAAAGCTCCTCTCTTTGATGGATCAAACTATGTAGTCTAGAGAATTAAAATGGAAGCATATCTATCTTTATTAGGGTATGATGTATGGATGTCTATGTCAAATGGAATATAACCCCTACTAAAATTCTTAGTGATCATGCTACCCATAAAGCATATGAGATAAATTCCAAGGCAAACAATGTTATTCTTAGTGTATTGTCGAACTCAAATTTTTTAAAGTGATGCATTGTCAAAATGCACAACATATATGGAAAAAATTAAAGATCATCTATGAAGGAAATGACAAGGTAAAGTAGGCCAAGCTTAAAAAATTCAAAGGAAAATTTGAAAACCTTAAAATTAATGAAGAAGATAAGATTGCTAACTAGCTTCTCAAGGTAGATAAAATAGTCAATGCCATCAAAGGCCTTAGAGAAGAAATGAAAGAATCAATCATTGTGAAAAAGGTCCTAATATCTTTGCTATCAAGGTATGATTCTAAAATCTTTATAATATAGGAAAAAATATATCTAGATAAACTCACTATTGATGAGTTGCATGAAACCTTCACAACCTATGAGATGAGAATGGGAGAGATAGATACCTTCAAGAGAGAAGATGCATTCAAATCATCCAAACCAATGAAGGTAGAAGCACCTACATCCATATTTGAGGAGATTGATGAAGAAGAAGCCAATATTATAAAAAGATTAAAGAGAGGATCTAGAAAGTATAGACTTATGTTACCCTTTAAATGATTTAGCTATGGTAAAGTAGGACATTTTTATATTAAATTCCCTCATAATGAAAAGGTGAAACCCTACTATCATAAGAAGAATAACCTCTTCAAAAATAAGAAATGTCTATTCATAAAATAAGATAGTGATTAAATGGATGACAATGATAGTTCCAATGATGATCATGACTGTGATTTTATGGTTGAGGAGAGCAAATTCCTATTCATGATAATAAAATCAAATTTTATGGATCAAGAAGTTTAAGACTTCAACAAATAAGAAGAGGGATAAGTGGATCTAGAGTGTGAGATCATCTATGATTTAGAGGAAATTGAGAATCTAAAAAAAGAAAGCTCAAAATAGAAGAATCTTGGATAAAAAGAGATTGAGAAGATGTCCAAAATTCATGATAAATTTGATAAGATGATAGTAAGCCTAAAGACACAAGTTGAAGAAGCTAAAATAATAAAAGATGTAGTCAAACTTAAACTACAATCTAAATTTGATGACTGCATAAATATAGAATAAGAAATAGTGGCTTCAAGAAAAGAGCTTGAAAAAGCCAAAGGTCAACTAGAAAAAAGTCTGAAGTTGATAGGAGGATCAAACATTCTTGTTAAATTGATCAAATCTCAAAATCCTTTAAAATAAATATTAGGTCTTGGTTATGAAAAAGAAGAAAGTTCCACAACTAGTACATATACTAACCTATATGAAAACTTCAAAGTAAAAGGAGAATCTAAAGAAAATAAAGAGAAAGCTTGTAAGGATACAAAGATAGACTCAAACATAGCTGATGTAAATAAATCTAAAGGAGAAAAGAAGCCTGAAGATAAGAAGACAAAGGTAGTTGATGCAAATGAATACATAAAAGTGAGAGACTTGAAGAATCCAGAGCTTACAAGAGTTCCTTATATTGCACCAAGAAATATTATGACTAGGTATACCTCATCTTTCTATGGTTATTGTTATACCTATAATTAGTTTGGTCATAGGGATACTAATTCTAGAGTTTTGCCTAAAAGGATAAAAAAATTGTTAAAAAATAATTTACTCCTTTGTTAGATATAAATGTAATATGCTATAACTACAATAACTTTGGTCACATAGCTAAACAATATAGAACTAGCTTTGTAAGATCAATATTGCATAGTGTAAAGAAAGGCATGACTCCCAATGTGAACAAAGTTTCAAAATTTTCTAAAAATAAGCCAAATAAGAAACCCAAGGATGTGTGGAGAATAAAAAATCAATCTATGATTGCTCAAACTACACTCCATGCCAAAGAGCATAATTTGTGGGTGATAAATAGTGGGAACTCAAAACATATGACTGGTGATAAGAGTAAGTTCATCAAATTGAGAAAATTTAAGGAAATATGTGTTGGCTTGGGAGATAAAACAACAATAAAGATCAAAGGTAAAGGAACTTTGGATATAGATGGAAAATTGCCTACACGTGATGTCCTTTATGCTGAAATATTATATCATATCTACTAAGTTTTATTCAAATGTGTGACAAGGGATATAAAGTCACATTTGATGCATAAGGCTAAAAGTTAAAGAGATATGGAAGACTAGTTGCATAAGGAAAAAAGACTAAAAGCAATATTTATAATATTGTTAAAGTGAATGGTAATAGTTTCCTTATAGGAAAGATTGACGAGAGTTGGTTATGGGATAGAAGAATGGGTCATGTCAACTTTGATAACCTAGTCAAAGTGAACTCAAATAAGTGTGTTAGATGCATGCCAAAGATAAACATACCTTTAGACACTTCTTTCAAGTAATGTAAACTAGGCAAGTAGATAAGGGTCAAATTTCAAACAAAAGAGTATGCAACTACAAAGCCTTTATAGTTAGTTCATGCTGATCTTTATGGTCCTAATAATATAAGAGGATATAAATTAAAGAGATACTTCATGTTATTTGTATATGATTACTCAATATTGACATGGGTAACCTTTATGAAGGACAAGTCAAATGCATTTGAAAGATTCAATATCTTTAGAGCCATGGTAGAGAATGAGTTTGAATGGAAAATCAAATGTTTAATATCTGATAAAGGTTGAGAATTCACCTCAAATGATTTCATAGATTATTTGGATAAGCATGGGATCAAAATTCATTACTCTATAGTAAGGACTCCACATCAAAATAGAGTTTTTAAGAGAAAAAACAAGGCAGTTAAGGAGATGGACAAAACAATGCTATAAGATGCCAAGTTACTTGATAGATACTAGAGAGAAGTAGTCTAAACAAAAATATACATCTTGGATGGAGTTCAACTGAGGGTAAATATTGAAATAAATCCTTATGAGTTATGTTATGGAAATCCTGCCTCTGTTAAGTACTTCAGAGTGTTTAGAAGAAAATGCTACATTAGGAGAAAAGAGGAAAAATTAAGAAGCTTTGAATCAAGACGTGATGAAGGAATATTTATTGGTTATTCCACTCAAATAAAATCCTATGTATGTTACAATAAAAGGTTACACAAGATTGTAGAGGGCATCAATGTCAAGGTTAAATAAAGATTGAAACATGTTGAACCTGACAAGGAAATTAGTATCGAAGAATCAAATATTGAATAAGAAGAGGATAATGAAGACACTAAGGAAATGAATGAAAATGCACATCCAATATTTTTTCAAAAATATCATCCTAAAGATTAGAAAATTGGTAATAAGAATGAAGGAGATCAAACAAGGAGTAGAGATAAAATGAACAAGAAACAAGTATGTTTTTCTCTAATGTCTAAAATTGAGCCTAAGAGCTATGTTAAATCCATCAAGGATGAGAATTGCCTAAAATCCATGGAATAATAATTGAGATAAATTGAAAATAACAAAACTTGGCAATTAGTTCTAAGACCCTCAAACAATAAAGTGATAGGTACAAAATGGATCTATAGAAACAAGTTCAACAAGGATGGAGATATTATAAGGAATAAATCAAGATTGGTGTGAAAAGGATATGTACAAGTTGAGGACATATATTTTGAGGAAACATTTGATCCATTCTATAGATTATAATCAATAAGAATGTTTCTAGTATTTTCTATTTACAAGAAGTTTAAAGTCTATCAAATGTATATTAAGTTTGCTTTCTTGAATGGGAACCTAGAAGAGGAAGTTTACATAGAATACCCTAAATGTTTTCTTTTGTCAGAGGAAGAAGATTATTTGTGTAGACTAAATAAATATCTTTATGGTCTAAAATAGGCACCTAGAACATAGTATTCAAGATTGGACCAATAACTATAGCAACAAGGTTTTAACAAATAACATACATAAAATAATCTGTATTTCAAATCATAAGGTGAGAATATGTTGATCATTTTGTTTATGTATATGACATCATATTTGGTGGTATCAATAAAAAAAAGTACAAAGAATTTTATATGTAATTTCAAAGTGAGTTTCAGATGTCTATGCTAAGAGAACTTTCTTTTTTCTTTGGTCTACAAATAGAAAAAATTGATGAAGGGATATTTATATCCCAAACCAAGTATGCAAAGGAAATGATTAAGAAATTTGGAATGGAAAATATCAAAAAAATTAGCACTCCCATGATAACTAGAGGCAAGTTGAGCAAAGAGGATTAGTCCAATGAAATAAATCAAACTATGTATAGATCAGTGATAGGTAGCTTATTATACCTAGCTACATCAAGACCAGATATCATGTAAGTAGTCTGCATGGTTAAAATATTTCAATCTAATCTTAAAGAGTCACATGTCAATCCAATAAAAAGGATCTTTAGATATATCAAGAGCATAATTGACTATGGCCTATGGTATCCTACAAGTAAATATTTCACTTTGATAACATATATAAATGTTGATTGGAGAGGAAGTGTGGATGATAGAAGAAGAACTAGTGTGGTTAATTTTTCCTTGGAAATATAATTGTTTCATGGATAAGAAAAAATAAAGAGTCAATTAATATTTCTATAGTAGAAGTAGAGTATGTGGTAGTAGTAGCATATTGCACTCAAGTTTTGTGAATGAAGTAAATACTCAAAGACATCAAGGTAGAGTACAAGTCACCTATCTCTATTCTTTGTGATAATTCAAGTGCTATTGATATATCAAAGAATCTAATGATACATTCTATAACCAATAACATATCAATCATCACTTCTTAAGAGAAAGGGTTGCAGATCAAGAGTTCATAATGGAGTATGTGCCAACTCAAGATCAAATTGAAGACATATTCACCAAACCTCTTCCAAAGGAACAATTTGAATATTTGATATAGAAGTTGGGAGTGGTGGATCCTATATCAAATCACTAGATCCTAGTGATAGAGCATGAGTCTATGAGGATCATAAAATCTTTATTAATTCTTAAAAGAAGAAGAGAAAAGTCAACTCAGGTATGCATACTTTTGAAAAGTTTTAATGAGTTGATGGTTTCATATTATTGGACAAACTCCTTTATCTAATAAAAGGGGAGAAACATTTGATAATTAGTCAAAAAATTTCCCTTTGACATTGATGTTAAATGGGGAGAAAAAGAGGAAATGTTTTCTACAAAATTTGGAGAAAAAGTGTAAATGTCAAAGAAGAAGTAGAGTAAGTGTCCAATTTGAGTATTAGTAAAATGTATCATTGTCTAAGGAAGAGAAATTTTGGTATGAATAGATTTAGTTCATACCCATCATAAGAAAATGCAAGCAATGTTAGAGAAGGAGAAAAATGTTAGAAGATGAGAGCATTTAGTTTTCCATCAATGACAAAGGGGGATATTATTGTAAATATGATTATAATTGATGTAAAAAGGGACATTATGGATGTCATTTATGTTCAATGTTGAGTATGGTGATTTTAGGATGTGCAAGGCATCCTATCATAGGTCGAGGATGATTTTAATGCTTGTGTACATGATTAAAATTCATCAAGTTCTTCATATTGATCATCTAGACATTTTGGGTCTATGACAGGGAAATTTAAGAAGGTATTTTGATGACATTACCATTGCCACATGTTGATAATTCTAGGGTCGTTGGTCATATGGTTATGAACAAATTAGTTCCTAATTATTATGTGTCAGTTTTGAAGTCATGCAATGAAGCATGGTAGAAGATATGTGGATGTAAAGTTGGATACTTAGACATAATTCACTAAGTTTCTATACTTAGCAAAATTCATAAAAGGGTTCAGTAAAGCCAAGTAAGCATATTTATAAGGTCAGTGTTCACACATATGGAGGTACAAAGACAAAATAGTCATATGAGTTTGTTTATTTTGGTACTTGGTTTCTACGTACTAAATTTTAGGTCATGTGATGTAGTAAAACAAAAGTTATGCTCAAACAAAGTTAGGCTCCTAGGCATTTTAATAGTGTTTTCCAACACAATCAAATTTGCAAATTGTAAGATAAACCTAAGTAGGAAATTTAATTATGAAATATATTACACATATGAAGGTTTTAGGATCAATTGGATATATGAATGTAATCCCTCTATAAGAAGATCTTATGCATTAAATTATAGGTTATACGACTAAGCTTAATAATAATTACGCAAGTGCAAAGTTAGCCTTCTAGGCATATTGAAATGGTCCCCATACATAGTCAAATATACACAAGGTCATGCAAATTTGTCATTATTTTATAAATATAATTTATGGACATTTTCAAAAGAAATAGATAAAATATTTGTTATGGGTTTTTCATGAGCATCTTGAATATATGGTCCACAAGTTCAAATGAGAAGGAATGAGCTCAAAATTGAATTATCTTTGCACTCAAACATGATAGTGTTTATAAATTAAATCCTAAGGGTTTAAGTCATGGAATAAATAGAAATTTTCCATTTTTATGTTAACTAGATATAGTTGGGACCCAATATTTCAAGTTATAACTTATGTCTTTATCATAGTTGTAAAATCAACCCCTTCAACCTAGTAATTACCAGCTCGATTAGTGATTAATGGACTTAATATTTCATAATTATTTGAATTTATATTTATCACATATTAATCAATGGATATCCCCTAATCATACATAGAATATCTAAAAAATTAAAACAAAGTTAAATCGTCAAAGGGACCTCTGAGTAAACACACTAGTGACAAGTGTCAAAATCACAGAGCCTACTTAGTAGATCAATAGAGTAGTTTAAACTTAATAAGTTAATGATCAATGTGAGGATCCTAATTATATAAATAGTGTGAACTATTGGTAATGTACATAAGTCACGTGTTAATGCCAAGTGTCACACTCTCAAAATCTAAGTAGAGATAAAGATTGAGATTGTCAGAAGATCTGATGGTGAGTAGATGATCATGTAAATGAGATCCAATGGAGTGATTAGACCCAATGGGAAAAAATGATCAAGATTTATCGACATAGTGGTGAGTTAAATATTGAAAAAGTTTGAAAAGGTTCATAGAGTGTAAGTAATCCAAAGACTCAAGAAATAATAAGATGGGATAAAGAGCTCAATATTTAACTAGATAGAAGTAAAGATCATGCATCTTTAGAGATCTAATGGCACATAAATCTCAAATTAGAAAGATTGACAAATACATTTTAAAGGTTGAAATGTTAAAGTTAAAAAGTATACAAGTATCTAATGGAGACTGTGAGCCTATCAGGGATCAATCAAATGGACGCATTTTAAAGTTGAGCCATTTGAATAAAGACCATTAGATCATGGCACCAAACATAATATCAATGATTGATATTTAAAGATATGTTTAGTCTAATGGTCAGATATAGGAACATGTAAGAACATGCAAGTAAGCCATGAATCATGCCATAAATAATATGATTGATCATTGTAACCAATCAAATATATGTAAATGTGCATGTGCATCAAAACTAGAGTCTAGAAAATGAAATATATAGTAAAATACTAGGAATCATGGTGATGATGCATGAGTTCTAGATGTGATAAACTTACACTTCAAGAGATAATGAACTAAGTCCAGAATAGAGTGTGATGTGTTTGTAAACAAGTGTGAGCATAACAAAGATATAGAACCCTAAATTAAAAGCTTATATATATGACATCTGGGATAAAATAAAAAATTAATGGAACTATTGCTATTACTATTGAGCATAGTCAAATAGATAGAGGTAGAAATCAAATTTTTAATGAATCGTGTCAAATAGAGATATATATAGAGACACATAACTATATGGGAAGAGAAGATAATATAAGAGAGATGAAGTGCATAGCATGAAAACTTATAGATCAGACCTATAATAGAGATTAGAGAATTCAATTTATTTATGAACCTATGTTTTAATCTGGAGGTGTAGCTCCATAGAAAAATATGATAGGTTGGTGCCATCAAATAATATGAGTGGGTTCTCAGATTAGGAAGTGGGTGATTTTTTAGAGTTAAAGTTTTTAAATTAGGGGATTAGTGTCTCCTTAGTTCTGGTGCCCTTTAATGTGTAACCAGTGAGGTTTTGACTATGAGGCTAGATTATAGTAGTATATTCTAGAAGCTATTCTAACTATGTTTTTTCCTAATGGGTTTTCCATGCATACACATAGTGTCATGTGTATTTGGGTGTGTGATCTTTGTATATTTGAATTGATCTTCATATATATTTAATATTATTTAAAATTACTTTAAGGACTAGTTTTAGTTGATATACTGATTCACCCCCCTCTTAGTATCTAGTTGTGTTCCAAAATGATCAATATTGAAATCAACCTTCTACATAAAAAGATTCAAATCACCCTTATGTTGATTACACTTTAAATCATCCACATACTTCCTGAGCATCCTTATCTTATTCATCACATTTTAACATTATTGATAAAGGAATGAACAATTATATAATTTAGGATTTTAACTACACAAGTAGTATTCATACCAATCCAAACAATTATGGTAGTCCCCATCATCTAGAGGATAATAGAGTGGTTAATAAGCTTGGAAATATAATATTTATGGAAGGTGGTTTCCTTTCATATGAACATATCAAATATTCCAATCCTTCTTGGCTTATTTACAACAAACTAGCTACTTACTTTTCTAATAACAAGTATTTCATTGATAAGTCAATCTTGTGTAATATAATGGACTATAAGGGTAAAGGTCCCAACATCCATGAATAAGGATCCATCAGACCTATCATAATAAAATAGAATGAAATAAAACATGGTATAGGATTTAACCCATTTAATGCACATCTCACACTTTTCCAACGGGACTCATCTAGTGAGTCATAGGATGATTCTTTAGAGAGAAAAATGGGTTTTGTACTTATCCACCTCAAATACCTTTCCCTCACCAACCTATTTCATGAGAATGTAATTCTTACATTTGATCTTGCATATCAATCCCTTATAAGGTGGGAACAAAATGCAAAACCTTAGTTTGATCATTTTCAAAATGATGAGACTATCACCAAATTCTTGAGAATAAGGGATCAAATTCTATTAGGTGATTAAAAGAAAGGGTTTATAATTCAACTACATGATTTAACATACTTTGGGGAACATATATTAAATCATAATATCCAACTTCTACATCAAATGAAAAATACTTTGAGGAGGATTTTCATCTTACTTCACCACCCCTAAATTACAAATATGAATCAACTCTTATGGTTAAATAAATGATTCATGTGAACATTAGCACCGAAGAAGATCCTAAAATTTTTAAACTTGCAATATCACTTATTCAATAGGAAAGAAACATATTTAAACTTATATTTCATGAATTCTATGATGTATTCTCATGGTATTATGTATATATTGTATGGATTGATCCAAAATTAGTAGTACATCACTTTATCATGCATCCAGATGCTAAACCAGTTAAATAGAAACTCTATAAGATTATCATAAGATTACACTACTAGTGAAAGAGGAAATGAAGAAATAACTAGATATATTATGCCCTATTAATTGTTTATATTAAATATCTAACATAGTATAACTAATCAAAGAAACTAAAAGGAATTAGATTTTTCACAAATTTTTGTTACTTCAATAAAGCATGACTGAAAGATGATTTTCCATTACCCAACATAGACATGATCATATAATTAACTGTAGGTCATGATATGTTATCTTTAATGGATATTTTTAGGTTGTAATTAATTCAAAATTTCTAATGAAGACCAACACAAAATATCATTTAAAATACCATTGATAAAAAATTTCTATCAAGTAATGCCTTTTGGTTTGAAAAATGTTAGAGGTACATGTCAATGGGTGATGACTATCATTTTCCATGACATGTTTCATGACATCATGGAAGACTATGCTGATGATATTTTTGAAAAATATAAATCTATATAATAATACCCTCAAGTGCTTCACCATATATTTGGATGCATGAGAGAGTATAACATGAGATTCAATCCTAAAAAATGTGTGTTCAGTGTGACATCGATAAAGTTGGTAGGTTTCATTGTTTCACAATGAATCATAGAATTTGATCCCTCTAAAGTTTCAACTATCATTGATATTCCTCTACCTAATAATATTAATAAACTTATAAGTCTACAAGGAAAATTCAAGCAATCAAGTGATTTATATCCCAACTTATAGACATTTGTCACCCTTTCACTTTTTTACTAAAAGACACTCTTTTTTGTTGGAATGAGAATTGTGAAAAATCATTTGATAATATTAAAAAATATATTTCCAACCCAACAATAATAATGTCACATGTTTTTAGTAATCCTTTCTTATTATACATTTAAGCTACTCAATTTACACTTGGGGCATTATTAGTAAAGTGTGATGATAGTGGGAAAGAAAGAGTAGTATACTACTTAAGTATAATTTTGATATATTATGAAATAAACTAATATAAAATAGAAAAGGCATGTATATTAGTTGTTTTTTCTTCTCAAAAAATATGAAATTACATGCTCAACAATCAAACCAATATCATTGCTAAGATAGACCCTCTTAAATATCTTTTATCTAGAACAACTCTAACTAGAAAGATGGCTAAGTGGGTTATGTATGATTATTATTGAGTTTTATTTAGAGTATGTCAATAAAAAACCAATCAAAATACATGTATTAATAGATGTATTGGTTGAATCACCACTTAATGACAAAACATCTCTTATTACATAGTTTCTGGTTAAAGCAATAATGTCCATAAACGAGTCTCTAGTTTGGCAAATATTTTTTGGTGGTTCATTTACAAATCATGGATCAAGGTTAGGTATATTTTTAGTCACACTAGATGGGGATTAAATTCCAAAATATTTTGGAATTGAATTTACTTACACAAATAATATTGTAGAGTATGAAGGTATCATTAGCAGGTCTTAAAATGGTAATCCACTGGGGACTACAATTTATTATTGTTTTTGGTGATTATCATTAATCTAGTCACTAATGAATTACATGATCATGATGATAAGTTGATCCCTTACCATTAAATGGTGGATAGTTTAAATCTAGCTTTTGAATACATCTAATTTGAACAAGTGCCAAGAATCAAGTCTAGCATTGGTTCCCTACTTGATATAAGCATAAAACATAACAAGTTTCTAGTTGAATACTTAATGATACTAGCTTATTAAACACATAAATCAGAAATGGTTTGTGAGGTGGTTGGTACTCTAAAATATATACCTATCTTGAACACAATACTATGCTATCTAACTTATACCCTAATCAATACAATTTATTTATCCAATACAAATCTCTATATACCATCCTTGGCAACACCCTATACCTCAAAGGCTATGATGAAACTATTTTACACTATTTAAATTTTGAATAATATACTTTGGAAATTAGATAAGTCCATGAGGGAATATATGGGTCACATTTGAGTTGCATGGTTCTTACAAAGAAGCTTATATGAGTAGGTTATTATTGGCCTAAAATAAAATTTTATTCATGTTATTATGTTAATAAATTCATACATTGTAATAAACATGGGGACCTTATCGATATTCCATTGCAATCTTTACAACATATCACAACACCTTGGCCATTTTCCACATGGGGGTTAGATGTTATTGTAATGATCAATACCAGTTATTTCTAAAGGACATAAACATATTATAATAGTAATAAATAAACTTAACCATGTGGGTCGAGGCAATGCCCCTTAGCTATGTCATTGGAAAGTAAATTTATAAATTTATCTTAAACCGTATTATCTTCTACTTTGGTATTCTTTCCACTCTCACTTTTTATAATGGCAATTCATTTAAGAATAAACATGTTAAGGCTATTTTTCAAACTTACCACATCAAACAAAATTATTCCACTCACTATTACCCATTAGACAATGACCATGCTAAGGCAACCAATAAAAATAATTTATGCATCTTTAAAAGAGTTGTTTATAAATATGGTCATGACTGCCATACCAATCTATATCCCATTCTCTAGGCATACCATACTAGCATCAAGACACCCATAGAGACAACTTTTTATTCCTTTTCATATGGGAGTGATCATATTCTACCATTAGAGTTTGAGTTTCCATCTTTGCATATATCCTTATAACAAATCACTAATGAAGAATCCTATCATATTTCATGCCTAAGTGAACTTGACCTTATAGATAATAAATGACTAAATGCTTTAAACCATTTACTAGTTTATCACAATATCATTCATCATATCTATAATAACTAGATAAAATCTAAGGAATTTGAAATGGAAAATAAAACCAACACAATACCAATGTTGAAAGAGAAAAGAAATGAAAGTTTGAGCTGAATTGGTTAGGCCCATATGTTGGCATTGCTAAGTATGGATCAAGAGATTAAAGATTAGCCATAAAATATGGAGAGGAACTTAATAAACCCATGAAAATCATGCACCTTAAGTTATTATATGAATAAAATTTTTCTATATGTTTTTATTGATATCCTACATGTCATAAAATTTTAAAAAAAAGCAAAATAAAATAAATAAAATAAAAAAATAGCATAGATCGTACAAAAGTGAAAACTGGTTTACTAACACTTTGAGAAAGTACCATGGTGAAAACCACATTTTTGGCAAAATGTGTAAATCAGTGTCTATAATCGCCCTAGTTACTTAGGGGAATTTTGTTTTAGTAATCCATTATATATTTCCATTTCATCCTTAGACACTTGTTTGTCCCTTATCCTATAATATGTTAGCATAAAGGTTTGATGTAACTTCTAAACTATGAACCTAAATGTTTTCTCAAGAATAGAGGAAAACATATTTTATATTCATTATTTTAAAAAAAAAATTAAATACAAAATAAATAAATAAAAAAGCATCCCAAAAACATGTAAAGTAGTTACAAAGAACATCTACCATTCTAACTATCTTCCCATATCATTTTCTCATATTTCTTGGGTGCATCACTTGTGTATCTTATAATCAAACACTTAAAATTTCATCAATTAGCCACTTTCTCATCGCTTTTTATATTGGAAAAAATACATTTTTCCTGATATCCCCACGTGGAATTTGTCTAGGGTGGATTATGTAGGCAGTTCTTAGAGACAGGGGTCTCTAGGGTCATCTCGGCCAATGTCTTACCCATTATCCATCTTCCTAAGAATGGATTTGTTTATCCTTATACTTCATTATTAGTTATTCAATACTTAGCCTAGGTCTTGGTTAAAAATGTCTCACACCCTTACTTCAGATGTTAAGCTTTTGGTTATATCTTTTCAAGTATTTATCCCTTGTTGTATTATTTGTGTTTTCTATATTTATCCATTATTTTGTTTATTTATCTATTTTATCCCTAAACCATTAAGTTGGTTATTTTATTCCTTTTTATACTTAACCATTTACTTGGTTTCTTACTTTTTAATCATTTTTTCAATTGTATCATTTTGTCAACTATGATTCTTTTACATCATTATGTCATTTTATCATGTTTAGAATATTTATTTGTTTATTTATATATCATTTGTGTTTATTTTTCTCCATGTTGTTTCATTTTCATTTTGTGTGTGTTTACATGATCTAGACTAATTATATTTTCCTATCTTACTTTAATTATTTTATTTTTTGTGTGTTATAAAGATTATTTTGTGAATTGCATCATAGTATGGTTATGATTTATATATATCATGACAAACTTTTCTTTTACATAATTTATTCATTTTCAGATCATATACCTAAAATAACAACATTCATCATGATTATTTAATATCATTGGTACTAATGTGTTTTATTATATATTAAAAATAAAAATTGATCAATACTCATTATTGTTGTAAATCTAATGCAAAAATAACCAAATAAAAAATAACGTACTTATCTCACATCATTATCCATGCAATCATAAATCTAAATTATGCATGCCATAATACATAAGAAAATACTGAGAAAGAATTAATATATGATAATGTGAATCAAAATTAATGAAGTATAACTAGTACTTTACATATCCATATATCCATTAAACATGCATAAATAAACATAACAAAAAATACAAATTCCATATACATAGTGTCCATCTACATCATACACATCTCATAAAAATAATGAATATATATATATATATCTAATCAAGTGTGTCTATATAAAAAGATACATCTCAAATATATATACATCAATATAGTCATCATCAAAAAATTATGCCATGTCTCATCCTATCCCCCTGATGGAGTGTGTGGTCTCAAACTTGTCTCATCATGTTGTGGTTTGCATTATGATAGACCCATCATGCATTATGTACCCTATGCCACATATCTCTCTCACCCTATAGGTTTCACTAATCTCACTGATTTAGATCACCTAATATAATACTCCTTGAAGGATGGTGACCTCTGTGTACAAGAAATAGCCTCCTCATATAAACTCCCATAATATTTTATCTTCTCCATATATCTCATAACCCTATCTAGTGTATTAATATATCCATATCTATATAATAACACCTTGGCTTCTACTATATTTATCCTAGTTATATCTCTCTCTTGTCTATAGCATTGTGTCAATGATGTATAATATGGACTCTGAGTCCCCACATCATGGGTCACAACTCCCAATGTAGTTTCCATAATATTTCTCTCCATCCTCTCAATTAAAACATATAGCTTGTCAACCTCTGATATCTATATCCCCATAAAATATAGATACCTCCCTATGAAATCGATAAATATACTTATGATGAGAATTGATATCCTCACAAAGACTGTTAACCAGTGTCTACTCCTCTTAAGATCTACCTATGTGAAGGAATATGTATATCTCATCTATGTGTATGTGTATCATGTATCAACCTCATCACTATGTCCTCTCCATATTGATCACCCTCATTTTCAATAAAAAATATTGGATTATCCTCTCCATTTCTCTTATATGTATCCACTTGCATATATGTATCCACATCCACATCAACACTTTCCTCCTAAAAAAATTCACATCCTCTATCTTAGTAATCTCTACATCATGTAATTGAATCATATCCATAACATGCCCTATAATTCATCCTCACATCCATCCCCTATTTCCTATAGTATCCCTCCTAGTCTAGGCTCCTAATCATGTGTCTCAAGGATACTTGATCTAGCTTGTAACCATTCTCTATCTCCATGTACATGGTGGGGCATACGGTGTTGATAATTTTGATGGATGTTGTTAATCCCACTAATCCACATAACCATATACTACTCATGCATCAATAACATCCCTCTTATCACTTCATATCATTCTCTTATGATCAACTATCACTAGATCAATAGTCATGCCCCACTAAGCTCTCTCCCTTAGAGCTCATGCAAATATGTGTGAACCTTTTAGAATGTGTTGTCTAATACTAAACTACCTCATCACCCTATTAGGGAGATATATATCTATAATATAGTCATGTGTCGAAATAATACAACACCGAATCATCATATAATCCATATACAAGTCATTCTATAACCACTAAAATAAAATCTCCCTGTATGGTCTCTAGGTGATTTGATCATCACCTATAACATCAACTACCCTCTTGTAGAACTCAATGTCACCTAAATGTGGTATGAAAGTACCAATAATCATATGTCATCTATATGCCAATGTCTCATCCACAAAATGAGTGCTCATGTGACCAATTAGCCTCTCTACCATGACATGCTCCTAGTACTATACCCATAATAATGTGGATTACCCAATCTCCCTCACATCTATATATGTCATATGATGTAAGTCCCTGTATAAGTGTTCTAATATGAATGGCCTCCATGGAAACTACTCACCCATATTAATCATATCTTTGAGGACATCCAATAAACCAATTAGACATAGTCTCTCACTCAGGTAGCATAATGCCACTCATGACAACCATGAGAACCATGGTCAAGGAATCCATCTCTAATTTAGTGAAATAATCAATATCCACTCCACCCCTCATAATAAGAATCAATACATCACCAAATATCATATATAGATTAGTGTCCTATGGACCTTACCCCTAGTACACTCACTTCCCTCATATCAAAATACCCAGAATCTGATACACATCCTCAAATGTTACCATTATCTCCACTATTAGTAGGTGAAATGTATTAGTCTTGTTATGCCACCTCTCAATAAGCATTGTCAATAGAGACCCACCTGTCTAAATCTTCAACATTCATGCAATGTAAGATAACCTACTAAGTTCTAGAAATCCAAAATTTTTACTCCATAAATCTAGAATTCTTCTCTAGTGCACCAGACCTTCACTCTCATGTAGTCAAAAATGGTAATACCTCCTTAAAAACATGTTATCATCAAGTTAATGTTATTTCTCAACATAATAATCCATCTACCATTATTTTAACACATTCATAAAACTAAAATTAATGTAAAATCAACATTTTCAATCATGTTACTTTTATGCCAATCCTCATTTTACTTATTTATCCTTCTAAAATTATTCTTTGCCTCTTAAAAATCATTTTTTTACATCCCACATTCATGTTTTCTAAATCTATCTTAATGAAATCAACTTTAATTTTCACATTTTCAACCTTTACTATGTTTTCTTTACCCATATTCATGATTTCACCACTCCATTTTGCAATTTTTCTCATACAACCTTCAATTTCACATTTCACTATTCAAAATTCCCCCTAAATTGATTTCACATCCCATTTCAATGATTTCACGATTCAGTCTCGTAATTTTTCTGCTCTATTCAATGATTTCACAACTACAAAACTATGAATTTATAGTTTCTAACCTACTTCTACCCTCAAATTATTTATCTTTCCTATTATAAAAATTAGCTATTTAGTTTAAAGAATTCACAGTTTGCTACATAATATTTGCAACTTTTATTGATGAATTCACACATAACTCATCTATGAATTCATTTTTGACTACTTTAATCCTTAATAAATGGTCATAAATGCAAAAATTAAAACATAAAACATCACTTACTAGAGGCCCACTCCTCTCAAGTATCTGATGTCTCCTCACTCACTCTATATGGTGATTGTGATGTGGAATACAGTCCATTTTTTGAAAGCCTCTTAGAGTGAATCTCCTCAATCAACTTCTCCTAGACAATAGTTATATAAATCCAAATGCACAAATGAATTTCAACACCCCAATTATTCCATTTATAGTGATAATCTATTCAAAAAAATTTACACCCCTCCAATCCTCTAATATCCCATTTTTATTATTTTTCATCCAAATTTCAAGACAAGCTCAATCAAATTGATCCAAAATTATATCAATCACTTATAATAATTAATCTGTGTAAATTTTTCATTACAATTTTAAAACCAATATGTTTTCCTATTTTTATATTTTTATCTTATTCTCGATGGGATATATCATTCCTAAAATCACTCCATTGACCCATGCATCATAAGAAAACACTAAGCATGCAATCTTCTAATGGTTAAACATACTAATTTTCTAATCAATAATCTATTTTTCATCAACTAGGGGCAACATATTTATGTAAACTTAAAATCTTTCAAGTTTGATATCAATTCTAATACATTGATTTCTTGATAGTTAAAAACACTTTATCATTCTCCTCTTTTCATTGATTTTGAAAGTTTTTCCATTTTCTCACATAAACTCTTGAGGGGGAATCATCATACTATTTATCATTCATTTGGGGTAACTTTTTTCTTCTTAATCATCAATTCTCTACTTCCTCTACTATTATTTGAAATAATATTTATTCACAAAACTATTTCAATGAGGCACAAATGTAGATAATTAAATTACATTTAGTTTCAAAATTCACCTAAAATACTCTTAATTATTATTCTTAATATAATTCATGACATCCACCTCCAAATTAAAATAATTGAATATATCAAATTAATCAATTGTGCACATTTTTAAACCCATATATAAATATTAAAACCATAATTTTCATCTCACTCAACATATTCGACCTTGATCTCCCTCACATGTTGACTCATTCCAACCAAACCCACAACTTCCTCAACTTCCTTTTAGTCATCCCTTCAATTTTCAAATAGTTTGACTGATTATTGGTGACTCAGTTAATTATTTCCATATTTATCTCAACCATTTCAAATGGTCATCATCCTCATGGATGAGGACTTATTAATCACCGTAGACTATTTGGATCATTTAAATATCCAAATAATCCTCCACCATTGGATCCTTCCTCCAAAAGGTATGAAAGCTATCATTTTCATCATCTTGAATTATGCCAATGAAGTGATATTAAAATCACAAGTGAATTAAAAGTGAATCAAAGATAACAAAGAAAATTTGGCACCAAAACACTGCCCATTTTACCTTGCATTGAAAGTATGAGTAAACACATTTCAAAGAGATTTCATCAAATCTACATCACAATGGAAGAAGATTTTATAACCAAAGTATAATTTGCATTTATTTCCTTTGTATCTCTAGCTTAGTTTTATATAGTTTAAATTAAGATTTATTAGTTTGGTTCACATTTCTTTATTTTTCTAATACAGTGTCTACCCTAGATGTTAGCATCTAGGGAGCAAGAAATTAGGTATAGACTTACAACTTGTAGATATGGAAGATAATTAGGTTTAGAACATGTTGGGTATGATATAAGATTTGGGTCATCAACATAAGACTATTTATAGTAAGAGATAGGATAAGGGCCATAATAAATAGTAGATGCAAGACTTCATAAAGTAGAAAAGGTCCAAAACTGAGAGGAACAACCAAGGTTTCATATTTACAAGTGTACATGACTAAGGTGATATATAATTCATAAATAATGTCTAAAAAATACATGCTTACTTTCATATATGACTTTTTGAGGCATACTTGGATGTTTTTTCTTAATAAAAAATTAGAGGTATTTGATGATTTTAAGGACATCAAGGCAATTGGATAAAAATACTTAGGTAAAGACATCAAGATTTTGTGCACCAAAAATGGTAGTGAGTATGTCAGTAACCATTTTGAGTATTTATGTACATCAGAGGGGAATGAACTAAAATATATAATTCCTTATAGTCCTCAACATAAAGGTGTTCCAAAGAGCAATAACAAGTCCTTGATAGAAATGGCCAATTGTATGTTACACTTGAAAACTCTTGCACTCAGTATTGGGCTGAGGCCATCAATTATGCATGTTATATCCAAAACTAAATTCTTCACATGAAATTGAATGGAGTCACTCCTTTTGAATCTTGGAGAAGCCAAAAATACATAGTGAATCATTTCCAAGTGTTTGGATCTCTTGTTATGGCTTGGATTCTAAAGAATAAATATAATTCAATGGAACCTTAGAGTCAGATTTACATCTTCATTGGATATCCTAAAGGTGTTAAGGTATATAGGATTACCCATCCAAACACTTTTGAAGTATTCATTTAGAAGAGTGTAAAATTTCAATATCATCATAAATAATCTACTCATGACACTCCTCTCTCTTCCTTAGATGCATTGGCATTTGTTAACAATTTTAATGATTCAAATCTACCTAAGGAACTTCCTGAAGATCCATATTTTTCTTCCAGTTTTGATGATGAGAGTAGGGATGAGTATTAAATTCCTCCTCCTATAATATATTTAGAGGATGAGGAATATTCTCTTAACTATTTAAGAACTATTCCTATTTGGGATAGACAAACACTGCAAAGTTATATCCATTTGGTTGCAAACCTATTAGACACCAAGCAAACCCATACATAATTATAGAATACCCCACATGCTTTCATGACATTTACCTCCAACCCATATTCATTTGGTGATCCATTAAACAATCTTATGTGGGATAATACTATATAATAGGAATATGGTTCCTTGTTAAGTAGAAACACTTGGTATTTAGTCCCTCTTCCTAAGGGAAGAAAACTTATTTGATGTAATTAGATCTATAGAATAAAATTTATAGTAGACGGGTCTATACATAAGATCAAAGCATGTTTTATATAAAAGGGTTTTTATTATGTATGTAACATTGAAGGTATATAAAAGGGTTTTTATTAGGATTTCACCTTAGTGGGTAAATTTCTAGGAGCAAGACCAGATCTAGAATCTCTTACAAAAATGGTTAAAAGGAAATGGGTGATTCGAGGAGAGATAGTAATTGCAGCAATGTTGAATGGTTTCTACCTGTTTACCTTCAACTGTAAAGAAGACATGAATATGGTTTTGTGTGGAGGACCATGGTCTTTTGGAAAATGTTCTCTCACTATTAAAAAATGGGAGCTAGATATGGATTTCTTAGATTCTTTTTTCTTAACAACTCTTATTTGGGTTAGACTTCCTAGACTCCCTTTAGAGTTTTGGCATGAGGACATTTTTAAAGGTATTGCTAGTTCTTTTGGGGAACTTGTGGCATTGGATAAGGCTACAACAAATAGAACTAAACTTCAAACTGCCAGGATGTATGTTAAAGTGGTAGATCTAAATCATCTCCCAGAAAAAGTGGATTTAATATCCAAGTTTGGTAAAAAAACTCAAGGATTGTTTTTTGAAGATCTGCCCAAATATTGCTATGCTTGTAAGAAACAGGGGCATTGGGTAAAAAATTGTCCATCCAAAAGCAAAATTCATCATAGTAGTGTTATGGATGGGAAAAAGTCCATGATGCAGCAAAAGTAAGTCTGGAAACCAAAAGAAGATCAGTGACAAGAACAAAAGGATAATGAAGAAACTAAAGATCTACATGTGGAGGCGGGTAAAGAGCCTTCTTTTGAAGACCCTAAAGGCCCACTTGTTGAAGCAGAAATAGAGATTTTTGAGAAAGAAAATTTTGAGACAGAAGGTAATGGACTGCAATCAGAAATCATAATACCTACACAAGGAATAGATGATTTGACAAATTTATCAAAGCAAATAGTACTCTACCAAAGGGTAGAGGATTGAGGGAGAGATGTTGATGGAAAAGTAGTGCTAGAGGAAGGAGAAATCTTGGCTGAAGTTGGAAATAAATTAGAGGAGAGAGATTTTCTTGTTTCTCAGTTCAGGGAGACTCAAGTTGTTAATGAGTTCCCTTTAGATGAGTTTCCTATGAACGATATTGGAGAAAACTTAAAGCATTTTCTAAACCAAAGGAAAAGGGATGAAAAAAGGACCAATACCAAGGGAGTAGAAACTAGAAGCAGGAAAAAAGATCAGCAAACGAAGGTGAAACATCTGACTTCCACTCTGGATAAATTTGAAAAAAGGAACGAGTGGCTTTTAAAGGTGAAATCAGATGTTGGTTCTCTGGATAAACCTAGAAGAAGATCTGTGAAGAAAACTAGGGAGCTAGAAAGTAAGCAGAATATTGCTGATGGAAGGCAGGCAACGATTCTAGATTTTACCCCTAAAAAATAGTTATTAAATCATTATTTGGAAACTAGGGGGATGTATTTAAAATGGACATTTATGTTGTCACAGTATTACCTTAGGGTGTTGCTACTTTTTAGTAGGCTTTAGGAGTGCTTCTCCTTGTGTATGTCAACGCTTTATCTTTTTATGATTATGTAATAGGGTTTTGAGGCCCCTTCAAAACCTATTTTTACCTTAATCTAAAACATTGAATGTATTGAGGCATTTTCCCTAGTTTTTAAAATGAATTCCATCTGACTCACTCTCACCATTGCTACAACACATCACTAGGATGTTCATCATATGGATGTGAAGAGTGTCAGGAACCTAGAACAACAAACATGCTCTAATACCAACTGTCAGGATCCTACTCTCCCCAATAAGAGTATATATGATTACCTCTTGTATAAGCAACTAAACATGGAATTTAACTAGAATGATAAGTAACTAGAAATATGAAACAACACAAGATATGAGAGACAATACACAATTGTATTAATACTTATCCAAAAAAGAATACAATAAAGAAGATGCCACTTCTTCTCCACACCTTTAAGAAGCTTCCCACACCTCAAGTGTTCACCAGTAATTCTCCTCCAACAATTCACTCTCTCATCACGATCACAACAATCAACTCCAATATAGAGTTGTTCACCTCCACTAGTTAGTAACAACACTGCTAGTACACCAAGTACACAACCATACTCCAAGTAGATCTTCCTCTCCTTGTTGCCACCTGCAAATCAACAGACCTTACTTACCATGTAGATGTCTCTACACCCTTGAAGAACCCTTGTCCTTTCCTCACCAAGTCCTTATGATTCTTCAACCAGTACCCTAGTGGATCTCCTAGTAGAACTTGCACAACCTGCAACTCTCCCTGATCATATACACTCAGCACCCCTTTAGAACTAGGAGGAGCTACTCTAGCTCTCTTCAAGCTCAATGGCTTTCTAGCACAATTTTACGATACAGCCCATGAGGCTATTATATAGATCTCATGTATACAATAATTAGACTTTCTTAATTACAATAATTAGACACACAACTCAAGACTATAATTAGCCTTTAACATGCAAACTCTTAGTTCAATGAACTAACTGTCCATGCAACAAATATTTTTGGAACCACCACAGGTGACCGACGTCGATCCCTATCTACCTAGAGGTGATCGACATTAGCCGATCTCCTACCGATGTTGGTTGTCTTTCAGTTCACACCTGTCGATGTCAGTTTCCCTCTACACTATACTCTATCGACGCCAGTCTCCCTGGAACTCAGCAACCTCCTCCATGTTTACAATAGTTGAAGCTTTTAGCTCCACAACCTAACAATCTCCCACTTGGAGATAAATAGCTGCAACTGTTTCTATACCTGTACACCATCTAATTTGTTTCCTAGCTTGTATCCTTCTTTAAGCTCAATCTTGAAGACCACCCACCACACACCCTATGATGCCTTTCCTGTCATCCAAGTAACCTGCCACATCCGAACCTGCAAACCCATGTAGTGAAGACCTTGACCCTGCATAACATGTTAACCTACTATTGGTCCCTCCCAAAATACCTGAGAATCCACTGAACTGCCCTTCAGTACTACTTCCATGAATTATCTCCAAACTCTCTGACAACTCCCACTACTTAGGAAAATTTAGGTCTACACCAGACCTTATGTGATTTCAAACCCTGTTCTAAGCTTAGCTTGAACTGTCCATCCCTTGGTGTGCTTACCAATTCTACATCCTACATAATGAACCTTGCCAACACCTAATTCACATCAGCTCTGACTGGAGATAAAAATCTCCATGTTTCTTATGCCAAAAAATTTTGCTGCTCCCAAATTCTTCATGACATACCTCTGAACTAACCTTACCCTTAGCTCAATAACTTCCTATATGTACAAACTTGCTCCAAGCATACCATCCACATACAATAACTAGATAATGTCACAACTCATCATCCACTTGGTAAGAACAAACACAACAGTTACACTGACATTGACTAAAGCCCTACTTTGTCATCCACCTGTCAAATCTATACCACTATCTTACAACTTCCTCAAGACCTTATACCCTGGCCTTCCATCTCACGTATCCATCCACTCTCTTCTTTAACTTGGGAATCCATCCATCTCTCAGTGCTTTCTTCTAGCTGACAACTCCACCAACAAACTCCTGTTTGGTTCTTCTCCAAGGACTCACACTCCTCATCCATGCCAAGCTCCCACTATTTTTGGATTTTACCTGCATTGCCTCTTCACATCTTCCTAGTTCTCAATCATCACTAAGCAACAAGTAAGAAGGTGAATAATGAATATGAGGTCCACTTACCCTTTCAATCCTCCATATGGGCATTTGAGACCCCTTGACAGCTTGATGTCCACCCAACATCTATTCCAGTGACCAATCTTGGCCATCTCCCAATCTGCACCCGACTGACATTGGTTTCCTATGACTGACCCTATCTGCCAATGTCAGTTCCCTGACTAATGTCGATGTACTCCTTGCTGATGTCGGTTCCTATTTGACCGACATCAGTTCCTTCTGCCTGACACCATCGACTCTGATGATCTGCACATGACCGACGTCTGTGCCTGTCTGTTTGACGTCAGTTCCTCCTGACCGATGTCGGTACCTGTGTTCACCTATGAGTGATGACTTTTTACCCAAGGGCTCCTTTTGGGTCAAAACCCTATTCAAATTAACATAGCCCTGCTCAAAATAATTTAGTCCCATCAGCTGATCTCTAACCATCATCTCTTCCATGAACACCAAGGCTTTCCAGTTCTTAAGTTTGTCAAAGATATATGTCTTCCGCTTAAGAACATGCATTCCCTTCTTACATATGTAACCAAGCCTACAAAGCCACATATCTGCAATAGAAGGTGAATCAGTAATATATGTAGATAGATAAAGGATACCTACTTTCTTACCATCATTTAATTCACATGCATCCACTGTGAGAGTTACTGTGCATCTCTCATCACCCAACTTTTCTGAAGAAATTAGACTCATCTCCAAGACTAAAAATTGCATGACCTTCTTCAACACTTGTGTGTTACCTATTTGCGATTTTAGCTTCACTTCCCCTTTGCCAACAATCTGACAAGGCTCACCAACCCCTAAATAAATCTCTCCAAAGTCTCCCTAGACATACCCATGAAAAGATGCTCTATTTTGGGTTGCATGGAAAGAGGAAAAAGAATCTGTAAACCAAGATTCTACTTTATCCAGAGCAACCTATGCAACAACACCTACAACATCTACTTCTACATGCTGATCTTCTACCGACCAACAATCTTCCTTTACCTACTCTTTCTTTCCATCAATCAGACCATTTGTGCTATTTAGTTTCTCCATTCATAGCTTACTTTCTTCTACCATTACTATACTCCCACTCAATCAAAAACCCCTATGAGTAATCTATAATCAACAAACACTAACTAGATCTAAACCACATGTTAGTCAACCCAACCAAAAGCTCTGATACCACTTGTCAGGAACCTAGAACAACAAACATGCTCTGATACCAACTGTCAGGATCCTACTCTCCCCAATAAGAGTATATATGATTACCTCTTGTATAAGCAACTAAACATAGAATTTAACTAGAATGATAAGTAACTAGAAATATGAAACAACACAGGATATGAGAGAAAATACACAATTGTATTAATACTTATCCAGAAAAGAATATAATAAAGAAGATGCCACTTCTTCTCCACACCTTTCAGAAGCTTCCCACACCTCAAGTGTTCACCAGTAATTCTCCTCCAATAGTTAACTCTCTCATCATGGTCACAAAAATAAACTCCAATACAGAGTTGTTGTTCACCTCCACCAGTCAGTAACAATGCTGCCAGTACACCAAGTACACAACCGTACTCCAAGTAGATCTTCCTCTCCTTGCTGCCACCTACAAATCAACAGACCTTACTTACCATGTAGATGTCTCTACACCCTTAAATAACCCTTGCCCTTGCCTCACCAAGTCCTTATGATTCTTTAACCAGTACCCCAGTGGATCTCCTAGTAGAACTTGCACAACCTGCAACTCTCCCTGATCATACACACTCAGCACCCCTTTGGAACTAGGAGGAGCTACTCTAGCTCTCTCTTCAAGCTCAATGGCTTTCTAGTACACTTTTACAATACAACCCATGAGTCTATTATATAGATCTCATGCATAAAATAATTAGACATGCAACTCAAGATTATAATTAGCCTTTAACATGCAAACTCTCAGTTTAATGAACTAATGGTCCATGCAATGAATAGTTCTAGAACTGCCACAGGCAACCGACGTCGGTCCCTGTCTACCTGGAGGTGACCGACATTGGCCAATCTCTTGCCGATGTTGGTTGTCTTTCAGTTCACACCTGCTGATGTCATTTTCCCTCTGCACTATACTCTTCCGATGCCGGTCTCCCTGGAACTCAACAACCTCCTCCATGTTTGCAATAGTTGAAGCTTTTAGCTCTACAACCTAAAAGCTTTATCTTTTTATGATTCTGTAATAGGGTTTCGGGGCCCCTTCAAAACCTATTTTTACCTTAATCTAAAACATTGAATGTATTGAGGCATTTTCCTTAGTTTTTAAAATGAATTCCATCTGACTCACTCTCACCATTGCTACAACACATCACTAGGATGTTCATCATATGGATGTGCAAAGTGTCTTTCTTCATGGTGACCTCAAAGAGGAGATATAAATTAATCAACCACAAGGATTTTTAGAATATTCCTCATTCATTTTTAAACTTTAGAAATCTATCTATGGACTCAAACAAACTACTTGAGCTTGGTATGCTAAGATGGACTCCTTTCTTCTTTCATTTGGGTTCACTAAATGTTATTATGATCTAAATGTCTACATTTTATGATAGGATTATTCATAATTTACTCTATTTATCTATTTGGATGACCTATTAATCATAGGGATCTATCTATCCATCATCAAAATAATAAAAACTACTTTTTTTGATAGGTTCTAAGTGATTAACTTGGGCTTGTTGCATTACTTCCTCAGGATTAAAATTTCTTAGTTTGACTCTAGGATCAATATTGCACAATCCAAGTATGATCTTAATGTGATTGTATGGTTTAACATGAGTGAATGTAAAATAATTTTAATTCATTTTTTTATCATTTGTGAATCTTGAGGCTGATATTCCATCTCCTTTAATTGATGCTACCTTGTACTAAGAACTTATTGGTAGTCTCATCTACCTTATGTACACTACACCTGATATTTCATATGTAGTGAGCATGGTCTATAGATTTATGTAGGAGCCACATGAGAAGCTCTATAAAGTATCTAAGTAGATTATATAATACATTTAATGTACACATAGTTTCAAGATTCACTATGAAATAGGAATTGACATCAACTTTATTGATTATATAGATTCATATTGGGCTAATGATATTTAAAATCATAAGTCTAATTTAGGTTATAGTTTCTCCCTCAATCTAGGTCTGATTAGTTGGTCAAAAAATAAGTAAAATTTTATTTATTTATCTTCTACTGAGGTAGAATATAATGGATTTATTAATGCTTCCATTGGGGCTATTTGGATTCAAGGGATTCTCACTGAGTTTGGTATCTAGTTTTTATGACCAATATTCATCTTTTGTGATAACCAAAGCACAATATAGATTTGTAAGAATGTGGTCCTCCATAAACAAATAAAGTATATTGACATTCACATGTATTTCATTAGTGATATCATCTATAGTCAAGTCAATTGTCTCCAATACATATAGATAATGGAAAAAATTGTTGATATATTGACAAAACCCATCACTGAGAATAAGTATCTTCATTTTTAGGATCTTCTTGGGGCTAGGGTAGATCCATTTCATTCCTCCTCTATGCGTTCATATTTATGTACATAGGTACCTCATTAGGCCTCTGTGTCAAGACCTAATTCTTCTACTCACCTAATCTATGCTTAAGAGGGGGTGTTAGTATAGGAATTTCCCCATTATGTGGTTTTACGTATATGGTCTAATTATCTTGCTTAAGTTAATAATATGTTATTAGGGGAAATGTACTTTAAATCATTTTCTAATTGTGAGTTTAGTTAATTACACTTTTGGGTGACCTAATTCCTCACTATATAATGTACCATTATATGTACTTTATGGCTAATTAATGTTAATGGAAATTTTTTGTTGTGAAGACTAGATTCTTCCTCTTGTGACTCATACTTCAAATTTCACTACTCTGTACATATTCAACCTCAAGCATTCAACCATATCTAGTTCATCATTGATTGTGGCCCCTTCTGACATTCATATGATCATAAACATTCATTCCATAAAATAAATAAATTCCAAAATAAAAATAATTAATAAATAAGTGGGTCTTCATTAGGTTTAGAAAATAGGGGTGTGTTGGTCACATAAATTAACTTAACTTTTCAAGTTAACTTTTGGTCATATAGAATAAATAACTATGTTGTAATTTAATTGAAAATACTTGAGAACATTTAGATAATATATATTTTTTATCTTTGGATTCTCTTAAATGATTCTACTATCTCTATATCATTGATTTAGGGTTTACAGTTAGCTTGATTGATACCAAAGAATTTTGGTATTAGTTAGATGACTATCAAACTATTGTTAGGATTAGTTGTGTTAATTTTGGGTATTTTTTACCCCTTTTTTTAATTTTATATTTTTTAATGCCCACATTGTAGGATTTCCCACTTCCAAAATGTTAGCTTGCATGTTAATAACATTTTGATTTAACTTCAATAAGCCTATATATTCATAATAATTCTAACTAAATTTATTTATAAGAATCACACAAAGAGATAAAATATAATCAACATTGGTTTATTCCTAGATACATATCCATTTATTGAAGTTTTATAGTTACATACTTGTACAAAAATAATGATTAGTGAAAGAGCATATAGAATTGAAGAATTTATTATATATTATACATAGTGATTAAGATTGATTTTTTCATATACATTATATTTATTTTTGGACTACACAAGTACTTATTACCAATATATTAAGGAATAGGGGTCAGATTAAGTAAAAATGATCAAAATTATACCATTTGTTACACTCTTGCAAGGTTTCTTAGGGTGGATAAGGGTTTGAATCAAATATAAGTAAGTATGGAAATTTTACAGAACAAATTAAATGTCTAATAAAGGTTTCTAACTACTATAATCTGACAAAGACACCTAGATTTTTTTGTGTTGATATAAAATAATATTATTATATAAAATAGAAAAGTAATATTAAATTAGTCTACCAAGATAGTTTTATATTTTTGATAAAAATGATAATCATTAGATCCATAAAAAATTATAGGTTTTTTTTTAGTCTTGCAACATTTTTATGTCATTTTTGGTAACTACCAATAAAAAAATAAAAAAATAGGAATTCATATATATATATATATATATATATATATATATATATATATATATATATATATATATATATATATAATTGCCTATAGATAGATAGTTTATCATATACTTGTCTTTTCCTTTGTTTTATTTGTTGATAGAGCTAGTTTTTATATTCTGACCTTCTTCCTTCTTGGTCTCCTTTTTCACTGGTTCCTTAAGAGTTTCAACATAGCTCGTATCTTTCTCTTTTTCCTTCTCATACTCAAATCCATAACTTGTTAAATGGTGATATTTGACTCTCTATAATCTTATTCAAAACTTGAGTGCTTTTCTCAAATTTCAAGTCTATATTATCTCAGGCTCTATAGGAATCATGTTTAAACCCTCAGACTCCATCTATATATATATATATATATATATATATATATATATATATATATATATATATATATATATATATAGAGAGAGAGAGAGAGAGAGATAGATAGATAGTTTTAAAAGTTTTTTTATTATTAGCAGTGTACAGTTAGATCAAATTTGTTTTCCACCATCCACTATTACTTCAACAAGATATAAATCATTTTAATTCTCTGCTTCTTGTGTGTCTTTTGATATGTGCCTGTGTGGTATAAAATTTTGGTATGCTATAATTTCATGTGTATAATACTCAAAGTGTGAATCTATGGCAGCTTGACCTGCATTCGGTCAGCGTGTGTATCTTCAATCATCATGTATATAGTTTTATAATAGAGGTTAGTTTAAAATAACTCTATTATGTAAGGCCTTTGGCCATTAGGTTGATTATGTTTTATCATACAAGTATTATTTGAAGGAGCTACAACCCTGATGGACAAAGACACCCATGTGATGCATTATGACCATTTTAAAGAGTTTATCATATACTCATAATGGAGAAAATTGATCATTTTAGAGAGAGAAAGTACTTGAAAATATATAGATAAATATAGGGATGATTCTTGATCTATAATTATTTTTATTTTTATGTACTTAAATTATATAGCATGTTCTATTGTTTTACTAGTTTAATTTAGTGTTCTTAATTGATAATAGTCAACTTAATCCACTTGTCTACCAATATCCATCATAATAAATTACCTCTTATCTATTAAAATTTGAACATTAATACATTACCCACTATATTAATTTAAAATGACTACAAATTACTTGTTTATTTCAATCTGTCATTTAATGGCCAAATTTGATCTCTATTTTAAGTTTTTTCACATTTTATAATCTAAGGTCTGATTCAATGTTACTTCTTTAGGTCTATTTAGCTAACTTTTACTTATAAATTTAAGTCATTTATTATTATATTGGTCTTTTTATTATTAATGAGAATATTTAATTATTTATTGATCTCTACATAAGCTTATTCTAACCAAGACTAGCTCCTCTTAAGAATAATGCGTTGAATCTCTTTCTCGAATTATAACTTATACTATCTATAGGATTAGATTCTTATCTTATTCACTATATCTCTTTATCCATCATATATTATTTATCAACAAAACTCCTATCCATTGCATATATGTTTCATATTTCACAAGTAAATTCTTTATATCTTTTAATAGTCCCAACAAACATAGAATTTTGCTAATATACAATAAGCTTTTTTGGGCTTTATTCATAGTTTATAACCCATTTATTATACCCAAGAGAATAAAATTTATATACATTATAATGTTTCTCCCAATTTTTATTATACCCCACCTTTTCATCTTCCCAAATTGTCTAAATAATACCATGACTATACAAATATGTAAAATAATGGCATTTCCTTAACTATTACTAACAATTTTTTTTAGTCTTAACCTGAGAGCTATGTAAATGAGTGAGATTATCAATTATAATAATACAAATAGATAATATAACATAAAATATTACCTATTAAATGAACCTTGAAAACATGTTTGACTCTTCTTTATATAGAATCCTATCACCATACAAAATTTTTTAATACTTCACAAGTAGCTTTTTCGCATATGTGAATTCATAGTGAAAAAACCACAAGGGAAGATCCAAATAAAATTTTACCATGTACCAATGTTGTAATAAATTTTTTGAGGAACTTTATATATTTACCATGACCTTGTCAAGGTTTTTCAAGATACATTACAAAAGTGAGACCCTGACATGTTTTATTAAATGCCAAAACCAATTGAAATGAACTAAAGTACCAATCAAGATTTCCTTCCCAAATTAACAATATATGATTAGATTTTAATAGGAATTTTACCTAAATATATTTGTAAAATCACCAAAAATATGAATATCCAAGATCTATTCAGGCTTAGCTTCCCTGAATAACACTGCATGGCACATAGTAGTCAACAAATTTTTCATTGGATTTCACTTACAGATTACAATTATAGAGATCAGGATTTTATCCTTATAAAACACCATTTTAAAAATCCTCTAAATTCATGATCTTAAGATAACTTCACTTTGTTAATTCACATAGTGAATAAATATTTCCAAGTCACAAAATCCCTTATTCTTACAAGAAGATCACATTTAAACATATACAAATTTTTGTGTATAATGGCAAACCTAGAATTCAAATTAATAAATGTAATATCATTGGAGATTATTCAAATAAGATTAATAAACATTAAATCATAACTTTTCAATGTTTGAGGATATTTTTGAACCACAAATCCTTTTTACCTTCTTGCATATGCTATAGTCTTGCTTATATCCTAGTTTTATTATTTTCTCTAGATCCTATATTGGTGGTTCAAGCCTTATCTATACAACAATATTATTATAAACTTAGTTACATAGACCATTATTTTATCCACCTCCCATATTAATCCTTTATTATGAATTAATAAACATGTAATCCAAGCACTTGTGTATGATTTAACAAGAACATCCATACAAGCAAAATCATGTTCACTCATTTATTTAAATTGATTGTATATTTTAAACTAAGTAGTTTATTATCACAAAATTATAAACAAAATAACATATTATTCAATAAAATAGAGTTAGAAAATTTTAGGAATGTCCATAATTACACCTATATTTTCTTTATTCTTCCTTGATTCAAGATTATATACATCTCCTACAAATTTAACTTTAAATAGAACTACAAGTTGTCTATTCTCCTATCTAGACCTAGAAGATCTATATCTTCTCTATCCTTTTTCTATGCATGTACCATTTCTTTTATAGACTCCTCTCATCTTCATCTCCACATAGGAGATCCAACCTTAGGCATGTTTGTTTCAAGGGATCTCTCAACTCCCCAAACTTATCATATCATATTCTAAGTATGTCTTCCCAATGTAGACTTTTCACCTTGAAGATAGATATTAGAATTTTTTCACCTTTAAAATAGCTGAAATAGAGTTTAATTCATATTAATAACCTTTAGGTCCCATAAATAAAATGTCCATTCCCTTTATAAGAGGGTGTATTTGACTAAAATTGACCCTTATATAAAAATTTACATAGATGAGTTGATGATCCTTCATAATTAACATAAACCCAATTTATAATAAAACACTATGTTATGAACACCTACATGATATATTATATTTATAGACATGATTTGTAAGAGGATTAGTAAATTTATTCATGTGTTTAGTAGGTTGAGTTAGCAATTCATTCAAATTACTATTAAGATCGTATATTTGGATTTGATTATTATAAATGGGGTCTTGGATCTTATGTTTCAAAGTATTACATATAATTCAATAATTTCATATAAATTTAATTTAACAATTTTGGGAATATTAGTGTATTATTCCTAATTTAGATAACGGCATAGACTAATAAAATCAATAAATAAATATGTAATAATTAAGATACTAATTTGTATAATTTTATTGTAATTTGAACCTTTCTAAAAATAGTAATAAGGGAGAGAAAATAAGACTTAGCTAGAAATAGACTGAGATGGCTAAGATAGAGTCAAGAATTTACTATGTAGGACTGGGATATTATCGTAAATTAAGATCTAGCCTTCATTTTATGATTGGATAGGAGCATTGAAATATGACACCCTAGGGTTTGGTGCTATAATACTCTTATATTTCTATTTTACAAGATACCTAAGCTTTCTATGTTTTATTAGTTATGTCTATGTGAGCCTATGTATGAAATTTTGACTACTAGATGTTTATGAAACTCCCTATATAGTGGATTTAGTCTTCAAACCTTAGACTCCATTGTGCTTTGACAAAATTTGGGAAAGAGGGGGCTTAGTGTGTGTAAGACGCATTGAACATGTATCCACACCCCTTATATGGGCACATTGTCTACATACCAATACTCTAAAGAGGGATCACGCCATATCTAGTTCTCCCCCTTGTTGTGTTTTATGCAATAGTGTGTATGCACATGCAAAATACTAAAACTAGGTGTGTTTGATGAGGGTAGGGATTGGTATAAGTATTTAAATAAGATTGTATTTATATTGTTTGGCTATATGTAGATAATAGGAAAATATTCTTGAGTAGTATTACTTGTATTGTTTCTTACTTTGTGATATTTGCCAACACCTTCTAAATGAATTTTGAATGGGCTTTTATAAAAAGCTATTGGTCATGGATCGAATGTATTCACATTAGGTTTAAAAGAAGAGGAATATGAATCAAAAGAAACTAACCATTGAAAGTAAAAATGTACTTTGACAAGAGCACTATAAATAGACACTCTAAGGTCTGATGTTATAGTCCAAGTTGGGTGATATAGTCTTGAAGGAACAAGAGCCAAGGGATGGAATCATCACTAGAAATTATGCTAGGAGGAGGTGGAATAACTATCTTAAAGGCTATAGATGACTAAGAATTAGTGAAAAGATTCCTATGAGGGTCATGAGAGAAAGAAAGAGGGACCTATGGGTTGGGTTCCACAAACCACACTCAACCTAAAAATTTTCAATTTTTATATGACTACATTTTCCCCTCCTTTATTTTGGTGATGTAACAAATCAAAATATTATGATAAAGGAAAAATTGAAAGTGTACCTAAACTTATCTATAAGGATAAAGCTCATGAAGCTGTATGATGATGGGTGTGCATAGAGAGAGCAAACTATAAAGTGTAAATATATAAAATAAAATAAATATTAGATTAGTTCTTATTAGATATACTATATATAAAATAAAAGCATACAATTCTAGGTAAGAGAGAGGAAGAGAAAGGAATAAATACACCTCATCAAGTATGTAAACCAATAAAAAACCTATTGTGATGTTGAGTAATGATAAATAATGATGGATGATGTTTTATCAAGAGTAATATCATGAATAGAGCTAAGTGCTCAATTCCCTGAGAGTGGTTCATGTAAAGGTTGATCCTTTGGCTCCATCATCATCCACTACGTGAAGTTATGTGATCATGTGTGTGCTAATCAATGTTTAGATTATGTATCCAATCCATCTGAGTAAGTGGCCCAAGAATACAAAGGCTCACTAGTCCTTTGGTTCCATCATTACCCTGTGAAGTGAAGTTAAGTATTGATACTAGTATGAAATGTGTGTCATATGAGATGGCTCTTAAAGTCCATGAATGCTCTATAATCTTACAATGTGGCATAGATAGCCAAATTTATGCTAGAAACTATGCCACTCTTGGCCACTCTAAAAGGTGGATATTAAGACTTGTATGGAAGCCACTCTAAAACTAGGTACTAAGCTTATATGAAATCCACTCTAACATGTAGAGGTTAGGCTTTGTATGCAATCCACTCTAAAACTAGGGACTAGGATTATATGAAAACCACTCCAAAATGATGCCAACCATGTATAGATGGAATAAGGCATGAAAATATTAAGAATGCTTTGGTAATGTACTAAAATCAAAAAGAAAAGAAGACATATCTACCATGTATATTTCCCCCAATCACTGGTATCTATAACATGGATTCTGATCTAGAAGTTATACCAATTACCCTACCTAAAACTAGAAGCAAGAGCCATAATGCTATGTATGATGCCCCCTACATCTAGATTCTCTAACAGAAACTATACTATAACTATTGTATCTCAATTGGTCATAATGTTTAAAACTATAGTTGAACTTACCTTTTTTCCCATTATTGGAAAACCTAATATTTTTGTTATTTGGACAGGAGCACCAAAAATAGACACCCCACTATTTGATGCCATAGTATAATCTTGGCACTATTGCCTTGGGCTAATTTTGATGACTATTCTATATTTTTCACTATATTCTTGGTTTTCTCTACTTGGTTTGAAGTCAAGTTATTGTTCTGGGTGTTTAAAATGTTCATTTTTTGATTAATAAGATCTCTAATCTTTGTGACAAAAAACCTTATTTGATGCCCCCTATTCTAAGGGTAGGAATGAATAACATACAATGACTATCCTTAAAATAAAGATCTAAAAGTGTGTTATGATTTGAGAATACATGATATAATAATGATAATTGACAAGATATCTCGAGATATAACATGGTTTATAATGGAGATTGTTAGATCAATATGGGTATGCCTAGATAGATATAATAATGTAATAGTAGTGTAATATAATTAACTAGAGCTAAACATCTAGTTATTATTTGTTAGTTTTTAGTTGTCATGGAGGGATGGAACATGATGTCCAGCATGGCATCTAAGAAAACAATATAATGAATGATGTGGATCATGGCATTGTAAATAGTTGAGAAGAAAACAAGCAATAAGCACACAAAGCAAGAATTAAGAAGCATACAAGAATGGAAAAGGGTCCAAAAAAATAATGGACATGGGCACATGTCACTTAAACTAGAAATTAAACATATAGGGCATGTTCAAATTCCATATACACACATAATTAGAAACAAGCAAGGATGGCATGCAAGCCACAATCAAAGATAAGAGTACAAGTAAAGGATATTGGCAAATGTCTTAATGCACACATAAGAATAGAAGTAAAGGACATTGGAAAATGTTGGAAGGCACATAAAGGAGACAAATAAAAATTGAGAAATGCAATCACATCTAGCTATACAAACAAGAAAATAAAACATGTAAATATTGGAACTGCAATTGCATCTAACTAATCAAAGTAAGAAGTGAAAGTATGAAAGACATGTAGTACAAGATTAGGTATATTCTAGGAAATACAAATGTGCTATATACTAATGAGTGTCTATAGAATAATCTATGTAAGATAGTAAGTAATGTACATCAACATGATAACTAGAGTGTGTGGTCTAGGAATGACATAACTTAGATGATATAGTCACATAGAAGATCCCTCAAGGGGTAGATATATTGATGTATGTCTTGAATCTACAATTAGGATGCTCCCTCAATGGGTATAGTGAATAAATCAAAGGTATAGATGCCAATTCACACACTAAAATAAGATCAAGTGAAGTATGGTAATGTAGATAAATCAAAAAACAATAGTATAGAGTAGTAAATATGAGTCTAACATTATAGTAAAAATGTAAATCATGGATAATACATACAATTGAAATGTTTTTGTATTTTTTTGAATGTTTTTATATTTTGACATATTTTGTATTGTTTTTGTATTTAGATATATTTGAATGTTTTTTGTATTTTTTATATGTAAATGTTTTTGGTATTTTTGAGATGTATTATTTTTAGATTTTTTATATAAGCTATGTATAATAAATCGTAAGGAAATTATGTATAATAAATATTAGGAAAATATGTATAAGTAAATCTAAGTAGAGATGATACTAACCGAAGAGTCTCATGGGAGACTCCATATCATAGTGTCCTTTATCAAGGAAAGGGACAGGCATGATAATTAAGTACAATAGAAGGGCTAAGACTATGGCTCTAAAACTATATATGTTGTAAATTATCTAAAACCTCTAAAGTATAAATCAACTATGGGGTCCCCTATAACTCTAAAATGTGGATATAACTATAGGGATCTTAGGGAGCCATATGGTAGTAGGAGAATATTGCTAAACATGTACTCTATGAGTGGAGGCATGAGACCTCAATGATACTACCCTCTGTGTGAACACTATAGCTAGAAGTTATTTAGAATCCCAAAAGTGTGGTTTCTGTAAAAGAGACCTTTGTGGAAGTGTATAAACTCTTTAAACTAGAGATGGAGGTCTCAACTATGTCTAAATCTAAACTAGAAGAATAACTAAAAATGGTGGAGAAACTAAAATTGGTGGAAAAATTGAAATAGATGGTTGTAAAATAGTAGATGGATTTGAAGCGGGGAGTGGTAACTCGTATGTAACTCCACCAACTATAAAAACATGATTAAAATGAATGAATTTCACACATCTATGAATTGTAGAAGGTACTACTCAAACTTTTTGATTCTATGGTCGACCAAGCAACATATCAAAAACTCTTACATTGGGAGCTATATTAAATGGTGTGGCCACATGTGTTGGACCAACCTATAGAGGAAGTATAATATCACCCAATGAACTCTATATGTTCCCACTAAATCATTTGATAACTATGTCCATCAAGGATATATCCTACTCTAAATATCCCAAATGTTGTAATAATTTCATAGTGTACATGTTCACACTAGATCCATTATCTATGAGAACACTATGAATAGGATGATTATGAATGTAAGCTATTATAAAGAGTGCATGATAATATTAATCATCCTCAACTATCTCCTTCTCTAAGAAGGAGATGGAAGGTCTAGCTAGAAGTTTGGAATTATATACACCAATCATGTTGCTCAAAGGATGTAACTCAACTAAAGGTCTCTTGTATGTATCTAGTGGGGGATGTGCATGATATGCATGGTGAACACTTGATGTATCCCCTGTATCTTGTTTAGAATGCTATGGAAAAGGATGTCAGAAAATTTTCAAAGATTTATCATATGTTTGCTTTGCCTGAAGAGGCTCATTGAAAGTGCCAAGATCAATACCATTGCCATCTATCAAGTCATATATCTTGTGTCTCAAATTGATGCATCTATTTGTTGTATGGTCTAGTTCCCTATAAAACTTTAAAAATGCATATTGATGATATTCCCCATGGAATATGCTTTGTTAGACCAACTTACTAAATAGGATGGATAAATATGATATTACATTCCAAAAGATGTAAGAATTGGGCTAGAGGAACTGGTAGATTCGTAAAGGTTCACTGAGGAGGTACTAATAAATGACACATTGAGGGGGCTCTGAAGTTACATTGTCTGAAGTTTGATTTTAAATCTTGTTATCATTGACCTTGACTTCGTATGTAACTTTACTTTTACTCTTGTTGGTTGTTTTTGATATGTTTGTGTACTTGAGTTTTTCCATTGAAATTAATTTGACTTCCCTTTATTTTAGTGTATGGCATAACTCAGTGAAGGAAGAGAATATTTTGAACATTATTGATTAATGTAAAGTTGGTATAAAAATCTACTTGAAGAGATCCTATAACTATTGATCATTCATGGGGCTAGTCATCTTAGCCAATGTAGTCTTGTATCAAAGAACATAATCTATGAGATGCTCATTTGACCTTTATTTCTATTGTACAACCTAGGCATAGGAAGCTTTATTACAAATGTTAATGCTAAAATGAGATAGGAACATGTCAGCTAAAGGATTGAATGCATTGACTGATTGATTTGATAGACTATAAAACCATTATAGAGCATAATCCTTTAGATTTTCATGGAAATATCTTTGTAATTAATAAGTCATTTGGCACATATTCCAATCATGCTACTTGAAAATATCTCAAGTGTGTCTCTGGATCACCCTTTCCATCATATAGAGTGAGCTTGGGTTGAATAAAACTTTGTGGTAAGGGTGTAGAAGTAATATGATGTGCCAATAGTGTATAAAATAGAGCAAAAGAATCTAAATCCTACGTAGGTCTAGAGGCACCTTCCTCAAGATGTAATACCTTATATTGAAGAGATATAATCTCTTGCATAAGGGTTACCACATCAAGAGATAAAGATGTACTAGCTGTAGTTGGTGGCATACAAGAGGGTTGGGCTAGTTATGGAGACATAGTTGTCCCTGTAGTGTCATTTACAACTACTTTCTCTATGGTTTGATAAGATTGACCATTTTTCACTTTTTTTTCCTCTTGAAGTATTTTAAGCATGTCATCTTTTATGTTAGGGTGTTTAGTTAAATTTTTTTGAATTTCCTTTTTATCAGTTTCATCATAACTAGTGTAATGGGCCATTATTAAGGTAGGAAAACAAAATGAAAATTGATTGAATTTTTTTTAATAATTTGTAATAAGCAAGGTGCTATGGAAGGAAAGTAATAAATATAGGAAATGTAAGGTCCTAAAAATAGTAAACTAGAAAGTATGTAAAAAGGATACAAAGATCACAAATATGTAAGGTGATATCTCAAGAAGAAAATAAAACCTAATACATGCAACTAGGGTTTTGAAAATTAATATTTGTAAAATTACTATGGAATTTTAAAATTTGATGTGAATTTATGATTTAAATATATTAGTAAAAAAATCAAAAATTTATTAGATAAATATTGATTTGAAAAGACCTAGTGTAAGTAACTAGGGTTTGGAAGATTTTTTTTTAAAATTTACTATGGAATTTTAAAATTTAAAGTGAATTTTCCATTTAAATATGGAGGTAAAAAATCAAAAAAATATAGGAAAATACTGGGAAAATATCGGGACCTAGTATGGGCAACTAGGGTTTGAAAGAAAATTATTTTAAAATTACTACAAAATATTAACATTTAATGCTAATTTTTTATTTTAAATATGTAGGTAAAAATTATAAAAAATTATAGGAAAAATTATTAGGAAATTTACCCTAGGGTTTCTAGGGTTTTTATGCATAAACAAACTAACTCAGATTCACCAAATGATTTAATAGTTTTGGGAATATTGGTGTATTATTCCTAATTTAGTTAAGGGTATGGAGTAATAAAATTAGTAAATAAATATTCAATAATTAATCTATTGATTTATATAATCCAATTTTAATTTTAACTTTTCTAAAAGTAGTAATAAAGGAGAGATAATAAGACTTAGCTAGAAATAGACTGAGATGACTCGGATAGAGTCTAGAATTCACTATGTAGGATTCAGATAGTGTTACAAATTAGGATCTAGAATTCATTTTATGATTGGATACAAGCACATAAATAGGACACCCTAGGGTTTATCAATTTAGTCCTCTTCTACCACTATTATCTAGGAGACCTAATCTTTTTGGGTTTTGTTCATTGTGTCTGTGTGAGCTTGGCTATGAAATTTTGACTATTAGATGTCATTAAAAATCCCTATAAAGGAATTTTAGTATTCAAACTCTAGAATCCATTATGCTTTGACAAAATTTGGGAAAGAGGGAGGGTTAGTATGTGTAATATGTATTGAATGTGTATCCACACCCCTTATGTGGGAACGCTACCTACATACCAATACTTTGAAGAGGGATCAAGCCTTATGTAGTTCTTCCACTTGATGTGCTTTGTGAAATAGTGTGTATGAAGATGCAAAATAATAAACCTAGGTGTGTTTGAGGTGGCTAGGGATTGGTATAAGTGTTTGAATAAGTTTGTAGTCATATTGGTTGGTTGTATGCAGAGAATAGGGAAATATGCTTAAGAAGTCTTTATTTTATTATTTCTTGATTTGTGATATTTACCAACTCATTTTAAATGAACTTTGAATGGGATTTGAAAGGGATCTATTGGTCATGAGTTGAATATATTAATTTTAAGCTGATAAAAATAGGAATATGAACTAGAAAGAACTAACTATTGGAGGTAAAAATGCACTTGGATAGGAGTGCCAAAAATGGACACCCCAGGGTCCAACACTATAGTCCAAGTTGGGCACTACAGTCCTAAAGGAATAGGACCTAAGTGGATGGAATCATCACAAGAAATACTACCTTAAGGATGTGGAATTACTATCTATAAGGATATGAATGATTTGGAATCATTGAAAAGATTCCTATGAAGGTCATGAGAGCAAGCAAGAGGGACTTATGTGTTGGGTGTCACAAGCCACACTCAAGATACCAATTTTCACATTTGATATGACTACAAAATTTATGAGAATTAGATAATTCATTAGTATCATAGTTATAAGCATGTTTATATAATGAATATAGATATATAATATTAGGTAAAGTACACATTTTACATTCAAGTAAATATTTAAGATTATTTTGAAGAATTTTATTAAGACTTTTAATTTCTATCCATTCTCTTTGTTTTGATAATACTATTGTTTAACCCAAAATTTGGATAAAGGGGGATTATCCTACCTTGTAAATATACAAGGGTTAATAATATATAGATTACAATGCATAAGGGTTATAACTAGATCTATATTAAGTCAATTGAAAGCTAAACTCAAATATAAGCATACATTAAATTTATTATGTTGAGTATAGTCTAAATATAAAAAGTGAAACTAAGCTATGCTTGGAAATGACAAAGAATTAATGTACTTAGTTGGTTCTAATTTTAATTTAGTTTCGGATCTTAAACAAGTAAGAAACAAGTTTGAAGATAGTTCTTGAATAGTTTTCAGATTCTATATCTGATTCTTTTAGAGCTGTATACACTAACATTATTCTAGGATGGTTGCATCAATTTTAATGTCTAGGTTTAACCCATGTCTCTAGTATGGAATATAAAATGGAAAAGGAGTTGACCACCTAGATTATTCTAGGTTTCATTATTCCCTCATTCTAGTGCATTTAGATCTAAGTAATGGATTATCACTCCTCACAAAAAGTTAAAACCCTAGTTCTTCATCTTCATTATGACATTAGGGAAAATGAGTTAGTGGGAACATAGTGTCAAGATAACTCTAAAAACCCTATTTTAAGTGGGTGCTACCTACATATTCAATACTCTATAAGAGGGCCTTAGACTCATCTAGTTCTCCCCTACAGTTTGGCTTCTATGTGAATCATACAATGTGTGAAAAAGAAGTAAATTAATGATATAGATTATAACTTAGAAAATTAGGCTATTAGGATGATGCTTTACTACATCAAGCCTATATATCTAATTTAATTATGACTAGTATGGAAATAAGGAAGCTTTGTTCAATTTAATTCTTAATAAAGTGATTTTTAAGGTTGCCTTGGTATTTTTTAGTCTTTACTAGGTTTTCCCAAGTGAGAAATGAATGAGGTTGATCTTGTATTTATATAAATACATTTAGATTAACAAATAAAATTAAATCACTTAGGCTAACCATTAGGATACATTTCATTTGTAAAATAGATGAATTTAGGGCATTAAACACTTGGGTTAAAATAGGACACTAACATCAACATTAATATCTATCATAGACATTAATGTCAAGGGAATATGAAAGTAGGTACAAACTTAGAACTTACAGAGATGGAAGATAAGTATATTTTCAACATTATAGGTAAGATAGAAGGCCTAGGTTATCAATATAAGACTGGTGAAACTAAGAGATATTGGCCAATGGGAACAAGATAAATCATGTGCAAGACTTATGGAAGTAGGAAAGGTCCAAAACTAAGAGGAACAACCAAGGTCTAATTTTTCTAAGTGTAAAAGACTAAGTTTCTATATAATTCATAAATATAATCTAATTTTCCCCCCATTAATATATTAATGAAATTTATAGTTTATAATAAAGGAATGTGTACATGGGTATGTATAACACACCTTGTATTTATTATAAACTATGGGAATCAGTATGTATAAACTATGGGAATGTGTGCCTTAATTGACTGATTTTATACAGACTAACCTACAACCAAGATCATGTTATACTATATAATAAATGAATATAATTTGGGTTAAAATTACTTTAAATATATTTAAATTGAATGTGTAAGGTTTAAGAGTACACTTATGTGTTGATATAACTACCTTGACTATTCACAAGTGGACATAAAAAACTATATCATTATAAGGCTCTAAAAATAAGATTAGAATAAATATAGATAAATGCTAAAAGTGCATATATCTACGGAGATAAACATAAATAGAGAGAAATATTTGACGCACATTTCCCCAACCTTGGAGAAAAAATGAGTTTGTAGTTTGTAGTTGAGATTAACTCAATCATGCAACCCAATGATACTTATAACCTGGTGAGGATGGTTGATACATTCATGTCCAACATAAAAACTTGAAAATATTAATTTATTTGATCACCTCAACCATACAAAAATATGAATGAACTACTGGAGTATATTGGCTCAATAAAGTCTATAAAATTTTATAGGGTATTAGTATAAAAAAAATTGTAATGTTCTAATAGTCAATAAAAGAGTTATGGAATATAAAAGTGATTTGGATTTTTAAATATTAGGCACACATTGCATAACATATTTACCTTATATATATCTCATGTTTAAACTATGTATGACAATGGTACCAATGTATATAATTCTACCACACCTATGAATCTGAATCATATAAAAATGAGCTTTGGCAAATTCAAAAAATTGAGAAAGTGTGGAGAACATGCTTCCAAATCGTGCCCCCAACATAATGGAGAAATAAAAAAAATGATATAAGTACCAATGTGGATTATATGTTTTTAAATCATGCCCCCAATATCATATAGATATTTTTAATATTAAATAGGTGTGGTTAGTCTTCTTCCAAAGCATGCCTCCACTAAATCTCAGAACTCTGGATGTGTGTAATCCATGTCCATATGACATTCTCCCACTGAATCTAAAAATTGATATAAGTACCAAACATTTAATTATTTTGGAGAACATGACTCTATGACATTCACCCATTAATATGCCCCCATTTTGAGGTGAGGGAAATATATTAAGAAGTATTTACCTCAAATTAAAAGGATAAGACAATTACATAATCTATGAATGTAACCATGTAGCATATAGAAGGATCATGTCTACATATATGTAACATTGAAGTACATATAACCAATGGGATCACATGAAGGCATAATATTCATGATAATGATCATGTAAACATATATATATCATAATAGTATAAGCTCAATAAGAAAATAATCACACACATAAGAGCACTCAAAATAAATTCAAAAACAAACGGTCCAAGGAGACCCAAAAACTATGGCATGCTCAAATGTCACATAATTAAAGGGACATGACTTATTCAAATGTACACAAAAGAAATAATGGCATATTCAAATATCCATAAAATAAATGATGACATATACAAATATAAAATCAATAATACCTAGGCACAAGGGCCAAAAGAAAAGGAGCATATTCAAATGATAGAACAAGGAATAAAATTTTCAAGGAAAGACACTCAAAAAAGTGCATAAGGTAAAGAATAATAAACCAACGTAAACATTTCATAGTATCCCATGGATCCAATGTATTAAAAAAAAATGTCAAGTGTATAGCATATCATGTATCCTATATAAGATATAATCATGGATAAAATGCATGTGTAAGTACATATTTAATCTCAAACATGATAGTGTAGACTGATTAACAAATTCCCCCAATGTCTATATTACATGAGTAGACGAAAAGCCCAACACCTAAAATAGTAATATATCATGTATGTATGTATTCTTTTATCACACTCATGTAGAAGTGTGTCACACATGTGTGTATTTAGGAGTAACTAAGTATGTTTTCCATAAACATAGAATTAACACATAGATGCCAAGGATCTAATAGAACATGTAGATGCCAAAAATGTTTTTGAACTTTTCGATTGTTTTTTAATTTTTTGGTATTTTTGGAATATTTGAAGAGGAAATATCATCCTATTATTCCATCCAATGTATGGTCATATATATCTCCCACTATGAACCTAGTGTAATAATCTTGTGATGATTCTAAGTATCATGTATAGGTTCATTATCTATCACATTAGTTTTGGTGATGCTATGCATATGTAAAATAGGAATCTATAGTCATGAAACAATAATATGAGTAGCAATAGGGGTTCATGAAACTCATCATTAAGTGTTATGTGGTTTATTTCAAATATCAATAATTACACCATGTGTAGGTGAATTGTATATATGTGTATGGTGTGTAATAGATTGGGATTCTATATAATCCACTATATGAATCTAGTGTAATGGTCTCTCAAATATTGGTATCATAGTAAAGGGGATTAACTATTACCTACCATTTTTTAGTGAATTATCCTTAATAGGATTGGTATTTTATTATTTATGTATAATTTTATCTTGTTCAAGAGGATGCTTATATGGGATTATAGAAACTATGATTACTTTATTGGTATGAATTCATTTAACACACCCATATAATGTAGAAGGTACTACTCAAAGTGTATGGAGCAAAGGTATTCACAATAACGTATCAAAGATTCTCATGGAAGGTATAACTAAAAAAGTAGTAATCACGTGTGTGATAATGACCTATAAAGGTAGGCCAATCTTGATAGGATCCTTTTCAAAAGTCCCATGTAATGATATAACTCATCTAGTACAAGGATGTAGCTCATTATGATTATAAGCCAAATGCATAATCAATGTCATCGTACAACCATTCTTGCTTTCACCATTATCAGTAATAACACTACATATAGGGTGTTTATCAAGATATGCTTGAATGAATAGATAATAAAGATAAGAGTCATCATCCTTAATATCACTTTCATCAAAATTAATAAAATATCTTTGAACCATATGAGGTATATGTTGTGTATAATTACTAATAATCCCATTGAGTGGGTGTCCATAATGTGATGGTGGAGGATGTGCATTATATTCCATTTTTTACTTCTAGTTACTTCTTAGAATGGTATTTCAAGGGATTGTTAAATATTTTCTAATTTTGGTGATCATGATGTTGTGAACCTGATTCCTTAAGAGGATCCTCAAATGTAAGATTTTAGTCATTGATAATATCTTTAATCTTGTGATTCAAGGTAAAGCATATGCTTATAGAATGTGCTAGTCCTTGGTGATAATCACAATAAAAATTCACATAATATCCTTTGGATAGAGGTCAACACATATCAAACTTGATAGGATGAGGGAAAGATATAAGCTAACACTCTAGTAATTACAGGAGAAATGAAATTGGGGACTCAGGTAAACATGTAAATTATCTCCTTGGTAAATTGTGTTAACCTTGGTGTTTGTTTCATTTTTAAAATCAAAAGGTTCTACCTTATAATTTTTTTAATTGTAAGTTTGGTATTAGATGTAGATGCGACTGGTGTGTTTTCTACATACTTGATCTTATTTAATGAAATAAGCTTTACTTCATGGTCCCATACAACATAACATAAGTCATCAAAAGATTTGAACTTCTCAAAAATAATGGCCTCATGTAAAGGACCAAGCAAACATTGATTAAATATATCTTTTAAATATTTATTTTCCATATGATTAGTCATTTTAACTAGCATCAACTTATATCTTAGGATGTAGTCATTGATAGGTTGATTGGTTCTTTGTTTTATTTTGGAAATTTGATCATAGGAAACCTTTTTGAAAATATTAATGGAAAAGTGTGCTAAAAATTAGTCTACCATAGGTTTGAATTCTTCCACATATTAGAGATATAAATAGTAGAACCACCTTAAAACATAGTCCTTAAGGCTTCTTAGAAATAAATTGGTCAAAAATTTATCATTGGAGTCATAGTCAAGGAATTCTAGATAAAAGGATCACATATGTTTCTCAAGATCACATTAAAATCATATAATGGAAACTTAGGTGCAACAAAACTAGTTGGCAAAGGGTGTAATGATATTTCAAGTGTAAGAGTGTTATGAAACACATCTTTTGAATCAATAAAATTATGATATTTTAAAGCATTTTGTTCAATGTTTGTAACCTTGTCCTCTAAGGTCTTTATAACTTGAAGTGTTTTTTGAAATATGGACCCATTAACATTTATATTATCATGTTCAGTGGTCACCAAAGGGGATACAAACATGGTTTTAGTAGTTTTTTTCACTAAATATTATACCCTAGAGAGGTTATTCAAGCCTTCTCTAGATTGAGTGAAACATTAGATTACATCTAGGCCCATGGGTTTCCTATAGTACAGATAAACCTATAGGTTTAAGAGCTAGCTCCCTACATTAGTCTTTAATAGTTTAGCACCTACAATACTTATTTTCTTGGACGAAAAAAGAATTTATAAGGAACACAAAAGTAACATATGATAATGAGGTGATACACCAAACTAATCTCCACTAGACTAACATACACTTTCACTATGAAACATGACTCATCATACTAGTCTCAACATCCTAGATTTCTCTAGCATAAGTATTTCAAATATGGAGGTGATATGCATTACACTACTCAAGGTGAGTGAACATAAGTTTATATTGTAGAAACTAATGCTTCTCCTTACACTAAGAGATAGAAAAATACACTTGACTACACTTAATGTAACCTATTAGAGAGAGAACTACTTTCACCAAACATGAAAGAGTAAAGATAACACAAGGATAGATAATTATCACTTGTCAATACACTATTCACTACTTTACATACTCATACAAGAAGATATTAACTCAAAAAAAGATTTGAAATATTTATTTCAAAGGAAAATATAGTATTCAAACTAGCAAGGCTTCACCATATCAGGTGTGAACTAGATACAAATAAAAAAATGGCTTACATAAATAGAGTATGGGAGAGGAGAGAGAAGGGAAGTGGAAAAGTCACAAGTCCAAGTGTCAAGACATAGAAACCAATTAAATTTAAATATAATGAATTATAAGAGAGCTTAGGAAGTTGTCATGGATAATTTCCCATAATAATTACATCCTTCTCCTAAATTTGGTGTAGAGACCTCGATTAGCCTACTTAAAACTATCCTTATAATGAAGCATCACTTGACTACTTTAAACTAAACTAAGAAGTCTTTGACACATGTTATCTATAATTTTAGGTTGGAAACAAGATTTTTAACCTTAATCTATGTCATTGAACTGATGACTTCTCATGAACACCTGTTGTTCATTCTCTAATAGTCACTCATTCATCTTCTAGGCCTAGACATTTACACTTGTCACCTAAGTGACTTGAAGTTTCTTAAGGAAATTAGTTTAATATGTGATATTAATCTTTTTTAAATTCCATTTATATTCTATTAAATTAGTTATACCTCAAAAATATATAATATCATACCTCTCATCTTCTTAGTAGGTAGTCACTTGTCTCTTCAATGTCTATCCAAGACTGCCTATAATGGAAATATTAGCAGAGGATTTTATATGATGTACTTGGGTGAGATATGGGTGAAGGTAGCTATAATAATTCCTTATAGACATCCCTTAATGTATTTCATCCACCAAATCTCCTCTATCAATACAAAACAAAATAAAACATCTAAGAAACTTAGATTTTAGTCTTTCTATATAAGTGACAGTATAAATAAAATAGATATCATCAAGCTTGGGTGAGTTATTAATATGTTCAAGTCATTTTACTAACCAATTATCCAATTTTATGTGCATGTCCAATCATTTCTTCTCCATCAGGTTTACACAAGGTTTTTTAGAGGGTTTGAAGTCTCTTAGCTTCTTAACATTGATTCATAAAGGTTATATGTCTAACCCCTTAACCAATTCCATAAATATTGAGTTCATGAACCTCCTCAACTACCCATTTTTTATTGAGGTCTCATGTAGTTTGTCTATATAGATATGAGCAATTGAAAATGGCCTTTCAAGATCTTGACTACATTTTGGGTACCCCTGAGAGAGGTTTAGGCCAAAATGACCACTATTAGATTATTTCATGCAAACTGATTATTCTAAACCATACTAAAATCCATAATAAAGTTTTTCACATGGATTATAAATGTTTTATGATCATATGGATGAATTTAGGCACTTGAATGGTTTAGTCCTAGTTCTAGGCCTAATAGGTCTAACTATGTTTTATTGACTATGACCACCTCTAAGTGGTTTCTAATGAATATAGGTGTGTATTCACAATTTTTCATATAAAAATAAACATTACACATCATTTTATAGTGTTTCAAGACTCTATATACCATTCCATTACCATTGACATACTATGCTTGTAGTTATTTTACTCCTGGAGTGCCCTATATTTGAGACAAAATAGAGGGAATCTCCCCTAATTACCTAGCCAAATTAAAACTATAGGAGGCTATATTATGTTTTGAAATTTATTTTTACTAATATTCATAACTTTTAATACTCAAATACCCCTCAAAACTTTAATGTATTCAAGATACACTTATACGATTGATGATTGTGCACATAATTTATTGAGTGTGAGGTTAAAGCCTATTTGTTAAACCTTTATTTACCCTATTTCCTTGCTCATGAATATCAAATTAAAGTGTATTATAATAAATATAGGATTTATTATTTAAATTATCATTCAATTTACCTCTTCCATATTTTCCAAACTTGTATTCTCCATTTGTTATGTTAGTCTGATACATTAGTCAATTTGTAGGTGCCATCGTAGGAGAAATTATGAGACCCATGTAGGTGTTCATTAGTGATTAATAAATTTTTTATCTCTATTTTTTCCATTTTGAAATCACTGTGTCATTTCAAACTTGAATTAACATCTATGTTTGCATACCATGTTTCTTGTCTCTCACCATCAACACTTTATGTGTCTACAATCAAACTATAGATGTTTCATTTAGGGAATCATGGGATTCCTATAGGTTTTGATGTATGTATTAACACTATGATTCACCATATTTTATCCTTATTTATGTAACTAATAAATTTACACACCCATATGATCTCATTTCATGCCTAGATACCATTGTCCCACTCACTACTATAGGTTACTGCAAGTTGTGTTGCTTTTAGTCATGTTATCACTATGTTTTATTGAAAGTTTTAGGTAAATACCTATATGAGTTAGAAACCACTAAAATATAATTATATTTTTATGAATAAACCAGCTTATTATGTCAATTCATTACCCCTATGCATGGGCTATAAGATGGAAATTATTAGGCCTGCCTATACTTCAAGGCACTTCACCATAGGATGACATAGTATATGAATAAAATCTCATTCGAAGGAGTTAAGGTGAAACTTCTCAATTGAAAATTTATCATCCTATATAAATTATTAGGTATTTATACATATAATGGAATCACTATTATCATAATGGTGTTTTCTATGCTCTAAATCCTAATGGAAGGTTTCGATTAAGTTCAAACACCTTCATCTCAAAAATACTCTGTCTCATTTGTATTGAATTTTAGACCATGATTGAGACTACCTGTATGTCTATATTATATATGAATATGTATGTTAAATTTTTTCTCATAACCAATCTCTTACACTTTGAATAACTCAGTCCTACTATTTTCACTTTGTTAATCTTATCACAATCTTGAAACCTTCTTGCTTTATCAACATGACTGGTCAAGGTTTAGTTCCACTTTACTATAGGTTATAGTTTTATGGTTACTTAACTATGTCAAGTTTCATTAACTTTTCACTTCCAACCTTGACCTTTTTTTAAACTAAGATTTCAAAGGAGATATTTATCACCATGCAATGAGAGATTAAACACAACATATCACTATAGGGAGATAAGTTTTCCAATTATGGAAACAGAGTTTGTAGACTTCAATAAAGTCTTCTACTATAAAAATGAGATCTTTCTATCTATAAATTCACACCCACACATGAAAATTATACTAAAATCCTTGTGATAATGATGTTCATACCCTTGATGAACACATACACCACTTGGTTTTCTCAAATTAGTGCAATCAAAGAAGAAAACTGAAGCCATTAGCGATGTTCATGCAATCTAGAGTCACTATTATTCTTAGTGATGATTCATGAATCATAGACCACCAAACGTAGAACTATAACCATGAATCTAGATTACACAGATACTAGTTTCACCAAAAAAGTCCACTTTCTTGAAATCTTCTCCTCTTATCCATACTAAAATAAAATTATTGACATGTTTGACCTTGTTCAAGAGAGAAGTGAGAAAGGAAAATTGGTTTTGATAAATTTTAAGTCTATCAAAGCTTCCAAATCATGAAATTAAACTATGGTTATTTGAAGAGACCTCCTTGAAGTGGTCAAATGTGATATAACTATATACAATCCATACAACTTGTTTGAAACTCCCTTGTTTGTAGTTTATCATTTTAGATGGAGGTTGAACATATAATTTGTTAATTTGACAATATTTTCTTTGACTATTATTGACATTTTGGACATTACATTTATTATTGACACCTTTATATTTCATTAAAACTATACCACTTAGTTAAATGACTCAAAAGGTGACCTTTAGATGACATATGGCTAATGTAAACAAGAATGACAAAGATAAAACGTAATTTTTGACTTCATTAAAGACCATGGGGCACATTTTCCAACCTAAGAGACCCTATGAGAGTTTGAAATATATATGGGGTTCACCTAATTTGACTTGGGGTAAAATTACTCAAAATTTTGGTGATTTCCTAAGGGTAGCAAGCTAGTTGTACTAGAGACAAATAGCCTTCTCCTATCCATTGGGTTATGGAGTCACCTATACACTATTATTGACACTTAAAAACCTCTAAAATAACACCAAAATACATTTAAAAAAATAGGAAACAAAAACAAAATACAACACACCAAATCAACCACACTTGTGTTCTCAAGAATACTTAGGGAAAGAACACACAACATAAGCAAAAACACACACTTATCCTAGTATGTACAAGACCTCAAACACTTGAGGTGAATAAAAATTAATCATTATTTCAACTAGGATCAAAGGCAATGATTCTTGCATTATTTTCTCTCTAAGAAAACATACCTTCATGTGATGCATACTTGGTAATGAACACTTGTTTATATAGATAGTCAAATGACTTACCATATTTAGATTTTTTTCTAATTGCAAGTGTGTCACTTGGATCCCTCATGAATACTCTATCTATCCTTCCAAGAGTATTTTTTGAGTTTGTAGTCTACTTAATCTCTATCATGTCTAATTGGCACTTCTTAAACTGAATCTTGGTTTAGACACCTAAATTTCATTTAGTGTCGAAATGCACCTAAATCTATTAATAATTCTTCTTAAATTAATAAATAACATTTACTCCTAAATTAAAATAATTTAATAATTCAACATATTTAATAAGTTAATTATTCACCTGTAAAACCTTATTTTAAATATTTAAATCTAGATTTTCCACCTATTCAAACCTATCCCACTTTTTTATCACTCATCACAACCAAATCCACAAATTTATCCACTTCTTATTACTCCTCCCTTGAGTTGTCAAATAAATTGACTAAGTTTTGTTCAGTCATCTAATTAACCCCACTCTTTTCTCAACTAGGTTAAAAAGTTATCCATATTCATGGATTAGGACTCATCCAAAACTATTGATCATTTAGAGCATTGAAAAAGTCCAAATGATCCTCTATTATTGGATCCTTTTTGAATATTATATAAATAAGATTGTAAATCTCCATTTCCAAGCATCACAAATCTTGAGAAATAACAATCATACTTATAATCATAATCATATCTTTGGATAATTATACAAATAAAATTAAAGTGAATAAAATTCAATCTTTTGCACCAAAACATTTCCCATTCTTTCTTTGCATTGGAGTTAGCACCACCTACTTGAAAGATCAAATCGGATACACATCACAATGGATAAATCTTGTGTTCAAACTATAAAGTTTTGATTGTTATTTATCTTTATTTGTTAATCTAGCTTAGTTAAATTTTAGCTTAGATTAGGATTATTTTACTTTCTTTGCATATATAAATTTAGTTCATACATTTGGGAGTCATCAAAGTTGTTTCAAACTCACTTTCTTCTCTAACATGATGCACTTGATGTCTATAACCATCAAACTTCTCTTCTTTCTGCTCTAACATGTCTAAAAGTGGTTCAAAATTAGATTAAGGTTTAGACTGCTCATAAAAAATAAACATTTCTACCTTGGTTTCATTGGACTCCTTCATGACTTCATCCTTCTTATCTATGATTGTACACTCATTCTCATGCCTTTTAGGACACTCTCCTTCATGTTTATAAAGTCCATCAAAAACCTTACCATTATATTCAAGCTTATTAGGAAGGGGAATTAGCTGACTCAACTATTCAAATTATTGAACTATGGCATGGAACTACTACCATAAATCAACTTCCTCTTCATGGTTGTCACATTCATGGACTCCTCCATTTTAGGTAGGAAAAATGACATTATTTTTCTCATTATCTTGATCTACCATACTTTGAAAACCATCACCAACATGAATATGAATAAGGTAATTGCCATAAAAATCTTGTTCAAAAGAATTATCAATACTTAATATTGACATTTTTAACTCACATGCCAATTTTCAACCATCAATGTCAAAAACATTTTGTGACCATCAATCTAGCCTACTTATGGTAATTCTCAACATAGTCATGTCATGTTTGGTCCTATTGAGAGTCTATGAATATTTTTAAGAGTGTCATGATATAAAAATTTTTAATGCTTGTCCTTATGTCATGAGTCTCTTGAATTATTTTGGTTGATGTGTTAGGTGTCATAGTGATCTCTAAATAAATGAGATGATTGTTAAAAAATCCTATAAAATCCAAATTAGTGCTTTATCCCTGTTTGAGGAGTTTAAGGATATTTTGTGACATGAATGTGTTTGAAAAATTATTTGAGGCCAAAAAATAAGTATCATAGTCTATTCAATTCCATTTTTCATGATATATTTATCTAATCCCATTTAGCACCTTCATCACCTCTCCTAAACCATCAAACACTTCTCAAGCCACTTCATACAAACCTCTTTGACTTGTAAAACCTTAGGAATGGGAAATGTTTTGATAAATTTAATTAAGGAGTCTTGAAGAGGTTTTATTCATGCCAAATTCCCACCCCTATGTACTTCATGACACTAAAATTCATTTTAAGACCCATTCGCACCCTTTTTACTAGCTGAGTGGGTCCCATATGCCAATTTGTAGCTTTTACACTTCCTCCATACATTATTTCTTATTTGAAAAGGCTTTTTGACTCATGATACCCCTTAGTTATCCCTAAAATGGTGGTTTAATGTTTGAATTTTGGAGAAAATGTAGGAGAAAACACCTTTTTGGGAGTTTTCTGCACTTGTATGGAACTATATAGATTGTACCATATAGTAGATGATTTGGGCAACAATTCAGGTGACGGGTCCACCCTAATTGATGACAGAACTTCCAAGAGCCATAAATTTGTCACTATAGCTCCAATTGACTCACCATTTGAACTATTGGAAAGATAAGAATGAGGAGAATGTGGTGAGATGTAATTAAGATTTCTTGATGAATTTTGAGCCTATAAAACCCAATGGAAGTTCCCCAAATTTCAATTTAAGTAGTGCAGTCTAAAAATAATAATTCCTTGAATTTTGTATTGTTGTAAATCATGGAAGTCAAACCAATTCATCTCCCTTGAGATTGGTGACCTTCCACATCATCCCCCCACCTTAAAAACATGTATAAATGAATATGTAACCTTAAATGGAAATCAAACATCTTTTATTAGAGATAAGCATATGTTTGGGTTTGCAAATTTGATCAATAAAACATCTCTTCTTAGAGATAACATTATTTGAATTATTTCATTCTTGTTTCTTGAATTATCTTTCAACCAAAGATTTTGAGTTTTGGATCAGTAGAGGATCAAAGTTTTAATATGGGATCATATTTGATGTATTACTAAATTTCCATGTTGAATTGATGTCAAACAGTCTCAAAATAAATACTTCACTTCACTTACATTCTTTTGTAAACCCATACAACTCTTCACATTTATGTTTGTGCTATAGAGAAGAGAAAGAATGGGGTCCCAATATCATAACCAAAGAAATTAATTTTTTTTATATTATACCCATGTTCATTTATATATAGATTGGTTTCAAAATATTTATGAACATTCCTTAAGAAGTTAAAGCATTTGTATGTTATTCACATCTACACAGGCCAGTTTCAACAGAACGGTTTTGGTAGCTTCTTTGCTTGCCTACTCAAACCAATAATTTATGTTATTTTTTTAGGTCTTAAATGGGTATATCATAGAAATTTTATCACATTTTTGATCACATATAAATGGCAAACCTTCAAGACTAGCTCCTATGTGCAGCCTATAAGAATGTTTGGGTAATAAAAAGAGTGTTTGAGTGTTTTTCTAGATGTTTTTAGCTAAGTTTAAAGGTTAATATAGTGTTTCATATCCCCTCATGATTAATTTCTTAGTTTTGAGGTACAATGGATCTTTTCATCTTAGAATATCTCAAGAAAAAGGGGGATTAAGCACACTTGAAGGCCATTGTATGATGTACACTATTGTATGGATCAATGGAATTTATACAGTCCTCAAATGCATTCTAAGAACATGGAAATAGATGTTAAATTTATAATGGAGAATCCTCATGCCCTTGTTCACAAGATTAAATACCTTCATGTCAACATTAAAGTTTTTTATACCATATTCCTTACCTCGAAGCACACTCAATCACTTTTGTCAGAGTTTAAGATCTTTTACAAAAACTAAGGTAACTCAGAGTGTCCTAGGTTTCATTTCTTGGATTGTGTATGTCATTTATCAACCTTAAAAATTTAATATTTTCTTAGGTATATGTATTAGAGTGTCAAGGTTCATATTATCCATCTTATGATGTCTCCATGATTTAATCCATGTCATAATCCATACCTTGTCACTTCACATTGTTTTCACTACCTCTCACTATGTTTCACCCATGTTTTGATGCTTCAACCTCCTTATCACCCCACTACCACCATTATCCTTCCATCCATTCTTCATTCCAAATCATAAAATAAGTAAATGAATCTAGATCCCCCTTGTAACTACCCAAAAATATGAGTTCATGGAAATTTGGGTTCATATAGGTCATAGACCCTATTGTAAATCTAATGAACACCTATAATATTGTAGACATTAGTTATCATATGAGAGAAAATAAAAGTAAGTTTTAAGACATATAGTTGATAAAAATATGTGCATTAAATTCAAGATTGAAGGATAAAAGGGACACTGTGAGAATGTCAAGCACTAAGAATGACTAGTTTAACCTATTATAGGTATGAATCTCCCTCCTTCACTTATAAATGGTGAGACTCAGCTTAAATGAGCCTCTATAGCTGGGTCCTTGCTTTTTGACTATATAATAAATTGGAGTCCAAATGGTCAAATAAATAATGATTTAATAAGGGTGATTGAGAGATGATATCACCCCATACTACCATGGTGTAATGAATAAAAATGAGATGGTACTCTAGTACCCAAGCTTTCTATTGAACCATCACCTATAGACATTCTATTTAGCTTACTTGGAGCTATTTTAATGAGATATAGGTCATATTCTAGGGAAATTATTGGAATAATTGAACTCACATGATGCCCCCTAAAATGTAATATTTATCTAAAATGTTCAAGACACTCATATGGAAAAAGGATTACCCCTCATCCATCCAAGAATGTAGGGAGAACACCTATAAGCTAAGTTAACTAGGTAGACATGAGGATGGAAGTGCATAATAGTTTTAAAAAATCATAATACAAGGAAATAAAAATTTATTAGCACATGAGTTCCCTTCCTCAATGGAAATTGGACCATAGACAAATAGAATGAGGTGTATGCAGAATTAAGACCCCCCTTTTCAATCAAGTCATAGATAAGGAGAAGGCACATGGTTTCAAGGTAAAAAAATGTTCCACTTAGTAATGTAAATAATTTTTATGAATATAATACATTAATATGAAGTAATGGATAGTGCATAGGACCTAAATAGTTCCATTCAAGGTCCAAATCACATCTATTCACTCTACCCTGATTAAAAACTCAATCAACTAGTCTTGAGAGGGTATACAAATGCATAGGGAGTACTAAGAGAGTTGTAGATAGAGGATGGATTAAATAAGGTGATAAATAGGAGAGTTTAATGTAAATATCACAAGGCTCTTAAATAAATTTTTTACTTAGATAACCTTATGGAAACAAGAAGAAGAGGACATATTCAAATATTTCATGCTCAAATGCAATCAATAGGTAGTTCATTTCTATTCTAAAAAAATTAGTATTTGAGACACCTTTAGGCATGGGAAAGATCTAAAAATAATTAAAAGTGTTCATCATTAGAAGTTTAAAGTTTTAATTCTATCATTTTTATTAGACAAATAGTGGGTGCACCCACTATTCGGTCTTAGACCAAGCCTAGTCTGTGATAACATGTGATAAGGCTAGGTGAGTAAATGTTTTCATTAAAGGGTATATAAGTAGATTTAGATAAATGAATGGTTTTGAATCATTTAAATAGGATAATAAAGGATCCTCATACCTCTTCCAAAAGGATATAGTCTAGGGTCCTCAATAAATGCCCTTGAGAATAGGCCAATATAGATAGACTTTAGACTAGTTCATAAATCTTACTATTATCTTAAAGAGACTCAGATCCTTCTAACACATTTGATGACTAGTGAGGGGTGTTAAATGGTGTTTAAGACCTTAATGAAGAGGTTTCAAGTGGATATAAGTGAGGAAAATTTCAAAGTGTCTCCAAAACCCTGCTCGATATTCTCACCTTGCACAAAGTCAACTTAAATGCCGACTTGAAGTGATCACCCACTCCACCCCATAGTTTCTCAATACCAAATATATTATGTAAATTCAAGTATCCATATGAAATAGTAATCCATTAAGGATTCATTAGAATTGGGGTGTTAACCTATATTAATAAACCATAAGAAAATAACTAGATAGAATTAGTCTACAGACTACCCTAGTGCAACCTTTCAACATTATTATCTACATACACCCTTTGCATGGGAATCAAGGCCATTCATGTAAGATTAATAGGTAAGTATCCTATATATTCATGTCATTTTTTCTTGACTTGGATGTTCATACACTATGAAATATCTCTAAGACTCCTAAGCACTCATAAACCTCTCTAAAGCCCTAGGAAAACCTATTCTTAGAATAATTGATGTTCTAAAATCTTAGCACCTTTGAATGACTTGTTAAGATAATTAAATTTAAATTAAACTAGAGAGGACTCAACCCATCATACCTGATTATATGGACAATATACAAAAGTGTCAAAAATTTGTACTTTTGTAGGATTTTAAGCATAAAGAAGTTTACAAAACCATTTGAGGAGCTCCAAAGTATTAAAAAGGATGGTTTGGGACCTTATTTACCTTATCAAGTCATGAGATTCAAAATTTACACCTAGAAATGTCTCCACAACTCATCTACAAACTACCAGTCTATAAAAATCAAGAGCAAGGAGATGAAATTAACTATTATGACAAAATTGTAGGTGTTCTTGATGAAAAATGGCTTATGACATGGTATAAATGGTTATTAAAGGTATTAATTCTATTTTATCACACTTTTATAATATTTATTATAGGTTTTTCATGGCATCCATATGCCAACACTTAGGCAATTATGCCTAATTGTCCTAATTAGCCTATTTTACGTATTTCATCAACAAGAGAGATCAAAGATGGAATAGAGGGGTTGTGATAAAGTTAAGAGGAGATTTTAAACTCCATAATCAATTATCCATATAGACATAATAAATTATCCATTATCCATATAGACATAATATACTTGTGCATCTCTTGGATTGATGAAAAGAACATTTTATACTTCTTCATCATCTATTCCTAGTGTATTCATTATTATTTTATATGCATAGTGGTTTCATTTTCCCTTTTTAGGTCCAAGTTTCACCTAGGTATGAAAAACATTTCTTGGTAGGTTGTCTAGTGTGTTGCGAGGTTGATATTGCAGTTGAAATAATATTGTAAGTGCCTTAAACTAGGCATAATTTTCATTAACCTCTTCATTCATTCATTTAAACTAACCTCTAGATGAAATATATTTTCTTATAATTCACTAAAGATAGTGCATCAAATCTATGCATTATCCATTATTATGTTAATAGTTCAAAATAAGAGAGTGGATAAAATTATCACATTGGTGCATCACCACTTTAGATTAGGTTTATTTATGAAATATTCTTTCCTTTTTCATCAAATAGGATTAGGTATTATAAGGAGAGATCTAATGAACAAATCAAGGGAGATATCACCATAAAATCTAGAGCTTTGGCATAAAAATAGGTGACCCATAACCTATAAGCCACTCCAATGTTATCCTAGGTTTGAGGTGGATATGAATAGTCTTCCTTAACAAGGGTGTAACCTAGAAACCTAAAAATTATGGCACACCTATTGGGATAGATTTCAAGTGCCTTTAAGCATGCTCTATAAACCTTAGAGGACATTTAAAAGTTGAGGACAATAATAATAACATCATCAATCATCTTGGGTAGATCCAAGTATCTTTGGAAGGAAATTATATTCAGTTTCAAGCTCAAAGGCATCATAAATTCATTATTGCATAGGTAACTAGGTTCTTGGTTATGTTTATATGGTTATACATGTATCACATAAGGGGTTATGGTATCCTGTGAGGCAATATTATAGCCTTCACCTTCATATCATCCCTATCATAACCCATATGATCACTATATTGACCCTTGCCAACTTTACAATGGGATTCAATACTACCAAGACCACCCATGTTATTGTGAACATCCTCCACCTCCAAGGCAACATCCTCATCCTCATGATCAATCATCATACCAATGTATTGTCCCTTATAGTCAAACTACACCAAATTTTGATGATGTTCACTTAGAGATTAACAAGTTAAGGGGAGAGAGAGACACATTGAGATAATGCCTAAGGTAACAAAAAGAGTTTAAATGTCAAGACCTTATCCATATTCAAAGTACCCCTACAAACCAATAATAACTAGTCAAGTGGATTACTCAATCTCCTTTCCTTGACTCTCTAATCATTGGAGGCTTCTTAGTCCAAAACTATTTTCTTGATGACAAAGAAATTCATTCAATTATCCCTAAGTTGGTGGTAGATAACTTTAACCTAATGCATGAACCTATTTATAATCTTGAATTATAGTGGAATGGATCTCTTATGAAAACATTTGGCATTATCGAAAACCTCCAACTCACACTTCATTCCTACCTAAGATTTCAATAGCACAAAATCTCATTTTGGTAGACTTGTTGCCTTATTTTTCTTGTGTTTGGATAGTTATTTTATGTCTAAGTTTGGGGGTGCTTGTCTAGTAGCCTATCTCATATGATCTATAGACTTGAGCATGGTGTAGGGGTACAAATAAAATCTAGATCACTTTTTAAATTTAAAATCCATCCGTACATACCAACCACCTAAAGTGTATATTTCCTTCACCATACCTCTCAAAATCAATATATTTATATTCAAAATCCTATTCCTTCTCAAGGGCTTGTAGCAACCCTAGATTGGAAGCCTTCATGGGCCAAAGACCCACACTATATGATGCCTACCTTTAAAAGGGAGAGTCAAGAAGAAAGGGAAGTTGTGAGATCTATTTCAAGAGTTTTTTGCATGCTCTTCAATTGGCTTATCACTCTTCCATGTTATAGTTACTCATGAACATCAAACTATACCTAAACCTAATAAGACAATTAAAGATTTCAAAGACAAGGGTGTAGACTTCAATCATAACACTCATAGGATCATAATCTTGAAGAATACTTTTGATACCATTAATAAATATAATTAAGTTCACTTTCCTCCCACCATCACCGATATTTAAGAGGAATCAAATGAATTGAGACTAGACTATGAACATGTAATCATGGTAGGCAATATATCAAGGCTGACTAGCTTAGTGGTAGTCTTTTAAGAACAAGACAATTTTATCATTACAAAAGAGTCTCAAGAGTACCTTGAAAAGGACATCTCAGGTGTCTATGAATAATAAATTATGATTGGAACCCCTACTCATACTAATAGATCAGAAGTTGGACATGAGGAGAAATTAGATGATATGGGGTAGCTACAATGCCAATATATTAGAACTGATGTAGGTGAGACACAAACAAATCCTTCCCTAGGATGCAATCAAGAAGATAAGCTTCATGAGGGTACTATTAATAATAAGGTCAAAAATCCATTGGATGATCCTCAGAAACACTTATACTATGATGCTATGTACCTAGGGATATGATATATTGATGAATATGGGTTGATGGAGATGCTGACATGTGGCACACATCCCTTTAGTTAGTTATATGGGTACAATATATTAGGATAATAGAGTAAATTGTGGAAGTAGTAAATTAGGTAATGGTTGGTCTACATTGGGATTAGGAGGTTATCCATCCATGGGTTAGATAGATGTATATATAGGAGATGATTATCATGGTAAAGATATCAAGTAAGCATTGAGTCTTCTATTGTAAGAGTATATTGGAGGTTGTCCCCTCTAAGAGACATTGTGGAGTTATTCCTTCCTAAAGGAGTATTATATGGTGTTTCCCTACCTTAATGTTATTTCTTCATATATTGAATATCAAGATCATTACAAGTGGTATCAGAGCTTCGATTTGGGCAATTTGTGCAGTGAAACCCTAGTTTTTCTTAAATCATCAATAAATTTTTATTGGTTGCAAATTTTTCCACAAATTGTTTACTAGATGTGGATAATATTTAAAATAAGACATAGTAAAAAAATAGAGATTTTGTGATTCGTTTTGAGGGAGTTATTGCTATTTTAGGTTTAATAATAATTTCACTATATCTACTGAAATATAAGGAATTTTTATTCAAAATTTTTACTAGAGATGTAAATAGATGTAATAGAAGAACAGTCAAAAATTCAGAATTTTTAGAGTTGTTAGGAGTGATTGGTTGTGATTTTATGGATCAGTTTTGACATTTTAGGGTTTCATGAACCTTATTTTTTTTTGTGGATCATGGAGATGCAAACATTTTCAGGGGAAGATGATATTGATGCTAGAGAATGGTGGATCCTTTTGGAGATCATTTTATAAAAACTTTTGGGCAAAGATGATTACTTCCTTTTTTGTCTGGGTCTACACTACATTGGTTTGATCAATTGAGCTGTACAGAAAGGTTTTCTTCATGGAAAAAAATGGAACGGATATTTTTAGATCGTTGGGATATAAAACAAGAAGTAGAAAAAGAAGTAGTAGAAGAAGAAGAAGAAAAAGAAGATGCAGAAAAAGAAGAAGAAGAAATAGAAGAATCAACAAAAGAACAAGAAGAAGAAGAAGTAGAAGAAGTAATTGAAGAAGTAGATGAAGAATAAGAAGAAGAATAATAATTGCATGATAAATGTTCAAATTATTTGGCTCTTAAGAAATCTAAGTCAATTTTTCAATTTCACGGATGCATTCAAAAGAAAAGGGTTATTGTGTCCATAAACCCTACCAGTAACTATAACTTCATCAACATGAATGTGTCCAAGCATCTACATGTTCAAGCAAAGAATATCAAAGAGGTTCAAGTAGATGGTAAGAATATTTCAATGTTTGAATATCTGAAGCTCGTTATGGAAAAATATGTTTTGCATTCATATTTTTATGCTTTAGATATGGATGATGTGGATATAGTTCTTGGATATCCATGGTTAGAGACTTTGGGAATAATGAATATTAATATTCAAAAAAAGTTCATGAAGTTTTGTTATAGGAAAAAGAAGATTACTTTACAAGATATCATAGTGAAAAAGGCACCAATAACAATCCAAGTAGATCATGAGGATAAGATGGAAACATGTGATGAAGAACATGATGAAGATTCAGATGATATAGATAAAGACACAATACAAATGAGCACTTCATCTACTCAAGAGACAAAGAAGGAAAAGGTGGAAGAGGTAGAAGTAAAGGTGGATAAGGTCAAGGTATTGGAAAAGGTTGAGGTATATAGACACACACATCATCATGAGAGGAAACAATCATGAAACTAGGTGAAGAAGTGTCATAATAACAATCATTTTTTATATACAGGAAATAAAATTTCCAATCATTATGGATATGCATGGAATCCAAATAAAAAATACTATGGCACATGGAATGAATGGGGGAATTACTATGACTATGCATAGAAGAATACCTACTATGGTCATGGTTGTAATCAGAGTAGCACAGTGGAATATGGTACATGAAATTAAAAAAGGAATAATTATGCTTGGACACCAAAGCAGTATAATTATGATCATAAACACAAAAAAAAGAGAACAATGGATTTTAGACACAATCTTGGAGAGATATCACCTGCCAAGATCAAATATGGATGGTTACATGATCAAGATTGGAGACAAGTGTAAAATTATTTCAAGCACACTCATCATTTGGTTTCTTCCTATGTTTTGGGGATGAAACATGTCAAAGAGGGAAGTAATGATATGTACCTAGGGATATGATATATTGATGTATATGGGTTGATGGAGATGCCAACATGTAGCACACATCCCCTTAGTTAGTTATATGGGTACAATATATTAGGATAATAGAGTAACTTGTGGAAGTAGTACATTGGGTAATGGTCAGCCTACATTGGGATTAGGAGGTTATCCATCCATGGGTTAGATAGATGTATATATAGGAGATGATTATCATGGTAAAGATATCAAGTAAGCATTGAGTCTTCTATTGTAAGAGTATATTGGAGGTTGTCCCCTCTAAGAGACATTGTGTAGTTATTCCTTCCTAAAGGAGTATTATATGGTGTTTCCCTACCTTAAGGGTATTTCTTCATATATTGAATATCAAGATCATTACATATGAGTTCCTAAATGAGATAGAAAAACTCAGTGTGGTAAACTTGAATGGTGTAGTAAGATAGCATGCCTATATTCCAAGTGCAAAAGATAATACAAGTCAATAAATATGTAAGATGAATTGGAACTTCATTGGGTTGATGATATACCTTTATCTATTGAATATGAATATGATTAAGCTACATTAGATTAAGAACTTTGTTATGACCATGTCAAAGAGTTGGAGGTGAGTGATTAGTAAGACATTTTACAAATAGATGGAATAAATAGAATTGAAACCCATGTTTTTTCCATTGACCATGATGAAATGTCTTTCTTGGAGGATGTAGAAAGACCTTTGTTTGAGTTGAGACACTCCATCTCTACATCATGAATATCTTGAAGAGGATATTATAAATGATACTTTGGTAGTGAACCACTTTGATTTTAATGGGTAGAATCAAGTGAAGACCATGATTGAATAAGATATGGGAGTGATTATGCAAAGTAGAAGAATATATGAATAGTATGATTGGGTTATTGACTCTCATACTCAACCCATGAACTTGGGGATGGAGATAGAAGGTCTAATCACTCTTCTAAGAAAACATGAGAATGACAGTGCTCCTAAATACATGTGAAGGTTGTCATATAATGATCAAAATCTGATTGGACCCAAATTAAGACCTATAAACCACACATCACAGTACCATAGTGATCAATATACATTCTCATTTGATCCTAAGGTAAGGAAGTAACATTTAATTTAGTTGTTCTATTAGTTTGTTGTTTTGTTATAATAATTGATTCACACATGTTTTTAGGTAGTTGTCTTTTTGTTTTAGTTCCTTCCCTTATTTTATTATTATTTTTAGGTTTATTTCACTTGATCATCTTTGTGTGTCTTGTATTTCTCTAGGTCCTTGATGTGTCATAAAGTGCAAATTAGTTTGGCAGTCCATCAAGTGGTCCTCAAGTCATATTACCTTGATTGAGCCATCATGTCATCCTTGTCATGAAAGTGTTTAGGTTATATTTACTATTAGGTTGGTCACCCATTAGAGTCACTAGAAATGTTGAAATTTTGACCTCATAGGCCAAATGTCAACCCTTGATGTTAAAAAATTTTGGGGACCATCACTCTAGCCTACTTATGGTGATTCTTGATAAAGTCATGTCACCTTTGGTCTTGTTGAGAGTCTCTAAATATTGTTAACAGTGTTAAGGTATACCATTATTATATGTAAGTCCTTATGTCATGATTCTCTTGAAGTATTTTGGGTGATGTGTTAGGTGTCATAATGATCTTTGAATAAGTGAGATGATTATTAAAAAGTCCTAGAAAGTTCAAATCAATGTTTCATCCCTATTTGAGGAGCTTAAGGATATTTTGGTGATATGAAGGTGTTTGAAAAATTATTTTATGCCATAATATAAGGATAATATTTTATTTAAGTCCATTATTAATTATATATTTATCTAGGCCCATTTAACACCTTCATCACCCCTCCTAAACAATCAAATACCTCTCAAGCCACTTCATACAAGCCTATTTATCTTATAAAACCTTTGAGAAGGGGAAATTTTGTGATAAATTACATTAAAATAGGGTCTTGAATAGGTTTTATTTATGCCAAATTTCCACCCATATACATTTCATGACACTAAAATCCATTTTAAGACCCATTCACACTTTTTCCACTAGCCAAGTGGGCCCCATGTGCCAATTTATGGCTTTTCCACATCCTCCCTACATTTTTACTTGTTTGAAAAGGATTTTTGACTTATTATCCCTCTCATTTGGACCTAAAATGGTGGTTCAAAGTCCAAAGTTTGGAGAAAATATAGGAAAACACACCTTTCTAGAAGTTAAATGCACTTTTATGAAACTATACAAACTATACCATATAGAGGAGGATCAAAGTTTAAATATTAGGTAATATATAATGTTTCATAAAATTTTCATGATGAATGGATGCCAAATAGACTCAAAACCAATCCTTTACTTCATCTACCTTGCTTTGCAGACTTACACAACTCCTTAGGTTTATGCTTGTACCATACAGACAATAGAGAATTAGGGCCCAAGATCATAACCATATAAATTAAACTCAAGAAGATTATACCCATGGTAATTTTTATATATATTGGTCTCAAAATATTTATGAACATTCCTTAATAATTTAAGGAACTTATATGTTATTCACATTTTCACATGCTAGTTTCAATAGAATAGTTTTAGTAGGTTCTTGGCCTGCTTGCTCAAACCATTGACTAATGTTGTTTTATCAAGTATTGAGGGGGTATATAATATAAATTTAATCACTTTTATGACATGTGTGTGATCATATAAATTTAAAAATTTAAGTATCATCTCTTATGTGTAGCTTACAAGAAAGTTTGGGTAATGAATAGAGTGTTTCAGTGTTTTTCCAAAAGATTTTGGCTAAGTTGAAAGGTTGATAGAGTGTTTCATTATCTGCTCATGCCTCCTTTCTTAGGTTTTATTTCCAATGGATCTTGTAAAATTATAATATCTTAATAAAAAAGGGTATTAAGTATCATTGAAGGCCATTATATGATGCATATTGTTGTATGGCTCAATGACAAGTATAGAGTCATTAAATGTAGTCCAAAAACATTGAAAGAGATGTTAAATTGATAAATTATTATCATAATTCTATTGTGAAAAATTTCATAGACCTCCATGGTAGCATTAAAGTATTATAAACCATCCTCCTCACCTCCAATCACACTAAATAACTTTTAGCAAAGTTTAATGTCTTTTACAAAAACTAAGGTTACTTAGAGTGTCTTGGGTTTCATTTATTGGACTATGTTTATCCTTTCTCTATTTTTAAAATCCTATTTTTTATTAATTATATGTATTAGAGTTTCAAGGTTAATATTATTTATATTAGGATGTCTCCATGCTTTAATCCATTTCATAATCCATATCTTATCACTTCACGTTGTTTTCACTACGTTTCACCCTAGTTTTGATGCTTCAACCTCCTTATCACCCCATGACCAACATTTTCTATCCATCCATCCTTTATTACAAGGCCTAAACTATGTGAATTAACCTAGATCCCCATTTTAACCACAAATAAACATGATATCATAGAAATTTAGGTTCATATAGGTCATATACCATGCGATAATAGTTAATAAACATCTACAATATTGTAGACAATAGTCAACCTATGAGAGAAAATTAAGATTAATTGAAGGAAATATAATTGGGATCACTGTGTGTATTAGAGGTAAGAGTTAAGGATAAAAGGGCCACCATGAGAATGATAAGCAATAATAATGGCTAGTTTATCCTATTGTAGGTTTTAATCTCCCTCCTTCACTTATCAATATTGAGACTCAGCCTAAATAAGCCTTTATAGCTGGATCCTTCTTGCCTTTTGACTATGTAAGAATTTTAAGTCCAAATGGTCAAGTTAAAAATGATTAAATAAGGGTGATTTATATATTTTATCACCCCATACTACTGCAAAGTAAAAATACTCTAAGTTCATTTTGATTTTTAGTTGCGCATTACACAATTTTGTCCCGGCACACTTTGGTTTGAGATGGCGAAGTTTACACTCAAAGCATGGGCTTGAATTTCCTTTTGACTCATTTTTCTCTAAGTGTTGAAGTCAGGCAGAAGCTACCAAGTGTCATCAATTGAGGCACCTTTCACAATTTTTATAATTTGGTCGGGATGTGCAACGTATCTCATAGTAACTTAGTGGAATGTGACAAGTGTCAGCATCCATGTTTGATATCGGCATTTGCATTTCAAATCTCTTTTGAGCAGAAGGTTTCAAAAAACTAAGTATCAAGATCAAGTAGAAGGCACCAAGTGGTGAAAACAAAGGATTTCAATGTGCTTTTCTAAAAGTAATGAAAGATTCCACATATCCCTAGCTGAAAAGAGTGGAAGCCACCATGTGTCAACCTCTGAATTATCTTCATTTTGTTTAATTGACATGTAAAGACTATGATGGGTCCCAAGTTTTTATTCTAAAGTAAGTAGAAGCTACCAAGTGTCATTGTCTATGTAAGTATGAAATGAGACCCAATTATTTCTATAATATAGATAGGGTAACGTGGAGATGGACATGTGTCACTTTCCACAGGTTTAACAAAAGGTAGCTAAAGGCAGCGGAGATCACCACATGTCCTTTGTCAAGAATAAGTAGAAGGTGCCACATATCCTTATTCCTTTTTTGAAGTTGCTTGAGTGAGAACTACTTTGGGTCTCATTTTTTGTAAAAGTTATTTAGGTTTTGGAGAAGCCGATGGTGACAAATGTCAAGGACTGAGCACTTCTAAGTGAAGATATAGTAAGAGTATAGGTAAAGCAGAGAGCACCGTGTGTCTTTGGTAAGGCTGCAAAACTTTTTAAGTGTCATTTTCCAATTTCTCCTAAGTAATAAGAAGTTTTTGAAGTAATTGGCCAAGTGTCCTCTTTTGTTTAATTGAAGGGAGCATCCTGTGATATATTTTAGCCAATGAATTGTCAGAAGATAGAGAGTTTCAGAATCTAAGAAATATCTTCTATTAGACACTTCTAGTTTAGTTAAATTTTAGTTAGGACATTAGATTGGGAATACACAGACAATCTAGAGTGAATCTGATGCTATAAAGAGGGGTGCAAAGATCACCAGAAAGGAGGATCAGATAATTGGAGAGAATTTTTTGTGAGAGACTATTATCAAGAGTTTTAGACTTTTAGAGCTGTGATTAGGGATATCATTTGTCTTTGTTCTATTTTCTTGAATTGGAAATTTTAAGTAACTGTGCATGTTTCTATGCATTTTATATTACTAGAGAATTAATAAGAAGATATAATTCTATGCCTTTGTTGATGTTTTCTATGTCATTACAAAAGTAGTCTAAGCTGTGAGCCTCTATTTCTATTGTTTCTATCTTTTACATTGATCATGCCTTGTTCGCTCTTTAATGTAATTGAATCTTACATATAGTTTCATTATTCTTAGAATTAAGGATCTAATTACATTCAATCACATCGCCATAGTTAGATTTTCTTTCTTTGCAATTGTGTTTGTGTTTAAATTCCTATCCCTTTCCTCCCAACACTCAAAATAAAGAAGAGACCAACTTCTAAAAAATCTAGAGGTCATTTCAAGTTGCAAGTCTCACATTCTTGAAACTTCCCATTGTTGGTGTTAGAACAAAGCAAAATTTTAACCATCAACAGTTTTTTGGCATGCCTGATGGGATCAGTCTTGAAGTTTCTTTCAAGACCGTATAAACCAAAGAGCTACAAGGAGTCAGAGCTATTGACCAATAACTAAATCACAATCTACTATAAATTCAAGTATTCTTTTGCCACCTTTGGTAACTAGTCCTAGAAGAAGAGTCAATCAGTTTATACCAATACCAAGAGTAAATATGGGAGCCCCTATACCCCCAAAGAATTATGCATGTTGGTACACTGGTAGTCCTTTGATTCTCCCAATACCACCAGCCACTTGGGATCCTATCCCAGTGAATGCCTTGAAATCTCTACCCAAATTTAGTGGTCAAGACTTCAAAACACCTGAAGAACATCTGTAGGATGTATCAGATGTCTGTGTTATACATGTTGTCACACAACAAAATGTGGCCATAAGATTATTAACAGCTTCTTTTAAAGGGAAAGCTCTAGAATGGTACTAGTCCTTGACCCCAAATACCATATCTACATGGGATCAGCTCTAAGATCTTTTCTTTGAAATATTTGAAGAAAAAGATGATAATTCTTCTTTGTTACAACAATTGATTACTATCCAAAGGACACCACAAGAAGCAATGACTAACTTCAACTCTAGATTTCAAAAGACTTGGGAAAGGATTCCTGCTACCACTAGACCATTACCAAGTATGGCTATAGTGTTTTATCTTAAGGCTTTAAATTTAGTTATATCTATTACGATTCAGTCACTTAGAGGTCAAACTTTGCCAGAGGCTTATGACTATGTAGTCAAAGCTGAAAATAATTTGATAGATGCTACAAAGTTGCCTCTAAGGCCTCCCATGCCCATGTTTCTAGAAATTACCTTACCATTACCTCAAGAATCCCATAAATCCATAACCCCACCTGTGTCTATGTATCAATATCCTTAACCACCTGCTAAATAACTTGTCCCTGCTCAGTCATCTGAGATGGATGATATCAAGAATATCTTAAGGACATTTTCTAATGAGTTGATTAACATAAAGAGACAACATAATCCTTAACCTAGGCCTCCATATCAAGGCTATCAAGGAAATAGATTTTCATCATAGCCAAACCAATACCAGGGTCCTCAAAGGCAAAATAATCCTTAGATAGCAAACCAATTAGTTGCAGTCCCTACACCCTCACAAATTGTTCCTCCCAATTCAAATAGGGAGATTGTTATAGAAAAAAATAATTATGTGGATAGCACCAATGCTTGGTGTTTCCCTTGTAATAATGATCATACACCTAGAGATTGTCCCATGGGTAATCTACAACAAAAGGTGGCAGAGCAAAGAAGAATGGATGGACAATTTGTAAGTACTAGTGACAATCAAGCCTACTAATCTCCTGGTATGCAAAATTCAGTCCTAATGGCTCAGATGCAAGGAATGTCCTTACAACAAGAGGAATAAATAGCCCTAGAACATGCTTTGTTCTCATGGGTGGAGGATGAAGAATTAGTATTCTTGAATGAAGCTTCTAGTTTTAAGAAACTAGTGGTGCAATCATATTACTATAATAAATCAAAGAGAAGAATAGTGAAATAGCTTGAAGTTACAAATAGTCAAGTTATGGAGAATCCTCCATCCCAAAGTCAAAGAAATAAAGCTGTTAGACAAGGAATGCCACAACCAATGTTGAATCAAATAGTTCTAGGATAGGTTCAAGAAAAAGCAAGGTATCATTACTTTCCAAGAACCCAAACTCTAGGACCGATGAATGAGGTAGATCAATTAAAGAGGACTCCAACACAAGTATCAATCTGGGACATATTTAGCCATCCCTAAACAAAAGACATTTTTACAAGAGGCTCTGCAAGGCTAACCAATGCCTAAACATACTAAGATCAAAGAAAGATTTGTTGAAAAAGAAAAGCTCAAGGACACAATTCATTTGCAAATAATAGCAATGGTGAACAATGTAGCAGAGGTAAGCAAATCAAACGAGACCCTTTCTATTTGACTCTGATAGTTGGAAAGAAATTGTTGCATAATGCAATGATAGATTCAGGGGCTAGTACTATAGTAATGCCAAAGTTAATAGTAGATGCTTTAAAAATAAAGTATGAGCCACTCACTAAAGGAGTTATGCAACTAGATGGCAAATCAGTGTAGACAATAGGGAGAATTAGACAACTCCCATTACAATTATATACTTGTCCCAATATAATTGTTAATTAAGATATAGTAGTCATAGATATACCTCCTATTGTTGGTTTATGTTTATCAAGAGACTTTATAGCCAAGATGGGAGGATATATGTCTCTTGATTAGTCTCACCTTATTCTAAGAACCAAATATGGTTCAAAGATGAAAATTCTATTTGAACCACTATAAAAAGATCATATCACAAATGAGCCAACACCAAAATTAGAGGTAGATCGTGTCATGTTAAATAAGGAAGAAAGGGTTTTTGTTGAGGAGTTAGGTGATTGGACTGAGCATGATCAAGAAGAAGAAAATAACTAGTTGTTAGCTATGATGCATAGTGACCCATATGGGAATTATGACTCTACTAGTCTAGGAACTTATGTCATTTTTGATGAGGACTACGAAATCCCTAATGTTTTAAGGGAAGAGACACTAACTACTAAAGAATCTAAAAAAGATTTAAAAATTTGGACTTTAAAATTTGATGGGGCTAGAAGTAAAAATGGTGCTAGAGCAAGAATTTGTCTTACTACTCCAAATGGTGAGAAATTTTAAGGGATATCCATTTCCAATTTGCATGTAAAAATAATGATGTTGAGTATGAATCTCTAGTACATGGGCTCCTATTAGCCAAGAAAAAGGGAATAAAGAATCTAATAGTAAAAGGAGATTTAGAACTAGTAGTAAAGCAAATTAGAGAAAAAGAAATAGAAAAAAATGTAAGGATGAGATCCTACAGACATAGGATTTGGGATTCAATAGAAGATTTTAAAGCCTTCAATATTGAAGTAGTCCCTAGGATCCAAAATTTTGAAGCTGATAGAATGGCCCAGATTGACTCACAGTTTGATCCAGCAACTGGCCTATTAATTAACAATGAATCAGTAAAAGTAATAGTGAGGCCAACTATTCTAGACAATGATGAGAATTGGCAAGTATTTGAAAATGATTCTCAAGTACTCTCATTCTTACTACAATCAGATGAGTTTGCTTATCAATTGCAAACCAAAATTGAAGAGGCATATGGAGATCAAGTCATACAATTAAAGACTAATAAGCTTCCCAAAGGCTTGATCACTTTGGAGAATCTATTTGATCCAGAAGATGTAAGTCTAGAGAAAAGAAGATTCCAAGTAAACAAAGTAGACTATTCTAAAATTGAGGTGAATAAAGGGAAAAAATTAAAAGTTGGAAAATTTGTAACTCAAGAAGAGAAGGAAAGACTAATTGAATTGTGCAAAAAATATGATAGAGTCATAGCCTAGAGCTATGAAGACCTTCATGGATATAATAGAGACATTATTCAACACATGATAGAACTGACTAAAGGATCTAAACCCATCAGATAGAAATAGAGGCTAGTAAAACTAAGGATTGAGCCTCTAATGGTAGATGAGTTGCAGAAACTTTTAGATTCTAAAATAATTTTTCCAATCAAACACTCAACCTGGGTATCAAATCTAGTGCCAATTAGAAAAAAGAATGGTGATATATGAATTTGTGTAGATTTCAGAGATCTAAATAGAGCATCTTTGAAGGATCACTATCCCTTGCCTTCCATGGAACAAATTCTACAAATTGTGGCTGGATCAGAGAGATTTTCTTTGCTAGATGGTTTCTCTAGATACAATCAAATTTGGTTGGCTGATGAAGACCAATACAAAACTACTTTTACTACCAAATGGGGAACATTTGCATATGCTAAGATTCCATTTGGCCTATCGAATGCTGGAGCCACTTTTCAGAGAGCTATAGATGTTGCATTTGGGGACCTAATAAATAAAATCATCCTGGTTTATCTTGATCATCTTACTATTTTTTCAAAAAATGTTGTTGATCATTTTGATCATTTAGAAGTTGTTTTTTAAGAAATGTCAAGAATTTGGAATATCCTTCAACTCTAAAAAATGTATCTTTCCTATCCCTCAAGGCAAATTATTAGGGCATATTTTATCTAAAGAAGGAGTTTCCATAGATCTTGAAAGAGTTGCAACTATAATGGATTTACCTCTTCTAGTAAATAAAAAAGTAGTTCAGTCATTTTTAGGGAAGATTAATTTTGTCAATAGGTTCATATCTAATTTTGTAGGCTTAGTGAGACCAGTAACACTCTTGTTAAAGAAAGACCTAATTTTCAAGTGGACTACAGAAGGAAGGCAATATTTTGAAGAGGTCGAGAGGGCTATCTCAACAGCCCCAGTACTTAGAAACCCAGATTTTTCTAAGCCTTTTATAATGTATGTCTATGGAAGAGAGTTAAGTATTGCTGCTATATTAACCCAAAAGGATGACAAACATGAGGGAGAGCCCCCAATAGATTTTTTGTCAAGAACTCTCAGGGAGTATGAAACAAGATACAACTTTCTAAAGAAACAAGCATATGTTATGGTAAAAGCTCTCAAGAAATTTAGGCATATGGTGTTAGGAAGCAAAATTTTGATACTTGTGGCTCACCCAAGTGTTAGAGAATACATCATAGAGGGAGAAATTACTGAAAAAGAGCTAATTGGATAACCAAGATCCTTGAATATGATGTAGAGGTCAAACCTAATAAATTAGTTAGGGGCAAGGGTTTATGCCAATATATGACTCAAGAGCTTGAAAAGATGATACCTGAAGAGACAAATACAACTCAAGAAGAAAAGGAACTTGTATTAAGAATACAAGAGGTAGATCAGGAATCTTAGGTCACAAGCAGGATTCATTTTATGAATTATAGAATTTACCCAAGAGAACTCCCTCAAAATAAGAGAAGATACTATAGGATATAAGGAGTTCATTTTGTTTTAATTGAATAGGTTCTTTTCAGGATAAATTCTGATGGCAAATTGTTAAGATGTGTAGAAAAGGCTGAGGCTAAGAAAATACTACTTGAAATGCATCATAGAGTATCAGGTGGACATTTTTCTATAAAGACCACAACTATAAATATAAGTGAGGCAGGTTATTTCTAGCCTAATTTATTTGTAGATTGTTATCAACTGGTTAAAAAATGTCAATCCTATCAATATTATGTGGGGATGAGAAGGAATGCAGCAATGCCCCTTAGTCCTATAATTATAGATGAACCTTTTGCTCAATGGGGTCTTGAATTCATTATAATGATAAATCTAATGTCTAATATGGGTCACATATGGATATTAACTACCATAGATTATTTCACTAGATGGACTGAGGTAGTGCCCCTTAAAGAAGCAACAAAAAATGTGATCCTAGATTTTCTAGGGAGTATCACTACTCATTTTAGGGCTCGTCGCACCATAATTTTAGATAATGCTAAAGCATTTTTAGGGTCTAAAGTATACAAATTTGTATTAAATCATGGAATATATCTAAAAACTTCATCTAGATATTACCCTTAAGGTAATGGTTTGGTAGAATCAACTAACAAGACCCTGATTAGACTCATCAAAATAATAGGGACTGATCATCACAAAGAATGGCATAAAGTGCTTAATTTAGCACTATGGGCTGATAGAATCACACCTAAACAAGTGATCAAAATGTCCCCATATGAATTGGTATATATAAAATCTACTATAATTCCCCTAAGCTTGGAGATTCCTGCCCTCTAACTGATCAAACAGATTGAAATTGAAGAAAATGGCCCCATGCAGGTCAAACTTGCAAAACTTTTGGAAGTTCAAGAAAAGAGAGATGCAGCCCATGATGCATTGGTAAAACATCAAAAAATAGTTAAAGACTCTTTTGATATAAGGACTTCCAATCCTCAATTTGAAACAAGCTCAATTGTTTTGAAATGGGATGCAAGAGTTGCCAAGCTAGGTCAACACACTAAGTTTGAAGCATTATGGACTGGCCCTTATAAAATTTGTGCATGTAAATAGCAAAATTAACTTGAGCTAGAAACAATAGAAGGTGAACCTGAAGAGATTCCTATGAATGGAATCTATTTGAAAAATTTTAGTTAAGTTGCATCACTTATGCATTATAGTTAGATAGTGTCCCTTTCTTAGTTTTTATTTTCCCATTTTGCTTTCCTGCTTCTTTTAAATAAGTATTCTTTCAACGCAATGTATTAGCTCAGAGGTTTTCAAAAAAATTCAAAATTCTCAATACATTGAATGTCTCCCAAATATTTACAAATCCCCAAGGTACCTTGTGTTACCACTTGCATAATGTGTCTATCTCACTGTCCCATGTAGATTGAGTAAGATTTCCTAATGGTTATCTGAGTTTCATGCCATTTTGAGACTTGATGGATCAATAAATGTCTCATAGCAAGATTTAAAGCTTATAAGTTTCTCAAACATTCATACATCTGTGAGAAAATATCCTTCTATTTGCATTTTTAGTTCCTTATAAACCTGCTTAAGCGAAAAAACTTTCTATTTTACAAAAGCTCATACCAGTTATCACAGAATAGATATAGAGATAGAGGGAGCATACTATTCACAACAAGAAGCTAGGATCTATGAATCCCTTGACAAGTTTCTTGTGAGCAAGTCATATACTTTAGCTCCCATGCAACCATTGAAGGCCTAACCATGGACCATAATTCCTGAAGTTGGTCAAGCAAGTGACCTAGCAAAGACAAGAGATTATGCAAATGGAGTCATGGACCCAATTCTTCAAAGAGCTAGTAGAAAAAATCTTAGAGTAGGGGTACATCAAAGGTGTCTTTAGAGGGGTAGAGTAGGGCAATATGAGATGTTTGCAATGAGGATATGGACTTCACAACTAACACAATTCATTGTCCCAGGTGTGCATCCATGCCCTAACTTGGTTGAACTATGCGCAGACTTGTTCCATGCACCCTTAAACACTATACAATGGGGTCCATTCATGGTGCAAATCACACCATAGGCTATCAGGGATATGTTAGCCCTACATCACAATAAGATAGCTACATTTCCCACTATTGCTAAAATACAAAGAACATGGGCAAACATTAAGACTCAGTTGAGGTTCTTAAGATCTGAATTGCAAATGGACAATGATGACACTACTGTGCCTACACTCCATGCAGTAAGAGCCCAGTTCACACAAGCTATCCAAGATGCATTATCTATTATGGCTTTCATATTTATCATGAAATATGATATGGCAGTCTATGGAGAACAAATGGATATCCTATTCAGGCTAAAAATTGTCAACAAAAATCAAGAGTATAGGCTTGACTTTTCTAAACAAATTGCGTACTCAATGGTGGAACAACTAGCCCAATTCAAATAAAAAGGGTATTCAAGTACTCTTATTATTTGTTTCACCTCATTCTATATCAGAACTCTAACATCTTTTCCCAACATATGCATCTTGATATGCATGATCCATGTTTTGATTTACAAAGGACCATTCTTGTGTCTAGATGGACACATATTTTGTCAAAAAATAGATACCCATATGAATTCTAGGAACTATTTTTTACTCCTTCTTTTTATCACCTCAACCCTAAACTAGTTATGAATAGACTATTTCCAAGTGTTTCAAACCTTCTAGCTAGTTGCCCAATTCCTGGTGATTTCTATTTTAGATCCCACCATACAATTATTAGAGTCCATGGTTTTTGTGGGGAACCAATGTTGCTACCTAAGATGTTGACTCTTATGTTAGCATTCTTAGAGGTCACTAGGCAGGTGTCCATAGTATATAATGAATATGGCTCTAGGAAGAGGAAGAGGAAAATGTATGATCTCCCATAGATGATAAATAGCATGGTAATAGAAACCAGAGATGTCAAAATTGTATTGCTCAAAAAGCTAGCATTTTTAGGTTTCTAGCTAATCAAAGATAAATGGGTATATGACCCAAATGTTTTCATAGATTCTTGGATAAGGACTAATAGGGTTGCAACTAGAATTGCACATGAGGGCTGCCCCTTTTGGGAAAATAGAAAAAATTCTAGGGAAGATACTCCTAGATTTTATGTTGAATTAACATATTTGCCCCTTCCACAAAATAGACCATGGAAAACTTTCTATGCTAAGTAGAGGGATTTTGATCCTAAAGTCAAAATGACTTCTGGCTTAAGAAGGGCACTAAAGAATAAAGATTGAGATGCTAAGAAAATAGAATCCTATTGGAAATATAGGCAAGAAATTTGTTAGACAACTCATTCTTTTGGGAATGTAGACTTAGATGAGAGATGGGAAGAACTATGGGATGAGTGCCATCTGTCCCGTATATCTAGTCCTGACACAAGTAATTTGCTGACATAGGGTGTAGAGCTAGAATCTAGAGTAGGATCAAGGCAAGAGTCACAGGCTAAAGAACAAATCGTAGCTAGAGTCACTGTAATAGTTTGGTCACAATTTCCTAGCATCATAGAGAGACAAAAGAGTGTGGTGCCTTCACTATCAAAAGCTTCCCCATCAGCAATAGTTATTGAAGTTCCCAGTTCCCTACAAGCACCATTGATATCAGTGGTAAATATTAAAGAGATGGGATCACAGTAAGAAGAAGAAACACCAAAGAAGTGAAAGATGGTGCAGTTTCAATTTGATTCAGAGGAAGAAGCAGAACTTTCACAATGCCAAATATAGAGTACTGTAATTGCTCCTCAGGTAAGTATTATTTCTCCTTCTCCTTCTCAATCTCTTTCTTCTCTTATTGGCATGATGATTCCATCTAGCTAGATGCCATCCCTTGCCACCTCTGCCATTCCCATTTCTCACTTCACCCCATCTATCCCTACTCAAGCTTTAACATTACCTCACTTTTCCCCCTCTATTCCCAAGAAACTTCCCCCTCAGATTTCCCATAGCCAACAATTGGCTATTCAATATGGTTTGCCACAAGGACATCCTTTTATGGGTGGGCACATTACCTCTCCTTCTACCTTCCAAACTCAAGCAGATGATGCTAGGAAGTTGAGGGAAGACTGAAGAGAGAAAAAGAGAATCAAGGAAAATAAGGCCTTGGCTATGCCACATCTGTGGTCACAATTTGACCCAATTCAGTAGCAACTGACGGTGACTCATTTGTCACCAGATGTCATCAAGCCAAGTGAGCAAATGCAGCCATAAGACTACACAATGAATGCATTGGCCATAGGCATGTCCTTGTTTAGGCCATAAGACAAAATTGAGCTACTAACTGAATCCACTTCTATATTTGTTGAAGACTACTTGAAGACATAAAGGAGGCTACAGAAGATGGAGGCTGATTTAGCTAAAGAAAAGACAAACTATAATAGTTTGACCATAGAAATCGATAGAAAAGACAATGAAATAGAGATTCTAAATAAATAGTTGTAAGAGGCTGTTTCCCTCTAGACTCACCAAGCGATCTAGGCCCAAAATGATTCCTTAAAAGCAGGGCTAACGCATGTAAAAGATGCAATTACGACCTTAAGGTGGGAAAAAGTAGCAATACAAGGAAAATGTGAGGAAATCCTGTTACAAGTTACTCAATTGTAATAGAAGATGTTAGTTGAATAGATTAATACCATGGATATACAAGCCCAATTTCAATCTGAGCAATAAAGAGTAGAAAAATTGACACTAGAGCTGGCCAATAGGCCAAATAATGTCAGAGTGTTAAATTTGGTGAAGGAGCTGTATGAATCAATGTGGAAGAGAATCTCTTTAGAGATTATTTAGCTCAAGCTTGCTCTCAATTTCTTACTAAATACACAAAAATTTTAAAAAAAGGTGAAGAATTTAGTTGTAAACACTTTGGCTATAGTTTATAGGAGAGTATTGGACTCTAAAACGTTGCTGCAAAAGCTTTATGATGTAACAGATGGAACATTGTCAGTAGCAAGAATTGAGAACATAATGGTCACTATTAAGTGAGTGAATGAGGTTCTTAGTTGCAATTCTATAGCCATCAATTGTAGAGAGCTTATCGATGTAATGAAAGAAGGAATCAGTGAAATGAAATAGCACATTGAAGACCTAGTGCAATTAGGTCTTCCTTCTCTGTTTCTCGATGACAATACTATGCTCATGGTTGATGAAATTGAACCTTTGATGTTGGCAAAGTAGAATGATCAAATAGTTTTTCAAGATTTAAGGGATGATTAATTAGTTCCTGAAGTGCAAGCTATTTTGATTCTTGTTTCCTAGCTTGAATTCAAATTGAAGGCTATAGTTTAAATTTTGTAAAAATTTTCACAGAAGGATATTATTAACCTTGATTTAGCCTTCAATGAATTGCAGAATAAGTAGGGGTTATCTGATGATGAATGGTCTACCTATCAAACAACGTTGTTGAAGCTATAATTTTTTGACATTTTGATCAAGTGAGAGTTGTGATTTCTTTTTGAGCAGGTTCAAAAGTCCTTGGGGTAGCCAATAATTTTGGAGTAAAATTACTCTATGTTCATTCTAATTTTCAGTTGTGCATCACACAATTTTTTCCCCCACACACTTTGTTTGAGATGGCAAAGTTTACAATCAGAACACGGGCTCAAATTTCCTTTTAACTCATTTTTCTCTAAGTGCCAAAGTTAGGTGGAAGCTACCAAGTGTCATCGACTGAGGCACCTTTCACAATTTTTATAAGTTGGTCAGGACATGCCACGTATCTCATAGTAATTTAGTAGAATGCGACAAGTGTCAGCATCCATGTTTCATATCAGCATCTGCATTTCAAATCTCTTTTGAGTGGAAGTTTTCAACAAACTAAGTATAAAGATCAAGCAGAAGGCACCAGGTGGTGAAAGCAAAGGATTTCAATGGGATTTTATAAAAGCAATAGAAGATGCCACATATCCCCAGCTGAAGAGAGCGGAAGCCACCATGTGTCAACCTCCAAATTATCTTCATTTTGTTTAATTGACAAGTAAAGACTATGGTGGGTCCAAAGTTTTTATTCTAAAGCAAGCGAAAGCTGCCAAGTGTCATCGTCTATGTAAGTATGAAATGAGACCTGATTTTTCTATAATATAGATAGGGTAACATAGAGACGAACATGTGTCACTTTCCATAGGTTTAACAAAAGGTAGTTAAAGGCAGTGGAGATCACCATGTGTCCTTTGTCAAGAATAAGTGGAAGGCACCACATGTCCCTATTTCCTTTTTGAAGTTGCTCGGGTGAGAACTAATCTGGGTCCCATTTTTTATAAAAGTTGTTTAAGTTTTGGAGAAGTGGATGGTGACAGATGTCAAGAATGGAACACTTCTAAGCAAAGATATAGTAAGAGTATAGGTAAAGTGGAGAGCACTGTGTGTCTTTGGTAAGGCTACAAAACTTGCCAAGTATCATTCTTTGGTGTATCCTAAGTAATAAGAAGGTTTTCAAGGAATTGGCCTAGTGTCCTCTTCCGTTTAATAGAAGGGAGCGTCCTGTAATCTATTTTAGCTAATGAACAACCGGAAGATAGAGCATTTTAGAATCTAAGAAATATCTTCTGTCAGACACTTCCAGTTTAGTTAGATTTAAATTAGGCCATTAGATTGGGAACATGTAGACAATTTGGAGTGAACCTGATGCTATAAAGAGGGGTGCAAAGATCACCAGAAAGGAGGATCAAATAATTGGAGAGAATTTTTTGCAAGAGACTATTGTCAAGAGTTTTAGACTTTTAGAGCTGTGATTAGGAATAACATTTGCCTTTATTCTATTTTCTTGAATTGGAAAGTTTATGTAACTATGCATGTTTCTATGCCTTTTATATGAATGGATAATTAATAAGAAGATAAAAAATTTTGCCTTTGTTGATTTTTTATGTGTCATTACAAAAGTGGTCTAAGCTGCGAGCCTCTATTTCTATTATTTCTATCTTTTACATTGATCATGCCTTGTTCGCTCTTTAATGTAATTTAATCTTACATATAGTTTCATTGTTCCTAGAATTAAGGATTGAATTACATTCAAGTGCATTGCTATAGTTATATTTTCTTTCTCTTTAATTGTGTTTCTATTTAAATTCATATCCCTTTTCTCCTAACACTTGAAATAAAGAAGAGACCAGCTTCTAAAAAATTTGGAGGTCATTTCAAGTTGCAAGTCCCACATTCTTGAAACTTCCCATTGTTGGTGTTAGAATGAAGTGCAATTTTAACCATCAAAAACTACCATGGTGTAATTAATATAAATGAGATGGTACTCTACTATCCAAGCTTTTTTCTTGAACCACCACCTACAACCATTGTATTTGGCTTACTTGGAGCTATTATTATGAGATGGAGGTAATTATCTAGGGAAATTGGTGGAATAATTAAAATCAAATGACCCCACCTCAAATTTAATATTTCTCCCAAAATTTTTAAGACAATCATATGAAGGAAGGCTTACCCCTCATCTAGCCAAGAATTTAGGGAGAACACTTACATGCTAAATCAACCAAGCAAACTTTATGTTAAAAGAGCATAATAGTATTAATAGATCATAGGCCTAGGATATAAAAATATCTTAGTATAATATTTATATTAATTATTGTATATTTGACCATAGACAAATATAATGAGGTGTATGCATAACTAATATCCCCTTCTAAGTCAAGTCACAAATAAGGAGAAAGCATAGGGTCTCAACGTATAGAATGATCCACTTAAGAATGTAGAGAATTTTTATGAATATAAGACATTAATATGAGGTTACTAATGGTTTTTATTAATTTATTAATTTTATTCTATGTCTTAATCACATCCATTCACTCCACCCTAATCAGAAACTTAGTCAACTAACCTTGAGAGAACATACACATGCATAGGGAGTACCAAGAGAGTTACAAACAGAGTATAGATTCAAGAAGGTGAGAATTAGGAGATTTAATGAAAATATGAAGAGGATATTGACTAAATTTTGGACTTAGATAACCTTAGGGAAACAATAATAATACATATTTAAATATTTCATGCCCAAATGTAGTCAGCAGGTAGCCCACTACTAGTCTAAGCAAAATGGGTATTTGAGACACCTGTAGGCATGGGAAAGATATTAAAATTATTAAATATGGTCATCATTACCATTTTAAGGAACACATTTTATCATTTTTATTAAATAAATAGTGGTTATACCCACTATTTTATTTCATACCAAGCCTAGTTTGTGATAGCTAGTTATAGGGCTAGATGACTGAATGTTTGATTTAAATGTCTATAGGTAGATTTAAATCCATGAAAGGTTTTGTATAATTTAAAAATTATAATAAATGTTAATAAAAACTCCTCTAAATTTCTATCATGTATGGTCCTCATAAAATTCCCTTGAGAATACAACAATGCAAATAGACTTCAGATTGGTTTATAAACCCTACTACTATATTGAAGAGCCTTAGATCCTTATGACAAATTTGATGACTATTTAGGGTGTGAAATGGTGTTTAAGACCTTGATGAATATTTTTCATGTGGAAATAAGTGAGGAAAAGGTCAAAGTGTCTCCAAAACCCTACTCAAGCTCCTTACCATACACATAATCAACTCAAGTGACAACTTCAAGTGCTCACCCACTCTACCACATAGGTTCTTATGACAAAATATTTTAAGGAATATTAATTATCCATATTAACTATGAGTCTAAGAATGATTGGCTAGAATTAGTGGTATAACCTCTATAAATAAACCTTAAGAAAATAACACTTAAGAATTGGTCTATAGACTACCCTAGTGCCACCTTATTAGAGGTAAAATTACTAAGAGGGGGGGTTAAATCAGTGATGCAATAAATTATATTCCAATTCCAAAAATTCAAACTCTCAACTAATTAATATAATAAATAATGAGAAATAAAAACTAGTTATTACAAAAAACAAGGAAACTATGTAAGGTAAAGGCACATAACACATGTATTATGTGGAAACCCTCATGGGGAATAAAACCCACTCTCAATAATAACAACAAGTGGAATAAAATAATATAAAATATTAAAAAACAAGAAACTATAGTGAAGGACCCAATTCACAAAGAACACCAAACCCTAAGCATGAACAAACACCACCTTGTCCTAGATGTTGAGCACTCACACAACACCTTCTGATATCAACACATACAAAACTCTAATTTCCTCTCAATGTTATGGATAAATAACTAATAATAATTCACTTCAACCCTTAACACTCTCTCAAACCTTCACATATAAGTAATGCATCCAAAACATACTTTTATATCACTTTACACTTCTTTGCTCATATTCAATATTCAACCATGCAAGAACACTCTTATAACATCAAAAATATGACCTATACGTCACACACATATCCATAACACTACTCTTCTCTTCTATATATCTAGAAAGAATACTCAACCTTATCTATACTTCATATATGAACTCTAGAAACCTTCATCTTTGTTTATGATCTTTATAGAGTCTTCATGATTATCACCTTCTTGGTCAGCCCTAAGACTTACCTTAACCCTTAAGGATCCTATCACACTTATAATAGGATAAATTTCATCTAAATATGTCATCCATATATTTTATATATCACCCTCAATCAACAACATCTATCAATTAGGCCTAAGAAGCCCTTATAGGTCCATGGAGACCTATTCATCCTTATAGCACTTCACTGAGCAAAAACAGGATTATAAAACCATGTCAAAGCATATAGGTCATTGAAATATGACCCCTAAGATACCCTCAAGTGATTATATTCATCACTACACACCTCACCATAAGAAAAACCTATCAATCATTTTCCTTGTACATGAAAACACCATGAACGAACCATAAGTTAACTTGTAAGCAAATGTTCATATTGAAGATGGATTGGTTAAACCTTGAAAATACATAAATATAATCCTATGTAAGTACAAAATACTATCCCATAGATAATTCACTTTGAAACATTCAAAATCCATAAATAAATAATAAAACATCCTTCTCAAATCACTTGTAGAAGAAAGTCAAACCCTCAGTCAACTTTGGATTGCAATAAATGTCGGTGTACAACCAATCAAACCACTAAATCATTTTTCCTAGATTTAGCTTGAAGTTATCTAACACTTTTCTTTTCATACCTCCATAAAATTAATTCATAATATAAAGTTATAGGTAAAAAAATGAGGACTAGTTTCCTTTTTAAATTTAAATATTTGAATTCTAATAGTCACTTTTTAATGCAAATTTGACTATGGAAACTAGTGAAATTTGGCTTGGAAACCAACTTTTTACTACCATAACTTCTTATATAAATCATTTAAACACCTTAAATTTTAAAAAATTATTTAGGCACAAATTTTAACAAACCAATGTGACCACTTTCTTCTAACACCTTTGCATGTGAAAATTTTGATGTCATCAATTTGCTTACTTAGGAAGAACTATCAAGATGGCTAGGATAATATAGAACTTCACAAGACTAATCTAATGAATTATTTTCAATTAATAAATTAGCCCAAGTAATATTTACACCTCATATGACCATCAAACATGTTCAACACATCACCAACATCTATCACCTTGCCTAACCAAGTAAACATAATAGAGTTTATGCATGATCAATAAGGCACACTTTATCATAGAGAACCATGCATACATATTAACTCATGGACACACTTGACCACCTTAGGGACATAATTTAAAACACATAAAAAAAATCCTCATTTTTCATTGAAGTGAATATGTGTAAATGTTTTTAAATCCAAAAAAATGTTATGCACATACTCTTTTTCCTTTTACAAACACTTTCTCCCCCTTTGACACAATGAAAAAGAGGGATTACCTACTGATAATTAGGACATATAAATGTTTTCAAATCCAAAAAAATTAGGATATATCCTCTGATAGATGATAAAAACTCCCCCTATCACTGTGAATACTAATCCTTACCATGACTACCTCAAGCTTGCTCATTGACAACACTCTTTTTTGACCATGCACTACTATGTGAACAAGAAATGAAAAATATAATGAAAATAGGAGTGATAAAACCTTTATATAACTAATAAGGACCCCCAAATCCCACCTTCCCCCCCCACCAATTTTATTTAATTTTGGCACCCCTTGAGAATTTTCATACCATCTTCAACCATGATTAAATTTCATGGTTGCCTTAAAAATTTATCTCACAAGCCACCCATAGAATGAATAATAAACATCCAAGATCTTTATCAAACATATATGATACAAAAATACAACTTAAAAACATATTTATGGAAAACCATAGCTTTGTATTTTGAATAAGATGACCAAAAATCCCTCTTTTTCACACTAGCCTTGCTTAGAGGCCTAGTAGCCATACCTAAACCTTACAGAGCCCATAACATTCTATGTATACATATTCATGGCTTGAAATTTCATATCTAGAGTAAAATAATATGTCTCATCATGCATGAAAATAATCATCATCCAAATCTTCCTTTTCACTATATCTCCTTCACAAACTAACCTAATAATTATCCCTCCATTTGCACAAAATCTTAACCATAGGTCAAACTGTACACTTTCAGATGACTTTAATGAACTTTTTGAGCACACTTCTATCCATTTTAATATATTAATAATCCTTGGACATAAATACTTTGGGAAGGTCACTAATTTACATGGTATAAAACCAAGGGCATCAAAATGAAATAAGGTAAAATTTCCACTTTCTAATCAATGCCAAATCCTAATAATTTTCTCACACCTAGACGTCAATAATATACATTTTTTGGACCAAATTTTGAGGTTTTAATCTTGTGGTAACCCATAGAACCATGAAATAGTTTTTGACCTTCTAGCCCTTAAGCAAGAACTGTCATACCCAAGAGCCTTCAAAATTCTTCAACTTGCCCTCAAAAGACTTTCACATCTTAAAACCACCTATACCATACATGTATGAGGTCAAAACACATTTATATTCTAAAAATTCATCTTGAATACTAACCAATTTCATTTGACACTAGGAACCAGTGAAATTGTACATGTAGACCTTATGTACATAGCAATCACTATGGAAAAACACCTTAGAATGATTATGGAAGCCTTATGCCATCTCCTCAAATCCTTTTGCATATGGACACATCAAATTCAACTATCCTACACCCTTGGTTATATTCATATATCTCAAAAGCATCAAATTTACATGATGAACACACACTAGGCAATGATCTTTGATAAAAATGGTCAAATTAAACAAACGGTCATGAATGACACTTTTGACCAATTGAGAACATATAAACCCATGGAATAAACTTAGAAAATTCTTATTCATACTCCATACCTTACATTCAATCTTCATGATTTGACCTTCTAAAACAAGCATCAAAATTTGACTAAAACTTACTTTTAGGACCAATGTCCCTGAATAAAGTTCTTGAAGATTTTCATCACAAACCTATGGAGAAAGCTCATGAAATTGTTGTTCCCCCTTAACCAATTAAATTCTAATGATTTTTAGGCAAGGAGATGACTCCCAATATTTATCTTATATATTGAAATGTTGCTTTTGTCAATGGTTTAGTCATAATATATGCAAGTTATTCCTTTGTAGGCACATAATCCAACTTAACACTTTGATTACTCACTTTTTCTCTCAAGAAACGATATATAATATGAATGTACTTAGTTTTTGAGTTCATAACAAGATTATTATATATATCAATTACACTATTATTATCACAATAGATAAGACAAGGTCCATTTTGTCTTCCCTTATAGTCTTCTAAGGTTTGTTTCATCCACATTACATGAGTACAATAGGAGGCAACAGTTGTTGGGATTATTTTTCACATTGAGTGAATTTAGGTATTTAAGGAGATTGTAAATAGTAACTAGTTAATTTATCAAGAGGTAAATATTAGTTACAAGGTGGTTATAACCATATGGTTAATACAGTAAGACTGTATTAGTTAGAATATTATATTGTTATGATATATTGTTAATTTTTTTAACAATATATTGTAGACAGGTTAGCTTATTTATAGGATTTACGTGTGAGAGAATATAGGAGAAGTTATAGGAATAATATTACTATATATTTGTATTATGTCTCAAATTTTTAATCAATCAGAGTGTGAGAATTAATTTAGAGAATAGAGTATACAAAAATAATATTTTGTGTTAAATAATTCTCTCTATGCATGAATTAATCTATTGTGTGAGACTCTCCTCTAATTCTCAATAGTGGTATCAAAGTATGAATAGTAATGTATTGTTAATATATGAAGGGGTAGATCTATTGCAAGGTATGATTTCCCCACCTATGAGAGTAATTCTTAGCTATAAGAATGAGAGTTTTGTAATTATAAATTTTTAGTAAAATTTAGAGAGTAGCATTTTGTGTCAATTATGGAAGTTTTATCTTGTAAATCAAATAATGGTTGAATAAATAATAACATAGCCAAGATAAGTGAAGATTTCAAATTAGGTGAAGAATCATCTTATTGAAAATCTATTTAGCCAAAGTACTTTAGTTTCATTGCATGAATATCTTGTTTGTCAATAATACATAGACTGAGTCCAACACTATTCATAGATAATAATGACATGTGCATCACAATTATATCTATTTAAGTCAATGTTTATTTGGTTAGTGTTGATGGTTAAAATTGCACTTTGTTTCTAACACCAACAATGGGAAGTTTCAAAAATGTGGGACTTGCAACTTGAAACAACCTCCAGATTTTTAAGAGGTTGGTCTCTTCTTTATATCGAGTCTATACTAGGAAAAAGGATATGAATTAAAATATAAACAAAAATTCAAAGAAATAAAATCTAACTATGGTGATGTGCTTGAATGTAATTTGACCCTAAATCTGAGCACAATGAAACTATATGTAAGATTTGATTACATTCAAGAGCAAACACGTCATGATCAATGTAAAAGGATGAAAACAATAGAAATAGAGGCTCATATCATGGAATAATTTTGTAGTGACATAGAAAATATCAACAAAGGCATAGGATTCAATCTTCTGATTAATTTCCAGTCACATAAGAGGCACAGAAACATGCACAGTTACATAAACTTTCCAACTTAAGAAAATAGAACAAAGGCAAATGATATTCCTAATAAGAGCTCTAGAAAGTCTATAAATCTTGACAACATAGCTTAGAATATTTTTTCAGTGACATAGAAAATATCAACAAAGGCACATGATTCAATCTTCTTATTAATTGTCTAGTCGCATAAGAGGCACAAAAACATGCACAGTTACATAAACTTTCCAACTTAAGAAAATAGAACAAAGGAAAATGATATTCCTAATCACAGCTCTAGAAAGTCTAAAACTCTTGAAAATAATTCTCTCAAAAAATTCTCTCTCTGGATTCTCCTCCCTCCTCTCCTCAGATCTCTTCTATTTATAGCCTTGGATTCCTTCTAGATTGTCCACATGTTCTCAATCTAACGGCCCAACTGAAATCTAACTAGATTGGAAGTGTCGAACAGAAGATATTTCTTAGATTATGAAATGCTTTGTCTTCATGTATTTTATTGGTGAAATTAAATACTTAAGATGCTTCCCACTTTCAAATGGGAGAGGACACTTAGATGATTCCCCTTTTCCTCTTGAAAACCTTCTCTTTATTTAGGATGCACCAAAAAATGACACTTGGCATGTTCTGTGGCACTTAACTAGGGATATGTGGTAAAAACTCCACTAATTTTAGCCACCTTTTGAGAAACTTGTGAAAGGTGACATGTGCTGGTCTCCGTGTCACTTTGTTTATATTATAGAAATAATCAGGCCTCATTTCATATTTACACAGACAATGACACTTGGTGACTTCTACTTTCTTCAAAAACAAAACCTGAGACCCACCACAGTCTTTACTATATCAGTGAAATAAAATGAAGATAATTCAGAGGTTGACACATGGTGGCTTCCACTCTCTTCAACTGGGATACGTGGCATCTTCCGTTGCTTTTAGAAAAGCAAATTGAAATGTTTCACGATTGCCACCTAGTGCCCTCCGCTTGATCTTGATACTTAGCTTGTTAGAAAGAAAATTTTGAAATAGATATGAGACACAGATGTAGACACTTTTTGCACTCCACTGAGTTACTATGGGACACATGGCACATTTTTTAGCCGTATTGAAATTATGAAAAGTGCCTCAGAAAATGACACTTGGCAGCTTTCGCTTGATTTTGACACTTAGACAAAATCGAGCAAAAATAAATTTGAGCCCGTGCTCTAAGTTAAAAGCTTCAATGTCTCAAGCCAAAGTGTTCATGAATAGAAATTTGGATCATGTGATTGAAAATCAAATATGAAACTTAGAGTATTTTTTACTCTATAGTTATTGGCAACCCCAAGGACTTTTGAGCCTGCTCAAAAAGAATCTACAACTCCCACATGATAAAAAATCACTAAAAAAACATAGTTTAAATAAAATGTTTCAAATAGATTCCATTCATAGGAATCTCTTTAGGTTTTCTTTCCATCATTTCTAGCTCAAATGATTTTTTTTTTTTACACGCAAAATTTTATAAGGGCTAGTCCATAACGCTTCAAATTTAGTGTGTTGACCTGGCTTAGTGGCTCTTACATCCCAATTCAAAACAATTGAGCCTATTTCAAAATGGGTATTTGAAATCCTTTTATAAAAATAGTTTTTAATTATTTTCTGATGCTTTACCAATGAATCATGTGTTGCATCCCTCTTTTCTTGAATTTCTAGAAGTTTCACGAGTCTGACCTGCATGGGGCCATTTTCCTCAATTTCAATCTATTTGATGAGCTGGAGAGTAGGAATTTCCAAGATAAGGGGTATTACAATAGGCTTTCGATAGACTAATTCATATGGGGACATTTTGATCACATGTATAGGTGTGATTCTATCAGCCACCACTCTTTGTGATGAACAACCCCTATTCTTTTGATGAGTCTAATCAGGTTCTTATTAGTTGATTCTGCCAAACCATTACCCTAAGTGTAATATTTAGAGGAAGTTTTTAGATATATTCCATGCTTTAATTTAAATTCAGATACTTTAGACCCTAAAAATGCTTTAGCATTATCTGAAATTATGGTGTGAGGAGCCCCAAAATGAGTAGTGATACTCCCTAGAAAATCTAGGATCACATTTTCTGTTGCTTCTTTGAGTGGCACTGCCTCGGTCCATCTAGTGAAATAATTTGTGGCTGTTAAGATCTATTTGTGACCCATACTAGACACTAGATTTATCATTCCAATGAATTCAAGACCACATTGAGCAAAAGGTTCATCTATAATTATAGGACTAAGAGGCATTGTTGCATTCCTTCTCATCCCCACATAATATTGACAAGATTGACATTTTTTAACTAGCTAATAACAATCCATAAATAAAGTAAGCCATAAATAACCTACCTCACTTATCTTTATAGCTGTGGTCTTTGTATAAAAATGTCCACCTGATACTCCATGATGCATTTCATGTAGTATTTTCTTAGCCTTTTCTACACATCTTAACAATTTGCCATCAGTATTTCTTCTAAAAAGAACCTGTTCAATTAAAAAAAATGAACTCCTTACATCCTATAGTATCTTCTCTTATTTAGAGGGAGTTCCCTTGGGTAAATTCCATTTTTCATAAAATTAATCTTGATTTTGACCCAAGATTCCTGATCAACTTCTTATATCCTCAATATAATTTCTTCTTCTATTTCTTAATTTGTCTCTTCAGGTATCATCTTTTCAATCTCTTGAGTCATATATTGGCACAAACCCCTACCTCTAACTAACTTAGTGGGTATGACCTCTACATCATATTCAAGGAACTTGGTTATCCAGTTTGCTCTTTGTTTAGTAATTTCACCCTCCATGATGTATTCTCTGACACTTGGATGAGCTACAAGTATCAAAATTTTACTTCTTGATACTATATGCCTAAACTTTTTGAGGGCTTTTACCATAGCATATGCTCATTTTTCCACAAAGTTATATCTGATTTCATATTCCCTAAGAGTCCTTGAGAAAAAGGCTATTGGATGCTCTCCCTCTTGTCTATCATCCTTTTGTGTTAGGACAACAATAATACTGAGCTCTCCTCCATATACATACATTACAAAAGGCTTAGAAAAGTCTAGGTTTTTAAGTACTAGAGATGTTGAGATAGCTTTCTTGACTTCTTCAAAGGCTTGTCTTCCTTCCGTAGTCCACTTGAAAATAAGGTCTTTTTTTAGCAAGAGTGTCACTGGTCTTACTAAGCCTGCAAAGTCAGATATGAACCGACTAACAAAATTAATCTTTCCCAAGAAAGATTGAATTGATTTCTTATTTACTGGAAGAGGTAAGTTCATTATAGCTACCACTCTTTCTAGGTCTATGGAGACTCTTTCTTTAGATACTATATCTCCCAATAATTTGCCTTAAGGGACAACAAAGATAAATTTCTTAGGATTCAAGGATATTCTAAATTCTTGACATTTTTTAAACACAAATTCTAAATGATCAAAATGATCAACAACATTCTTTGAAAAAATAGTAAGATCATCAAGATAAATCAAGAGGATTTTATTTATAAGTTCCCCAAATGCTACATCCATAGCTCTTTGAAAAGTGGCCCCAGCATTTGATAGGCCAAATGGCATCTTAGCATATGAAAATGTTCCCCATTTGGTAGTAAAAGTAGTCTTGTATTGGTCTTCATTAGCCAGCCAAATCTGATTGTATCCACAGAAACCAACTAGTAAAGAAAACCTCTTAGATCCATTTACAATCTATAAAATATATTCCATGGAGGGAAAAAGATAGTGATCTTTTAGATATGCTCTATTTAGGTCTCTGAAATCCACACAAATTCTTATATCACCATTATTTTACCTAACTAGTACTAGATTTGATACCCAGGTTGAGTGTTTGATTAGAAAAATTATTTTAGAATCTAAAAGTTTTTGCAACTCATCCACCATTAGAGCCTCCATCCTTGGATTCACTAGCCTCTATTTCTATTTGGCGGGCTTAGATCCTTCAGTTAGTTCTATTGTATGCTGAATAATGTCTTTATTATATCCATGAAGGTCTTCATAGTTCTAGGCTATGACTCTGTCATATTTTTCGCATAATTTAATTAGCCTTTCCTTTTCTATTTGAGTTGTAGAATTTCCAACTTTTAATTTTTTTCCTTCACTCACCTCTATTTTAGAATAATCTACTTTGTTTGCTTGGAACCTTTTCTTCTCTAGGCTTACATCTTTTGGATCAAAAAGGTTTTCTAAAGTGATTAAACCTTTGGGAAGCTTATTATTCTTTAATTGTATAATTTGATCCCCATATGCCTCTTTAATATTTGGTTACAATTGATCGAAAAATTCCCCTAATTATTGCAAGAATGAGAGTACCTAAAAATCATTCTCAAATATTTGCCAATTCTCATCATTGTCTGGGATAGTTGGCCTTACTATAACCTTTACTGACTCATTGTTAACTAATAGGCCAATTGCTAGATCAAACTGTGAGCCAATCTGTGCTATCCTATCAGCTTCAAAATTTTGAATCCTTTGAACTAATTCAATATTGAAATCTTAAAAATATTCTATTAAGTCCCAAATTATGTGATTATAGGATTTCATCCTTACATTCTTCACTATTGCCTTTTCTCTAATTTGCTTTACTACTAGTTCTGAATCTCCTTTTACTATAAGATTCTATATTCTCTTTTTCTTGGCTAACAAGAGCCCATGTACTAAAGATTCATACTCAACATCATTATTAGTACAAGTAAAATGAAAATGGATAGCCCTTAAAAAAATTTCACCATTTGGAGCAGTAAGACAAATTCCTGCTCCTATACCATTTTTACTTCTAGCCCCATCAAAATTTAAGGTCCAAATTTTTTAATCTTTTTCATATTCTTGATTAGTTAGCATTTCTTCCCTTAAAACATCTTGGATTTCATGGTCTTCATCAAAAATAACATAAGTGCCTAGACTAGTAGAGTCATAATTTCCATATGGGTCACTTTGCATCATAGCTAACAACTGGTTATTTTCTTTTTCTTGATCATGATTAATCCAGTCACCTAACCCTTCAAAAAAACCCCTTTCTTCCTTATTTATCATAGCATGATCTACCTCATGTTGTTTCATTGGTGATGTGATCCTTTGATAGTGGTTCAGATAGAATTTTCATCTTTGAACCATATTTAGTTCTTAGAATTAGGTGAGACCAGTCAAGAGACATATCTCCTACTATCTTGGCTATAAATTCTCTTGATAAACATAAGCCAAATATAGGAGGTATATCTATAACTACTACATCTTGATTTACAATTATATTTGGACAAGTATATAATTGCAATGGAAGTTGTTTAATTTTCCCTATTATTTTCACTGATTTTCCATTTAGCTGCATAACTCCTTTAGTGAGTGGCTCATATTTTATCTTTAAAGCATATGCTATTTGCTTTGTCATTACTATAGTACTAACCTCTAAATCTATCACTACATTATTTAGTAGTTTCTTGGCAACTATCAAAGTTAAATAGAAGGGATCCAGTTTGGATTTGCTTACCTTTGGTGCATTGTTCACTAAGGCTGTTGTCTATAGATGCACTGTGTCTTTGACCTTTCTTTTATCAACAGGTTCCTCTTTGATACTAGCACATTTGGGCATTGCTTGTCCTTGAAGAGCTTCTTGTAATAGTGTCCTTTGTTTAGGAATAGCTAATATGTCCCAAATTGATACTTGTGCTGGAGTCATCTTCAGTTGATCCACCAAATTCATTGATCCCAAAGTTTGAATTCTTGGAAAATTAGGATACCTTACCTTTTCTTGAACTTATCCAGGAACTTCTTGATTCAACACTAGCTGAAGCACTTCTTATCTAAAAATTGTGTTTTGATGACCTTGAAATGAAGGATTCTCCATAACTTCATTGTTTACAACTTCAGCCTGTTTCATCATTCTTCTCTTTGATCTAGTATAGTAGTTTATTTACACCACTGGTTTCTTGGAAGTAGAAACCTCATTCAAGAATATTGATTCTTAATCTTTAACCCATGAAAACAAAGCATATTATAGGGCTATTTCTTCTTCTTTTTGCAAAGACATGTTAGGTTGTGGAGCTAAAAGCTTCACTGATGCAGACATGGAGGAGGTTGCAGAAGTGTTGCAGAGTGTCACAGACACCGGCATCGGTCAGGCCAACCAACGACGGTAGGTGGGAGATAGGAAGCAACTAACATCAGGTAGATATCGGCCAACGTCAACACCCCCAGGTGGACAGGGACTGACGTCGATCGCCTGTGTGGTTCGACTGTGAGTATATTATGGGTAGTTAGTTGATGAACCAAGTGTTTGCATGATGAGAGCCAATTTTAGACTGAGAGCTGTAGATCTAATTATTGTAATTAGATGTCTAATTATTTTTTGGATGAGATCTATATAATAGACTCATGGTTGTATTGGAAACTAGTGCTAGGGAGTAAGAGAGAAAATAGCTCCTTCAGAGAGAGGTAGAGTAATGGTGCGTTCCTCTTAGTGCCACAGTACCAGGTGTGGGTGCTGGATTGGAGAATCAACAGGGTTCTTCATGTATGTATGATCTTGGTCATCAGGCGAGCATGGTCTTTATAGGAGATCTACATGTTAAGTAAGATCATTGATCTACAGGTGTATGTGTGTGCAAGGTTAAGGTTCACAGGTGTGCAAAACCAAGTTGATTTGCAAGTGTGCAAGATTAGATATGACAGCAACACTATAGGGAGCAGAATTAGGCAGGATCTACTTGGAGTATAGGTGTGTACTCAGATAGAGCAGAGAGGAAGGCAAGGGAGTTCCTTCCATAAGTATGGTCTGTTGAATTGCAGGTTGTTGCAAGTTCATGGGATATCTACTTGAAGTACCTTGAGTACTTGTGGAGTGTGTGGAGCACTTATGGTGTGCGTGGAGCACAGGAGGTGAACACCAACTCTGTGTTTGAGTTGTGTGTTGGGACCTAAGAGAGAGAGATTTGAGGAGAGAATTACTATTCACTTGAGGTGTGGGAAGCCTCTGAAGAGGTGGTGGAGAAGAAGTGGCATCTTCTTTATTGTATTCTTTTCTGCAAGAGTTTTAATACAAGCTGTGTATTGTCTCTCATATTTTGTGTTATTCTGAATTCTAGTTACTTGTGATTTTGGTTAATTTCTACATATTAAGTTGCTTGGTTTAGTAATCAATTGTGTGCTTCTGGTGTTTCATATTCCTGACAAGTGGTATCAGAGCCAAGGTTGCAGGAAGCAGGGTTTGTGTTTAGTTACAAGTCACTCTCAGGGGTTTTTGATTGAGTGGGAGTAGAGCAATGGCAGATGAAAGTAAGTTAAGAATGGAGGAGTTAAAAAGCACAGATGGTCACTTACGGTCCCATGGAAAGAAAGAGTAGGTAAAAGAATATTGTTGGTTGGTAGCAGATCAGCATGAAGGAACTGAAGAAGCAGATGTAGCAGGTGTTGTTGCACAGGATGCTCTGGGAGGTTTCTTGGATAAAGTTGAATCTTGGTTAATAGATTCGGTTGCCTCTTTCCATGCAGCCCCAGGTAGAGGAGCTTGTGAGCTTTGCCAAAGAATTGGCAAAGGGGAAGTGAAGCTGAAATTGCAGGCGGCCAACACACAGGTGTTGATGAAGGTCATGCAGGTCCCATGTTTGGAGATATGGCTAATTTATTCAAAAATATTGGGTGATGAGAGATGCACAAGAACTCTCATAGCGGATGCACTTGAATTAGCTGGTGGTAAGAAAATAGGTACTCTTTATCTACTTGTTTATATTACTGATTCTTTTTCTGTTGCGAAGACGTGGCTTTGTAGGCTTGGTCACATGAGCAGGAAGGAGATGCATGTTCTTAAGTGGAAGATAGATATATTTTACAGGCTTAAGAACTAGAAAGCCTTGGTGTTTATGGAGGAGATGGCAGACAGAAACCAGTGGATGGTGCTAGATACTTCTGAGCAGAGTAGTTTGGACATGGGTTTTGATTCAAAGGAGCTCACGAGTAAAAAGTCATCACTCACAGGTGAACACAAGTACTGGCGTCAGTCAGGAGGAATCAACGTCAAATAGACAGGTGTCGATGTCGGTCATGTGTAGACCGAAGCTGGTGATGTCAGGTAGTAGGTAAGACTGATGTCGGTCATGAGGACCGATGTCAGCAATAGGGACACTGACGTTGGCAGGGTCGGTAGTTAGGGATAGATGCATGGGAATCGACGTCGGTCAAATGCAGACTATGGAGTGATTGAGGTCAGTCACTGTAACAAATTTTGGGTGGGCAACATGCTGTCAAGGAGTCTCAAACACCCATACAGAGGACTGAAGATGTAAGTAGGCCCTCAAATTCGTTGTTCCTCTTCTTTATACTCGTTGTTGATTGTAGAGCAGGAAGGATCCAAGAAATAGGTGGGAGCATGGCAGGGATATGATGCAAAACCAAATGGGAGTTTTGGTAGGGTTTCCAGCCGGTGCAAAAACATAGAGATGAATGGATTCCTTAGTTGAAGAATAGAGTGAACGAATACGTGAGATAGAAGACCAGGCATATGGTCTTGAGGGAGCTGCAGGACAGTGGGATAGGACTGACAGGTGGTACTAGGTGGATGACAAAGCAAGGCTTTAGTCAATGTCAGTATAACCATTGTGTTTGTCTTACCAAGTGGATGATGGTCACAACATTATCCTATTTCTGTATGTGGAGGATGAACTTGGTACAGGTTCAGACATACAGGGTTTTGCTGAGCTAAGGGTAAGGTTAGTTCAGTGGCATGTCATGAGGAGTTTAGAGCAATGAAATTATTTGACATGGGAGACATGGAGATCATAGGTTGATTTTGTCTCCAGTGGGAGCTGATGTGAATTAGGTGTTGGTGAGGTTAAGGATGCAGAGCCAGAGCACAATAAGGGCTACACAGGTACAGTGTCTGAAATCACATGAGGTCTAGTATAGACCTGAGTTTTCCCAAGCAGTGGGAGCTGTCAGAGAGTTAGGAGCCAATTCAGGGAAGTGGGTTCTTAGGTATTTGAGAGGGACCAGTAGCAGGTATACATGTAGGTTCAGGACTTCACTACATGTGTTTATAGGTTTGGATGTGGCAGGGTACTCGGATGATAGGAGGTACATCACAGGTTGTGTGGTGGGTTGTCTTCAAGATTGAGCTTGAAGAGGGATACAAACCAGGAAATAGATTAGACAAAGTACAGGTATAGGTACAGTGTAGCTATTTATCTCCAAGTGGGAGATTGTTAGGTTTTGGAGCTAAAAGCTTTACTGATGTAGACATGGAGGAGGTTGTAGAAGTGTTGCAGAGTGTCACAGACACCGGTGTTAGTCAGGCCAACCGATGATGGCAGGTGGGAGACAGGAAGCAACCAACATCGAGTAGATATCAGCTGGCATCGACACCCCCAGGTGGATAGGGACTAACGTCGGTCACCTGTGTGGTTCGATTGTGAGTATATTATGGGTAGTTAGTTGATGAACCAAGTGTTTGCATGATGAGAGCCAATTTTAGACTGAGAGCTGTGGATCTAATTATTGTAATTAGATGTCTAATTATTGTTTGGATGAGATCTATATAATAGAGTCATGGTTGTATTGGAAACTAGTGCTAGGGAGTAAGAGAGCAAATAGCTCCTTCAGAGAGAGGTAGAGCAATGGTGCATTCCTCCTAGTGCCACAATACCAAGTGTGGGTGCTGGATTGGAGAATCAGTAGGGTTCTTCATGTATGTATGATCTTGGTCATCAGGCGAGCATGGACTTTATAGGAGATCTACATGGTAAGTAAGATCATTGATCTGCAGGTGTATGTGTGTGCAAGGTCAAGGTTCACAGGTGTGCAGAACCAGGTTGATTTTTAGGTGTGCAAGATCAGATAGGACAGCAACACTATAGGGAGCAGAATCAAGCAGGATCTACTTGGAGTAAAGATGTGTACTCAGATAGAGCAGAGAGGAAGTCAAGGGAGTTTCTTCCATAAGTATGGTTTTTTGAATTGCAGGTTGTTGCAGGTTCATGGGAGGTCTACTTGAAGTACCTTGAGTACTTGTGGAGTGCGTGGAGCACAGGAGGTGAACACCAACTCTGTGTTTGAGTTGTGTGTTGGGACCTAAGAGAGAGAGCTTTGAGGAGAGAATTACTATTAACTTGAGGTGTGGGAAGCCTCTAAAGAGGTGGTGGAGAAGAAGTGGCATCTTCTTTATTGTATTCTTTTTTGAAAGAGTTTTAATACAAGCTGTGTATTGTCTCTCATATTCTGTGTTATTCTGAATTCTAGTTACTTGTGATTCTGGTTAATTTCTGCATATTAAGATGCTTGGTTTAGTAATCAATTGTGTGCTTTTGGTGTTTCATATTCCTGATAAGACATCCCTTGCATCTGAGCCATTAGGACTAAATTTTGCATACCATGAGATTGGTAGGTTTGATTATCACTAGTACTTTCAAATTGTCCATCCATTCTTCTTTGCTCTGCCACCTTTTGTTGTAGATTACACATGGGACAATCTCTAGGTTTATGAGAATTATTGAAATGGAAATAGTAGACATTGGTACCATTTGCATAATTATTTTTCCCTGGAACAATCTCCTTATTTGAATTGGGAGGAATAGTATGTGAGGGTGTAGGGACTGCAACTAATTGGTTTGCTGGCTGAGGGTTATTTTGGCTTTGAGGACTCTGATATTAGTTTGGCTATGATGGAAATTTATTTCCTTGATAGCCTTGATATTAGGGTTTAGTATAAGTATTCTATTGTCTTTTCATATTAATCAGCTCATTAGAAAATTTCCTTAAGATATTCTTGATATCATCCATCTCAGATGATTAGGTAGGGACAATTTATTTAGCAGGTGGTTGAGGATATGTGTACATAAACACAAGTGGGGTTATGGATTTAGGGGATTCTTGAGGTAATGGCAAGGAAATATCTATAAACATGGGCATGGGAGGCCTTGGAGGCAACTTTCTAGCATCTATCAAATTATTTTCAGCTCTGACTGCATAGTCATAAACCTCTAATAGAGTCTGAACTCCAAGTGACTGAATCATAACATATATGTTTGAATTTAAAGCCTTAAGATAAAACACTATAGCCATACCTAGTAATGGTTTAGCTATAACAGGGATTATTTCCCAAGTCTTTTCAAATCTAGAATTGAAGTCAGTCATTGCTTCTTGTGGTGCCCTTTAGATGGTAATCAATTACTGTAATAAAGAAGAGTTATCACCCTTCTCTTCAAATCTTTCAAAGAAAAGATCTCTGAGCTGATCCCATGTAGATATGGTATTTGGGTGAAAGGACCGGTACCATTCTAGAGCTCTCCCTTTAAAATAAGTTGCTAATAACCTTATGGCCACATTTTTTGTGTGACAACATGTATAGCACAAACATTATCATATATATTTAACTTCCAATAAAAGATGTCTAAGCTGATCCCATGTAGATATGGTATTTGGGGTTAAGGACCAATACCATTCTAGAGATTTCCCTTTAAAATAAGTTGCTAATAACCTTATGGCCACATTTTGCTATGTGACAACATGTATAGTACAAACATTATCATATATATTTAATGTAGATATGGTATTTGGGGTTAAGGACTGGTACCATTCTAGATTTTTCCCTTTAAAAGAAGTTGCTAATAACCTTATGGCCACATTTTTCTATGTGATACATCCTGCAAATGTTCTTTAAGTGTTTTGAAGTCTTTCCCACTAAATTTGGGTAGAGCTTTCAGGGCATTCACTGGGATAGGGTCCCAAGTGGCTGGTGGTACTGAGAGAATCAAAGGACTACCAGTGTTCCAACTTGCATAATTTATTGGGGGTATAGGGGCTCCCATATTTACTCTTGGTATTGGTATAAATGGATTGACTCTTCTTCTAGGACTAGTTACCAAAGGTGGCAAAAGAATACCTATTTTTATAGTAGATTGTGATATAGTTATTGGTCCACAGCTCTGACTCTTTGTAGCTCTCTGGTTCATACGGTCTTGAAATAAACTTCAATATAATGTCCCATCGGGCATGCCAAAAATTGCTGATGGTTAAAATTGTGCTTTGTTTCTAACACCAACAATGGGAAGTTTCAAGAATGTGGGACTTGTAACTTGAAACAACCTCCATATTTTTAAGAAGCTGGTCTCTTCTTTATATCGAGCGTATATTGGGAAAAGGGATAGGAATTTTAACAAAAACACATATGTAAAGAAAGAAAATCTAACTATGGCAATGCGCTTAAATGTAATTTGACCCTTAATCTGAGCAAAGTAAAACTATATGCAAGATTAAATTACATTTAAGAGAAAACAAGGCATGATCAATGTAAAAGGATGAAAACAATAGAAATAGAGGCTAATAGCTTAGACTACTTTTGCAATGACACAGAAAATATCAACAAAGGCATAGGATTCAATCTTATTATTAATTCTCCAGTCACATAAAAGGCATGGAAACATGCATAGTTACATAAACTTTCCAACTTAAGAAAATAGAACAAAGGCAAATGATATTCCTAATTAGAGCTCTAGAAAGTCTATAACTCTTGACAACATAGCTAAGACTATTTTTGTAGTGACATAGAAAATATCAACAAAGGCATAGGATTCAATATTATTATTAATTCTCTAGTCACATAAGAGGCACAAAAACATGCACAGTTACATAAACATTCCAACTTAAGAAAATAGAACAAAGGCAAATGATATTCCTAATCACAGCTCTAGAAAGTCTAAAACTCTTGACAATAATTCTCTCATAAAATTCTCTCTAGATTCTCTTCCCTCCTCTCCTCAGATCTCTCATATTTATAGCCTTGGATTCCTTCTAGATTGTTTCCATGTTCTCAATCTAATGGCCCAATTGAAATCTAACCGAATTGGAAGTGTCTAACAGAAGATATTTCTTAGATTCTGAAACGCTCTATCTTTCGATAGTTCATTGGCTGAAGTAAATACTCAGGATGCTTCCCAATTTCAAATGGGAGAGGACACTTAGATGATTCCCCTTTTCCTCTTGAAAACCTTCTCTTTATTTAGGATGCACCAGAAAATGACACTTGGCATGTTCCACGACACTTAACTAGGGATATGTGGCAATCTCCACTACTTTTAGCCACCTTTTGAGAAACCTGAAGAAGGTGACACGTGATGGTCTCTATATTTCTCTATTTATATTATATAAAAAATCAAGCCTCATTTCATATTTACATGGATAGTGACACTTGGCAGCTTTCACTTGCTTCAAAAACAAAACTTGAGACCCACCACAGTCTTTACTATATCAGTGAAACAAAATGAAGATAATTCAGAGGTTGACACGTGGTGGCTTCCACTCTCTTTAACTAAGATACATGGCATCTTCTGTTGCTTTTAGAAAATAAAATTGAAACATTCCATGATTGCCACCTAGCACCCTCCACCTGATCCTAATACTTAGCTTGTTCGAAAGAAACCTTTGAAATGCATATGAGATGTGGATGATGACACTTGGTGTGCTTTGTTGAGTTACTATGGGACACATGGCACGTTCTGCAGCCTTATTGAAATTATGAAAAGTGCCTCAGAAAATGACACTTGGTAGCTTCTGCTTGATTTTGACACTAAGACAAAATTGAGCAAAAAAAATTTGAGCCCTCACTCTGAGTCAAAATCTTCGATGTCTCAAACCAAAGTGTTCATGACTAGTGATTTGGTTCATGCGACTGAAAATAAAATATGAAACATAGAGTATTTTTTACTCTACAGTCAATTTGTGACTTATGTACTTTTATTTATAATAACTATTTCAAATCCATTCACTGACATATTTCATGCATGCTTCAATAAGCTATAGATCCATGTAATAATATTTTCATTTTTTTGCCGTTTTGATCCACCTTAGTTGTGGATACTTTTGGATGGGTTTGGGATATCCTATATATCATGACTCCTCACATTTGTGTTAGATTTGGCTCCTAGCAACTTAAATTTTTTTCATCAACATCCACCTTTCATTTATGGATAACTTTAGTGACCAAGCATTCCAAGATAATCTTGCTTATGTAGTATTTTATTGATCTGCATCTCCAACTTCTAATTACAACTATCATACAACTTTAATAGTGAGCTCTACATAGATAACTAGCATAATTTTACTTATGAAACATTTATTTAATAGTTTACATTCTGCATTCATATTGGTATGTTAGTCAAAAAAATTACATGGTCATTTCTTAACGTTATGTATAGTCATTTATATCTTATTTACAGTCTTTATGGTTTAATATTTAAGTTCTTTTGTTATATTATATAGTTGATTCAAGTTATTATTAAGCTCTAGTTTGTGTTTTTATAAACTCTTTTTTTGTGTAAGTTTTGTGTTTAAAGTCTTTAGAGAATTTAAAATGATTGTGAGTTTTAATGATCATTTGTCAAGTTATTTTTTTATTTTATTTAAGTCTTTATCAAAATCCAAAGTTTGTCAAAAATGTCAAAAAAGTTAATTTTTATTTATAAGTATGTCAATCATTATGATTTAGTGTCTAGAAGTCTTAGTCATCAAAAGTGTCATAGTTTACAAGGTAATTTTATTATTAAAAATGATTCAAAAGTCATTTTTACATCCATAAAGTATATTGAGTCAATATTCATATTTTACATGTGTCATCATTTGTTTAAAAGTCAAAATTGTAAAAATAAAATAAAATTGCCTTATGAACACATTTTCACTTGTACACAACATCCACATTATGGGAGGGATTTTCCTTGGAAAAATCATGTACATGAGCTACATCGACATAACAACTGAGTAAGCAGTGACATACTATAGGATGGTGAATACATAGAGGAAGGTCTTTCAGTGACCTCTCATCAATTGCCAATGATGGGGCTATACCAATGATGTGGTGACATTTTGTGTGGTGTGTTATTTTTAGTTTTTTAGTGTGGTAGTTACATTTATTTTTCAACATGTGTGATAAATAAGAAGATTTGTACTTGTTCACTTCTGAATGATATTCCAATGTAACCCTTTGTATATTTACATTGGATAATGTTGATATAAAAATAATTGTAGCAATTATGATGAAAGGTTAGTGGTAAACCTATGAAAACCATGTTGTAAGGTTAGTGGTAAACTTGAGAAAACTATTCTATAAGGTTACTGGTGAACCTAAGAAAACCATTTTTTAAGGTTATTGGTTAACTTGTGAAAACCATTTTGAAAGGTTATTGGTGAACATGTGAAAACCAATTGCAGATGAGTGTGAGGGAAGTGATGGGTGATGGCACATGTATGCAGATAAAATCATGAACACATAGAGGTAGAATGATAAAATTAGAAAAATAGATATATTGTACCATGTAAAACCTATAAGGGAAATTTTGGGATTAGTTTTCACATTCAGTGAGTTTAGGTATTTATAGAGAAGGTAAATAGTAACTAGTTAACTTACCAAGAGGTAAATATTAGTCACAATGTAGTTATAACTATATGGTTAATATGGTAAGATTGCATTAGTTAGAATATTATATTGTTGTGATATATTATTAATTATTATAACAATATAGCATAGATAGGCTAGCTTATTTATATGATTTAAGTGTGAGAGAATATTAGAGAAGTTATAGGAATAATATTCTTATATATTTGTATTATAACCCAAATGTTTAATCAATCAGAGTGTGAGAATTAATTCAGAGATTAGAATATGCAAAAATAATATTTTGTGTTGAAATAATACTCTTTGTGCATGAATTAATCTATTGTGTTCAGCTCTCCTCCAATTCTCAATAATAGTTCTATACTTATCTTTTGCAATTGATATAGATACATAGGCTTGCTTCTTGACTATCCAAGACATTGTAGACATCTAATTCATAACACTATTTGTGTTGAAATTATCAATCTTACTCAAATTACACTCAAATGCACAATTTAGGCCAAAATCACTAAAATATATTAAATGGTTTGACCTTGTTGTATATAAGTTCCAATTTAGGCTAATGTATCCCTAAATGGGAAAATGTATTTTATGTGATTCCTAACTTTGATCAATTCAGTTTGAGTCAAAATGATGATTTTGCCTTTTTGTGCCCTAAATCACTCTTTTCTTCTAAATTCATTATTACACATCACATACCTTTTTTATTTTGTGTTAGAAACATCCTAAATGGGATAATAGTTTGTACACATACATCACCTTCTAATTCCTCCTAAGTCAAATTATGACCCAGTAATATGACTTTCTAATCATTTTGGTTAATTGTGCACCAATTTCCAAAGAATTGTACTAAAATTGATTAATCTTTTTTAAGATAATTAATTCAAGTCAAGAGATTAAGTGGATTTTCCATGGATATTATTGATTATTTCATTATTGGAAATTTATTCTCAATATCTACATCACCTAGTGACATGATCTATGGGGTGGCATCCATAAGCCATAAATACAACAAATATCAGGTTTATCGACACCCATGCCTAATTAATGCCTCTTACTCCCAAATAATTATGAGTATATTTATGGTTTTAATTTAAAAATTTATATTTATTCATTACCACACATCTCAATTTTGAAATGGGCAATCATGGTTGATCCTAGCCTGTTTGGAAAATCTATAAATAGAAAGCCTCTCACCCTCATTTTTAAGCTAAAAATATTGTAAACTTATAATGTAAAATTATGTCCACAACATTTATTTGTGTTGATCATTGTGTCTTATTTTTGAGATCCATTTAATAGGCATATATTAGATTTTTTATCTTGAGCTTAGATTATGCATAGTGATATTGAGATGATGGAAGAGCTTGGCATCCATTATTGACAAAGACAAGAACACTAGATCAAGGGGAGAAATATATTTGAAACTAATCTTGGATGGTGGAATCACTTGGGAAGATAATTTTTATTGATTTATTTTAAATTGTTCTTTATTATCATTTGAAAACCTCATTGGAATAGATTGTCCTAGTTTGTTAATTTCTTTATGCATTCTTTATGTTGACATGACTAATGTTTGACTAACCAAATTTATAATCCAATCCTAAATCTTGGCATGTCCAATGGGACCATAGAGTCCATTAAATCAAGGATGACATTGTGGAAACTTTACATTTTCATTTCAATCATTAAAAAGTCCTCAAACGTCATTTTTCTAGCTCATTTTCCTATGTTTTTGACATTTGTTTTGCACACATAGGTTACACAATGACTGGCAACAGTTCTTAATGACTAGTGATGGTTAGGTCCAACTATGATTGGTTGTGTTACAAGGAAATAAATTTAAAAATTATCATTTTGATCTTTTCTTCAATTTTGTTTCTAATAAAGTGAGTTTTGTAAGTCTCTAGTCTTAACATAATCTTGATCCAGAAACTTATCTTTTAAAGATTCTATCCTAGCAAACATTTTCAAGCATAATGATTTTGCATTTAGGTTCACAAGAGATTTTTAGTGGTTAGTTTCAACTAGTAATGGTTGGGTTTTGACCGGTGATGGTCTTGTAGCAATCGACATTGGTCAACAATAACTGACGTGTGTCTTTGTGTTTTCAAAAAAACATAGAACTGAGAGTGCATTTTCTAAAGTTGTTTATCTCAAATTTAAAAGTTTCTCAAATATAAACAATACTATCTAAATTTTTATGCAGGACCAATGTGGAAAGTGATCAATTTGAGTTTAATTAATTCTTGTTAACCTCCGTTTAGTGCTTAAAAATAACTAGGAACTTTCCTTTTGTGCTTTAAAAGGAAAAAATACATATTTATATTGAATGCTTTGTGATTATTTTTCATTTTTTTTACAAATTAAGACCAAGGGAGAAAATAACATAACCAAACACTTTAATTCAATTTTTAAAACCAAAATCACTTCAAAGCTTTGTTTTATATAAGTCATCTATCACTTAGTTTTGTTAAAATTATTTGAACAGAAAGGAATTTATGCATTTATGCTTTCCCACCATCCCTTATAGGGAACATAGGTGATTAGAAGGTCCATTTTTTAAAAAAATTATGTCTTTATCTAAGGCATAAAAATAAATTTGTCTAATCTCTCCCAAAAACTTACATGTTTTGGGTGATCTAAAAACAACCCTAAAGCATTTTTACTTAGATTTTTAATTTCATGCATTTTGGCTTATGAGAGGGATGCCATTACCTCTCATGAGTTCTTTAGGGAATATTTGACCTAGGGATTCATCTGCTAGCATCATATTCAACCCCTCTCCATAGGGGTGGTATGAAAATTGGGTTCTCCCTAATGAGATAGTGGTTTGAGCAGTTAAACCATCTTTATTAATGATAAGCCAGCCTAAAACATATGATCATTTAAGACATCACATTACACTAAGTAATTTATAAATGGAGTGGTTGTGAAAAGGATATAACCTTTCACAACAATCTATTTGTCATGGATCCAATTAATGTGATGCTTCTCTTGTGTGAAAATGTGAAAGTTTGTACACATGGGATCAATCTAGATGGTCATAAACTTATAGAGTTTTAGACAAACCCCACTTACCACAAAACTATTGTTTATATGAGGTATACCCCAAGGTCCATGTCATAATATTATCACTTGAGATAGTGTGGTTTAAAATACCCTACCATATAATACACTTTTATTTAGGATAAACACTTTATTTCCTCTCAAGTGCACATATAAAGATGAACTTAAACAATATCATGTGACCTTGTCAGTTTAGGGCTTAGGACGATTGCTTAATTGCATTTGTCTTTGGGTCATATATACTTGGTATTTATTTTATTTTAAACTTACTTGTAAATATACTTCATAACCAAAACACTTTGAGTACAATTCTTAAACAAGGAGGCATTACGCTATCCAAGTGGAAATCAATATTTTCCTTATTCAAATTTATCATATTATTGTGTCATATCATCTAATTTGTGTATTTATACTTTCCATTTAATTCTAAACCAATTTCAAAATTGTATTTAAGTCCATTGATAATCCAAATTCAAAATTTCACTTTTCTAAGTTCATAAGGTTGATGTGTTAAATTGGGTTCACCATTTACACTTGACTTGAGGGAACTTGGGTTTAATTTCTAATTTGGATTAAAGGTAGTTTATAGACTCATAATATAATTATCATCATTGGTGGACTTAATTCATATTTTGTATCTCTTATTATTTGATTCCTAGAACATATTTTATATTACCTTTCCTATTACCATGTGGTGGCATTGTGCTACCCATTTGGTTCTAGTTTTATACTTAATAATTCTTTCATGTTTCCATATCATGAGTTTATTGGTTCATATTTTATCCTTCCTAGTATTAAGGGTTTTATTAAAAATTTCTTGTAGAAACTCATTAAAGTTGGACTATATTTTACATTATTGACATATCAAAAAAATTTAGGCTTTGTTGTACTAGTTTTCACCATGGATTTTTGAGTTATCATATGCTGTTTCTAATTCATACAATTTCAAATTTACCCAAGGTTGAGTAAATTCATGAACATATTTCTTCTAATTTTTTGTGGTTCCATGCCACCCTCCTTGTATAGTATATTTTGTGCCTTATCCATTTTTTTGGAATAAAAATCAAAATCCATACCTTGCTTTAATGTTTACACAATATTGTTCCAAATCTAGTCAAACATATATATCAACCCTTTCTAGACATGACTCAAAGTTTCACTCATAGTGGGGTATATTATGGCCCTAGATATGAAGATGAGCATTTTATGATGATAAATACAATTATATTATTTTTAAGGACATTCCTATAACTATAGGATCTAAGGAAGAGTATATTTAATACCAAGAGAACCAAGATGAAACACTCCTTAGGTTGAAAGAGTCTAGTGCTACACTACCTTCAGACTTTCCTATGGATAAATTACACACCTTAATTAGATAAGAAGAAAAAAAATGAGATAAAGTTTCATAAATATTTCAAACAAAAACATACCTTCTTCTTCTAACAACGGTAAGGAAATACTTGTACAGTCAAAACCAATTGATCAAGATCTTATCACCAAGATTAAGAAAATAAGTCAAAACTATGCCAATAAACTTATCATGTATTTAATAGGATCTCTAGTTTTAACTTCAATCCACAATGATGCTTCCAAGGAAAAAGGAAACATGATTGAAACTACATAATAAACATTGGTTGAGGATAGAACAATGATTGATCAAGGTGTCTCAAATGAATAGAGAAAGATGAAAGAGGTTGTGAAAAATGTTTTTCTAGACACAAAACACACATTATCTAACCCTAAAGAGCCTCTTGTTGTTTGTAAAATTATAGACCAAAAAATTTTGTTCCAATTGAGGAAATCCCTCATGATAATTTGGCTAGTTTGTTTAAACCAACATGTATAATGGTAAATAGATAAAGAACTCCCCAAAACTAAGAGAACATGGTTGATTTAAGGAAAAAAAATATTATTAATTGACTTCTTACCTAATAAAATAAAGGAGTGAACCAAAATCAAGTTGAGGATCATAAGATATACATCCCTACCAAATCCTTGCAACAATAGGGGCACATTCCACCCCGACAATAATAATAGGGGAACATTCTACCCAACCATAAAAATAGGGGTAGATTCCACCCAAAAATAATATTAGGGTAACAAACCACCCCAACAAAATAAATAGGGGAAAATTCCACCCCAATATAATTATGTTCCACCAACAAATGCACCAAACATGTAAGAGTGGAATTTCATGAAAGATATGGTGTCACATTTGGAGATGAATAATAGATTTAAGAAATACACGTTTGATGAGATATGTCCATATCCATTTGATTTATCTATTCTCCAAATTCCCTTTCCATATCATTTTAAGGAACCAAAGTTTGATAACTACAAAATAAATGGGGACCCATGTGAACACATTTAGGCATTTTTTTATGATGCCAAGAGTTGTTTATAGTATCATGTACTTTATTTGATTGTTCACATAAAGTTTAGTGGGGAAATATCTATAGTGGATAATTAAGTTACCTAAAGGATTATTAGTAAATTGGAATGACTTATTTTCAAAGTTTGTCAACCATCTCTTGTATAACATTGAGCATGAACTGACCATTGTTGACTTGTGCAAAGCCAAAAAATATGATGGAAAAAGTTTCGTTGCATACCTATAGATATGGATAGCATTAATAGGTCACTTTAAACATAATTTTCTAGATAAACCATTGGTGGACATATTTTCAAAAACTTACATCCTGAGGTCATGCATAATCTAGGACTACATTGTGTTAACTCCTTTAAGGAAATCACTAATAAATGGGCGAAGATTGAGAAGGATATTATTACTAAGGGCCTTGTTAAGATTCTCACACAAGGTGTAACTTTGAATCAAACCTAATCATTGGTCCAGATAATTTCACAAGATAAGCCTAAGGTCTTTAATAAGAACAAAAACATGGTTGGAAATGGGGTGACTGAAACAACACACGTACAAATGGTGAAGCCTCCACTAGCCCCAGATGTACAATTAGATCCTATTAATCCACCACCTAATTTTTAATAATGACCTCTATGAAGGACAAACCATAGTAGTTTAGGGTATTTATCAAATTGGGATAGCTAATTGAAACAGTGTTCCAAAATCTTATAGCAACTAACCTAATTGTATGGCTAGTACCAAGGCCATTTCCTCAAGATCAACCAAAGCCATATTGGCATAAATAGAATAAATGGTGAAACTTTCATCATGTTATTGGTCATGGTGCCTATTTTTACATCCAATTGTGACATATTATTAAAGATCTCATTGAAAGTAGTGAAGTAGAGATCAATTTGGCCCCTAATTAGGACACTAATCAAGATGTTGGAATCTACAAAGACCCCTTTTCTTAACATAATAAATTTCCACCAAGGAAAAACCAAAACCAAGGATAAAACCAAAGATATAGGAAAAATTAGATCCAAAATTAGGGTCAAAGTCATAATCTACATGAGCATAATCATGATCATAATACCCATACTAATAATTTGGGTTATAACAACATGCCTTACGACTATAACAACACCATGGGATACATTTTTTCAACTCAAATTATATTTTTATCATTAGACCATGTGAACCATATCATGTTATTCATAGTATAAGACCCATTATTATAGGGTCATCACCCTCTCCCTCTAGTAAAATCACATCAAGTTCACATAATTTGGTTACAACTCCATTTGTATAAGTTACTATTTTTGGACAACATCCTTCATCTAATTATAATGGCTTCTTGATGACATAAAATATTAGTAATGTAATTAGATTCCCATGAGTCACCCTCCAAATCCATTTTCCTCAATCTTTTGATATTATTGGTTCCCTGCCACCTCTAGGTTGCACAATCTCAAATAGATGCTCGCAAGTTACTCTTTAAGGCCCTTTACCTACTTATTCCATAGATTCCAATGTGAACATTGTGCCAATAGATCTAAATCCAAATAATGTGATATAAAAAGTTAAGCCATCTAATTCTAATGTTTAAAATCCTTATAGTCTATCAGACTAATTGAGTAAAACCCCTACACAGATTTCCATTTTAGATCTCTTATAGATATCTGAAGTCCATAGAACTATCCTAAATAATCTTTTGAAACAATCCATTATTCCTAATGATATAAATATTGAATAGTTATAGAACCTTATGGGACATTTGTCTTAACTTTTTCAAGTCATATTTTATTAAAAAAGACATTTCTACACTTAGATCGAGCCATAATAACCCATTGCACATTAAATTAATTATTGAAAACCATAAGGTCAAGTGGATTTTTATAGACAATGGTTTATGTCTAAACATCATATCTTTTAAATTGGTACAAATATTGGGCTACACTATTAAATATATTCATCCATATATGATCACCATTAAGGCTTATGACAATGCTAAGAGGGAATTCACTAGCATTATTTCATTGTCAATCATTATTGGGTCCATTTCACATCATACATTGATTCATATTGTAGACATTGAGCTACCTTATAGTATACTTATTGTCCATCCTTAGATGCATGAACTACATGCCCTTCCATCCACTTTACATTAGTGCCTTAAGTTTCCCCATGATGGGATTGAGGCCACTATCCCCATCGATCAATAGCCTTATCAATAATGCAAATGTCTTGAGGTTGAGTTTTGAAATTATGACTATTCTTTAGGTTCTGAATTCATTACAAAGAATAACAAGGGTATATTTTCACATCCACCTCCATATAATTATATCAACCCTAGTGATCTCACTTCCACTTTGACTAATCCATTTCCTACAACTCTTGTAAAGCATGTTATTATTAAAGACAAGGGAATTTCCATGTAATGTCTTAAGGATGTATTCCATGTTACAAATTTAAATAAATCTCTAAAAAACATTTGGTAATCCTAAAACTTCAAATAATCCTAATTAACCCAACATGATTTGGAAATAAAATAAGAAACAATAAAAACCTCCTATGTCTTTTGTACCTATTATTATGCCAAAGAAAGAACCAAAACATTTTATTAAGGGAGACTAGTTATATTCTAAAGGCCTTGATAATTGATTTTAAAAGTTAAATTATCCTATCCCTAATCAGGTCATGGATCATCTTGATTATATAATAAAAGGGTTTCAACCACGAGCACATGGAATCCAAGAATCCTTATCAATTAAAGTACATAATTTGAATCATGGTCGAGTATTTATATCACCTAGGGTTGACTTCATAACTTTTGATAGTGATTCTTCATAATTACTAGCGATGAGACTCCTATTAGAAACATAACATCCCATTATAGAATTTTTGATGATCTTCATGACATGGACCTATTTTATTCTAATGCCATTTTAACCTTAACTATTAGAGCTTTCCATATTGAAGCAATATCTACCATTGGAGATTCCTTAATGAAGTAGAACCCTATATCTTTATTGGAGCTTCCCATCCTAAAATAAACCCTCATTGTTCCCTTTTCCTTTACCATGTCAAAATCATTGATTGGGACCAAAAAAATTTAGTCATATGACTTGAGGAGTTTCAAAATAAAGAATCAATTACAAAATACATGGGCCTATAAGATGGATTGCCTATAGGTGATCACAAAAAAGGATTTGATTTTTCATTGGATCCTTCTCCCTATTGTGGAGAGTACAAAAAATTTATTGGTCATAATAAAATAAAACATCAAAATATTTGGGTGAAAACCTCTTTGAGGCACTCATCAATCAGGAAAAAACTGAAGAAAAAGATAAACATTTGATTGAAAACCTATTTTAGGTGCTCTCAGGAGGGAAAGTTTGCTTATCCCCTCAGGATGTATAAGGCCCATCTTGCCCAAGCTATATATCTAGTACAAGTATATATTCAAAAAAATATAAATTTTTTGAGTGTCTTTCTCTTTAATTTCTAGAGGTATTTCTTAATTGGCCTTTACCTAAGATGGTGTATTTTAATTCATAACACTATCTAGAGATGTGGGAGGAAAAATAAAAATATGTAGTATAAGAAGATGATCACAATCATACCTTGCCTAAAATTTTAAAATATGGATCCACACTCCTCATAGAGAACATAATGGAAGTAAACCTGGGAACCTATGAGGATCCCAAAATTGTTTATCTTGGATCTTTCCTTACTAAAGCAGAACATGAACATATTATATCCACACTAAGGGATTATATTGACATCTTTGCATGGGCATACTCTAACATGCCAAGATTGTACCTAGATTTGGTTGTGCATTGTATTTTTTTCCATCCTGATGCCAAACCAGTCAAGCAAAAATTGAGAAATCTACATCCATGCATCACCCTATTAGTTAAAGCAAAATTGGGAAAGTTGTTAGGATCAGGTTTCATTAGACTATTGGATTACTCTGAATGGATTTCAAACATATTCCTAGTGAGTAAAAGGACCTTAAGTATACATATTTGTACTAATTTTAGATATATCAACAAAACATACCCAAAAGATGATTTTCCTCTACACAACATTAACATTATCATCGACTCAACTACTAGGGACAAGATACTATCCTTAATGTATAGATTTTATAGATACAATCAGATCAGGATATCCCAAAAAGATCAACACAAGAGTAAATTCACCACTCCATAAGAAACATTATGTTACCAAGTCATGCCAATTGTCTTGAAGAATGCTGAAGCCACATATTAGCATGCCATGATTGTCATCTTCCATGACATGATGAACAATATTATTGAGGACTTTGTTGATGATATACTAACAAAATTAAGAACAAGATTTGGATATCCAAACATTCCATGAAGAATATTTAAGAGGCTTAGTAAAAATAAAGTCCACTTAAATCCTAAGAAGTGTGTCTTTAGAGTCATTTTAGGGAAATTACTAAGTTTCATTGTATCACAAAGAGGGATCGAAGTCAACCCTACCAAGCTCAAGGATATAGTGAAAATGGCTCCACCAAATAATATTAAATAACTATGAATCCTACAAGGAAATATCTAATCTATGCATAGGTTCATTTATAAATTGGAAGATAAGTGCCACCCATTTACCTATCTCTTAAAGAAAGGGATTGATTTTCAATGGGATGAAGATTATCGAATAGAATTTCTAAAAATCAATACATACTTAGCCAATCTATCAATCTTGAGAGTGCCAACACCTAAATGATGATTGCTTCTTTACATATTAGTAATGGATCATGCACTAAGGGTCCTTTTGGCACAACATGATGATCAAGGTAAAGAACATATAATCTATTATTTAAGCCACACTTTAGTGGCTTATGAACATAATTATACACCCATTGAGAAGGCATATTTTTCTATGTTGTTTGATACCCAAAAGTTATGACATTATATGCTAAACAATAAAACTATGCCCATCACCAAGGTAGATCATCTCAAATTATTATTGTCCAAAGCAGCTCTTCAAGGATACACGGTTAAGTGGATCACGCTCCTAAGTGAATTTGACATTGAGTATCAGAATCAAAAATCAATCAAGGGGTAGGTTATTGATAATGAACTTGAATATGCCCCTATTAAAGACACTCAACCTCTCAAATTCAAATTTTTAGATGATTCTATTATGGTAATAGAGCAAGAATTATAGGAACCTAAATAATGAAAGCTATATTTTGATCATTTCATTTCATCCTGTGGATCTAGAACCATCATATTTTTTATTACACCCTAAGAGGATCTGATTCCAAAATAATTTCATATAAAATTTCATTATATGAATTATATGGTAGAGTATGAGGCATTGATTATAGGGTTTCACCTTGATATATAGTGGTATATTCAGAGTTTAAAGCTATGGTGATTCATAGTTGATCATCAATCAAACCAAAGAAGACAAGATTGTTCCTTACAAAAAAATTATCGATAATTTAAAAGATCATTTTAAACCTCTATAGTTTGAACAAGTAACAAGGGCTAGCAATAGATCCACCAATGCAATGGAAAAAATTCGGTCAATGATATAGATTAATGATAGTGCTAGAGAGTATCAAATTTTTATTGAGAATTTTCTTCATCCTACACATATTAGACCATATTTATAAAGGGTATGTGCCACTACTATCTCAATCCCCCACCTAAATTACCATGGTTCCAAGATTTTAATAACTACATCCATGATCACAATTTCCTAACTAACTTATCCAGTAATAAACAAAAACTCTTCTCTCACCATTTATCATGTTATACCCTCCTTGGAAACATGCTTTATTATAAAGGCTATGATGGAATGTTTCTTCATTGTTTATCTTTGAGAGAATACCAGATATCATTGAAGGAGGTCCATGAAGGAATGTGTGGGGCCCACACCAATAATGTAGTCTTAATAAAGAAGATCCTTCGAATAGGCTATTATTAGCAAAAAAAAGGAGATCAATGCTTTTAATTATGTAAGGAAGTGTGTTCCTCATTAGCCACATGGAAACCTAATACACACACCTTCTTTACCACTACAACTAATCACAATATCATAGCCTTTCTCAACTTAGGGCTTTGATATCATATGGAAAATAAACCCAACATCTTCTAATGGACATAAGCCTATCCTAACTACTATTGAGTATTTTACTAAGTGGATCAAGTCTATTCCTCAAACTTACATTATCAAGAAGCATGTTGTAAAATTAATTCATTACCATATAATCTATTGATATGGTATCCCAACATGCATTATATCTGATAATAGAGGATCCTTTATAAGTAGAGATGTTAAATACCTTTGTGTAAAATTCCAAATTAAGCACAAAAAATCCATTCCATATAACCCACAAGGAAATGAATATGTTGAGGCATAAAATAAAACCATTGTAGTCATTAAAAAGAAGATTGTCAATGAGGTTGGCTATAATTATCACTTGAAAATCTTTCCTTCCCTTTGGGCTTACAAAACCAGTCATCGAACACCCATAAAAGCCAATCCATACTCCTTTGTTTATAGCATAGAAGATATTATCTTGGTTGAGATAGAGTTTCCATCATTATGAGTATCATTGGAGCATATTGAAGATGATGAGGACTACAGAGTCTCAATTTTTCAAGAGCTATAACATATTAATGGTAAGTATTTAGATGCCCTAAAAAGTTTTCAATCATATTAGAATAGGTTATGAAGAAGCCACAACAAGAAAATGTTCAATTAGGAGTTTAAGATTGGTGATTTGGTCTTGAAAAAGAACTAAAAGAACATAATTATTGAATGTAATAAAAAGGTAAGTTTTAACCTAATTAGTTGGGACCATATGTTATCATGATGAACTATAGATCAAGAGCATGTCAACTAGCTACTTTGAATGGTGAAGAACATACAAAACCCCTAAACATTGTGCACTTTAAAAGGTCTTACACGTGACCAACTTTGAACCATTGTCTACAAGACCCCTTACTTGGGGGAAAATTTTGTTGTAGTAATTTTATCTTACCATTTTATACTACCCTAGACCACTCTCACATCAGCCCTATTACTTTTATGACTCTAGATAGTGAAATATTTTGGATCGTTGGTACTCTGAACACTTTTTATCCTAACCTATGTCATTCTATTTAAGAACCATATTATTTGGACCATTCTCCTCAAGAACCTCACTCTTTATTCCACCCTTAACCATCCATCTATTGGACCCTATTCTTTGGATCGTTCTCTTTGAGAACCTAATTCTTTGTTATGTCTTGGGATTGTTGTAACTTAAAAACTTTTATCCCTTGACTAATAATGATATTGATTATGTCTCATCAACATTGTGAACATCTTCAATAGTTCTACAAAGCAATTTATTAGAATAGTATTTTTCAACTTTTTCTACAAAAAGTGAACATGGACATCTTTTCATCTCAGGATCTTTGCTTGCCATATGGTTCTTCAGATTGATTTTACATTTCACACCATTGTATCATTATTTTCTACTCTTTGGTGAATATTTTTATCTTTTTAGTACCCTCAATCTCACCAATTTTTGAGCATGTGCCATTGTAGTTGGATTAGCTATTTATTGGAAGTCCTACTCTTAGATGAGCATCTCCTTCAATAGGTGGTTTCCCTTTGTACATATTTTATCCCAAAAACACTAAAAGCATTATAAAATGATCTAAAAAAATAAAAGCATTGTCTTGTGCTTTTGTAAATTCTAATCCTCATGCTATTACTATCTTATAACCAACCATCCCACCAACTTGCCATTTAAAAAAAATTTATCCCATGCACTTACCATTTTCCAAGATTATTCTCCCTCATTACACCATCATGTAGCTCATAAGACCATTCTAAGTTATCATGTCTTCCAATTCTTATACAACATTAATCATATGTTCTTATCGTCACCTTTTTATTCTATCCCATATCTTAAGAGAAATACATTGGGCCTCAAGTTTAGGTTGGAACACACATCCAATGAAACTATGTAGGTAACATCCACTTGTTTTGTGCATCTAGAGTCATCTCAACAAAACCTTTCCTTTTTCTTCTCTTCCCTCATTTATTATTTTATTGTTCCTCTTCAATTAGGGAACAATTTTTATGTCCTTAATCTTTGTTATGTTGTGGTGGGAAGTAACGCCTCTATTACATGTATGTGAACAATTATTGTAAAACCACACTTAGTTTTTTTTTTGTGTGTGTGTTTATCTAAGTTTTATTAGTGTTTTGTTGTCTTTTCTTGGTGTTTTCTTGTGCTTTCTTGTCTCACTATTTATTTCTTATTTTTTCTCCTTTTTATTACTTCTTGTTTCTCCTTGGTCTTGTGATTTCCTATTTGATTTTGCTTTTCTCTTTTTTTTCAAGAATATTTTGATGGTCTATATGGATCTTGATTATTAATATCTTGATCTTATGTTATTAAGTTATTCTTTTTTTGTTTTTAAAACATTCTTGTTCCTATTTAAGTCTTGATTGTTCATATCTTGATTTTTAGTTGGATATATTTATGTTTATCTTTTTCTTTGTCTTTACGTTTTTATTTAAATGTAAATATATGTAACTCTGGTTTTGGTCATTATTTTACCATTATCCTTAGTTGTAGGTATTCACATTTGAACTAACTCTATGCACTTAAAATTACATGTAATTATGAGTTATTCATACCTATGGTGCCTACTTTCTTTTGATATAACAAGCACATTGTGCTCTAGATTCAAGTCTTAACATCAATACAACTTTGATGAATGAATATCAAGATCATTATGCATTAAATAAGCTCAATAGGTTTAACACTTGAATCTATGATTAGACATGCATCTCTTTACATACATCATTATTATAATCAACTCTTGGTCAATTTTCATCATCCCTCATTTCATTCTCTCCTGCTTTTGGGTGAGCTACATTAGCTTGACGTCCATTTGGACAATGTAGGTAGTGATTGGATACAAGATGTATCTTAGGTTAGATCAACCACATTAGGTTCTCTTTCCATTCCTTTCATCCCTTTTTGCATCTTGATATGCTTGGTTTTTAGGGTTTTCACAACATTAAACCATCACATCTATGTTTGCACCTACTCACTTTAATATATGTTCTAGGTTATATCCTTGAGCTAATTGCTTTCTAATTTTCTCTTTTGGGGCACAATATTTGAACTAGTTGAAACATCTAAATCAACCATACAGGGGTAAGACATTACTTATTCTTTATCAATGATCAAAAGTAGCCCTACTAGGGGAAAATTTTCTTATCATGATCAAATATGTGCTACTAGGTCACCTCGTATTATCATATTTTAGATACCTGATTCTCCTTTTCCTCTAATTTCAATCTCTCCACACTACTTACTCCGATGGAATTATTTTAGTGTGTAACTTATCTTGGGATTGATCTTTTCCCTAAGTGCACAACTTGCACTCTCAATTTGGGTGTGTTCAAAGTATATCCCTTATATGTTTGGATTGAATCTTTTCCATTCCCCATGTCTTAAGGCATGTTATACCTCTAATTATATTTTTATCATTAATGGTAACCACATGTGCAAATATTATCTTATATATATTTAATATGTTCCACAGATTAATCTCACTTTCTCTCTCTTTTCAAGATTCCATCCTTCTCTTTCATCCTTGTATGTCCTTTTTAGTGGGCATCATGGGTCATTTCTATTTTCTTATTGACAGCTCTTTTTTTTTGAAAAGATGTTGTTTCACCTGAATGTCTCACTGTGCCTTTTCAAATAGAGGAAAAATATATACATCCAATTCTTAACACTATTTGTGATGAAATTGTCAATCTTACTTAAACTACACTCAAATACATAATTTAGGCCAAATTCAATAAAAACATGCTAAATAGTTCAAGCTTGTCATAAATAAGAATATATTTAGACTAACATATCCCTAAATGAGGCAATGCATTTTATGTGATTCCTAAATTTAATCAATTCATTTTTAGTCAAAATGATGATTTCATCTTTTTGTGCTTTGGATCACTCTTTTCTTCTAAATTCATTAGTACACATCACATACTTTGTTGTTTTATGTCAGCAACATCCAAAATGGGATAATGGTTCATATGTATCTAACATCACCTTCTAACTCCTCCCAAGTTGAATTACAACCCAATAATATGACTTTTTGACAATTTTGACTAATTATGCACCAATTTCTAAATAATTTCATTAAAACTGATTAATCTTGTTTAAGTTAATTAATTCAAACCAAGAGCTTAAGTGGATTTTCCATGGAGGTTATTGATCATTTCATTATTGGAAATTGATTTTTAATATCTTCTTGACCTAGTGACATGATTTATAAGATGGCATCCATAAGTCATAAATACAACAAATATCAGGTTTATGGTCACCCATGCCTAATTAATGCCCCTTCCTCTCAAATCATTATGAGGATATTTATGGATATAATTGTAAAAAATTAGATTAATTCATGGCCACACATCTTAATCTTGAGATGGATGCTCATGGTTGATCCTAGCCTATTTAGAAAATATATAAATAGAATACCTCTCACCCTCATTTTTAAGCTAAAAATATATAAACTTATAATGCAAAATTATCTCCACAACATTTCTTTGTGTTGATCATTGTATCTTATTTTCAAAATTTATTTGATAGGCATAGATTATATTTGTTATCTTGAGCCTAGATTATGCATAGTGATCTTAAGATGATGGAGGAGCTTGGAATCCATTATTGAAAAATACAAGAACAATATATCAAGGAGGAAAACATGCTTGGAGCTACTCTTGGATAGTGGAATCACTTGGGAAGGTAATCGGTATTGATTTATTTAAAATTGTTCTTAATTATAATTTGTAAACCCCATTAGAATATGTTGGCCTAGTTTGTTAATTTTTTTTGCATTCTTTATGTTTACATGACTAATTTTTGACTAACCAACTTTATAATCTAATCCTACATACACCAAGCATTCACCCATGAAAAAAACACCACCACTAGTACTCCTCATATCATCCACACATCAAATTTACATTATTGTATGTCTTTAAAGTTAATTATTTTCTCATGGGGTACCATAAACCATATTATAGGGTGCTCTTAAGATACCTTAAGATCCTATTGACTTCTTTCAAGTGAGATTCTCTAGGATTGGCTTGAAACCTACCTACAAGGCCTACTAATTACATGATATCAAGTTTAGAAGTAGTGGAGTATAAAATACCTCCAATCATGGATCTATATAGGCTTTTATTAACCTTTGGTGAGTCATCCTATTTACTTAATGTGTATTCTATGATCATTGAAGTACTCATTAGCTTACAATACAACATGTAAAACTTCTCTAGCATATCCTTGATATATTTCTCCTATGAAATAAATATACCTAAATCAATTTGGTTAATTTAAAATCCTAAGAAGAAATAAATTTATCCCAACATTGACATTTCAAACTCAATCTTCTTAGCATCTATAAATTCTCTACTCATGTTGTCATTGTAAAATCCAAAAGCTATGTAATCAATATAGACTACTACTAGTAATTAATGAGTGACATCTATCTTAATGTATAAATTACTATAAATTACCCCTCTTTTGAATCTTTGTCTCAATATATACTTGTCTAATCTATCATACCAAGCTCTAGGATCTTGTTTAAGACCATATAAAATCCTTATTTAGTTTGTAAACATAGTCCTGATTACTTGTCTTGGAAAAATCCTTAGGTAGCTCAATATAGACTTTTTCATCTATGTTTCCATTCAAAAATGTATATTTCACATCCATTTGGTAATCTTTTAAACATTTAAAGCTTGCATATGATAATAAGAGTCTAATTACTTCCATTCTTTCCATAGGATCAAATTTTTCATCAAAATCTATCCCTTCAACTTGATCATATCCTTTACACACTAGTCTAGCCTTATTTTTTGTGACCTCTCCTTTCTCATTCATCTTGTTTTGGAATACCCATTTATTTCCTATCTCATTTTTGTATTTTGGCCTAGGTACCAAATCCCATGTTTCATTATTTACTATTTGATCAATTTCCTCATCCATTACACATGCCCAATTTTCATCTTTGCTATATTCCAAGAATGTTTTAGTTTTAAAATTAGATAATAGAGCTATGTCTTGTTGATTTTGATTGATAAACATTCTCTTTCTAGTCTATAGACTAGCATTAACATCTCCAATTGCCTAGGAAATTGGATAATCCTTTTGTATTCTCCTAGATGGAGCTTTATTGTCTTATCTTACCTCTTCCTTTCCATCATCTAATTGATTAGGTATGCCTTCATTATTTGAATTAAGGTTCTCTATAGTTTAATTTATCTACAAGTTAGTCTTATTGATTTCACCTACCTATTCAACTCTTAAAATAGAACTTTAAAAAACTTTATGGATTTTTTTTATTGAACATTTGTAAGCATAAATTATGGAAGAATAACCCAAGAGGGTACCCTCATTAGACCTTGAGTCAAATTTTCCAAGATTTTATTCATCTCTATTGATAAAACACTTGGTCCCAAATAATCTAAAAAGTTTGACATTAGCTACCCTATTTTTTCATAGTTCATATCGACTCTTATCACCATTTAATCTAACATGGCATCTACTTAATATTTATATTATTGTATTTTTAGCCTCTTCCCAAAAACCATCTGATAATTTGGAATCTTGAAGCATGGTTCTATTGATATATTGCGAAGTTTTGTTTTTTTACTTTCAACTACCCCTTTTTGTTGGGGTTTCCTAATAGTATAATATTTTCTTTTAAACCCTTAATCTTCACAAAAATTATCTAACTCATAAGACCAAAATTCACCTCCTCTATCTAATCTTACGTACTTTATTTTTTATCCTTTTTCATTTTCAACAAGAGCTTTGAATACTTTAAACTTTGAAAAATCTTCTAATTTCTCTTTAAGTAAATATATTCAAGTCATCCTAGTAAAGTCATTAATTAATAACATGAATTAGTTATTACCTTGAATATCTTGAGTTCTTGTAGGTCCACATAAATTAGTGTGTATAAATTCTAGTGGTACTATGGTGTAATTATCCTTATATTTGTAGTTTCTCTTTGTTTGCTTCCTAGAAAGGCATTCATTACAAAGAGTATGAAGAATCTTAGTGATTTAAGGCATATTAATCACTAATCCTTTTGAATTTATCCTCACCAAATTATAAAAATTCAGATGTCCAAGTCTTCTATGCTAAAGCTATCTTTCCTCTAATTGATTCATGAAGCACTCTTCCCTTTTGGATTCATAGAATACATACATGTTATTGTTTTCCTTGTGAATATTTGTGACTAAATTTATAGACTTGGCTCTTCTCACTTCACATCCTTGATCACAAAAAGCCAGAATATTTCCTTGCTTAAACATTTGGCTATCACTTAGAAGATTGTATTTTAAACCTTTTACATATAAAACATTTTCATATATAGTATGACCATTATCCAAACTTAAAAATTGTTTGAAAATTATGTTAGCAGAATTATTGTCACCAAATCTCACTAAACCTAAATTATGCTTTTTGAGAGAATTAAAATTGATCTTATCTCCTATCATATGACTTGAGCATCCACTATCTATGTACCATTTCTTGTTTTCATACTCTTGAGTATGAAAGGAAATTTGAAAAAAAATTGACTCTTCCTTTTGTGCACTACCTAAATTCTAATTCTTTTCTTCAATCTTGGATTTATCTTCCTGAAACCATTTGATGGTGTCTATGACTTGTATGTTATTTTTCTAATACGCCCTCTTGTATTACTTATCTATATGTCCCTATTGGTAGTAGTTTTAGCATAGAACACCTTTTTTATATTTTAATAGAAAGTAAAGTCCCTATATCTATGATCAAATTGATTACAAGTGTAACATTATCCATTGAAAACTTAATTATAGTTAATCATGTTAGACATTTCTTTTACTTGTCCATTAAAAACACAATAATTTTCATTTTTAAGTTCTTTGTTAGAGATAGGATTATACTTGTCTTTAGGTAGAAGAATGTATATAAATGTCATATTTTTCCCTTCTAAATTATCTAATCTTTGATTTAAGCCTTTGTCCATCATGTCCTACATATTCTTGACTGTTGTTACTAGTTTATCTATTTGTGTCTTCATACCATCAATGCTTGCATTAATACATTAATATATTTAAGAAGTCATATCTTGATTTTTTAATTCCTTTATTTTTTTCAATATTTCATTCTCTTCCTCTAGATGTTTTATCTCTGATAAGGAACATACTAGTTCACCTTGAAGATATGTCTCATCCTTTTTGTCATCCATTTTACCTATGATCACCTTCAAGTGGTTAAACTTGAAAATAAGGTATGGATATGATACCAATTTTTAGAGATAAAATAATTGAGAGGAGGGGCTAGTGAATCATTGATGGAAGCAATTCAATTATTATTCCAAAACTTCAAAATCTTAACTAATTAATAAAAGCAATCATGAAGCATATAAACTAGTTATTGTAATAAACAAGGAAACTATGAAGGATCAAGTCATTTAACACATTAATTAAATAGGAAACCCTCATGGGGAATATATCCCACTCTCAATTATACAAAAAAGTGGACTAAAATCCTATAATGGATTCACAAAAAAGAGACTTTAGTAAAGCACCCACTTCACAAGGAGCACCAAACCCTAAGCATGAACAAGCACCTACTTATCCTAGATGTTGAGCACCCACACAAAACCTTATGATATAAACAGTTATAGATCTTTGATTTAATTTTAGTATTATAGATAAATAGTGAATATCAAATCTCGTTAACCCTTAACACTTTGGCAAACCTTCACATATAAGTAATTCATCTAAAATACCCTTTTGGATCACTTTACACTTCTTTCCTCATCTTCAACCTTGAAAAACCACTATTATAATATTATAAATATGATGTCTAGGTCACACACATATCCCTCACACTATGATTCTCTTCAATATATCCACCAATAATACTCACCCTTCTCTATACTTTGCATATGAAATATAGAAACCTTCATCTTTATTTATTCTCTTTATAGAGCCTTCATGATCATCACCTTCTTGGTTGGCCGTACATCTTTCCTTAAACCATAAGGATTATATCAAACTTATAATAGGATAAATTTATTATACATAGGTCTTCCATTAATTTGATAGATAACCCTTAAGCAATAACATCTTTCAATTAGGCCTAAGAAGCCCTTATAGGTCCATGGAGACCTATTCATCCTTTTAGCAATTCACTTAGTAAAACTAGGAATAAAATATCACATAAAATCACATAGATCATCTCCATATGACTCCTAATACACCTTAAAGTTATTAAACTCATCACTACACACCTCTACATATTTAAAATTTATCAATCATTTACCTTGTACTTGAAAACACCATGAATGAACCAAAAGTCAGCTTACAAGCAAATTTTCAAATTGAATATGGATGGGTCAAACGTATAAAATCCATAAAAATGATCCTTATGGAGTATAAAACACTATCAAATAGATAATTAACCTTGAAACATATAAAAACCATCAAGAAAAAATTAAACATCCTTATCAGGTCACTTGCAAATGAAGGTCAAACCCTTAGTCAACTTTGGACCAAAATAAATGTAGGTGTATGATCAGTCAAAATTCCAAATCATTTTTCCTACATTTACCTTGAAGTTATATATAAATTTTATTTTTATACCACCATAAAATTCATTTGTCATAAAAATTTATAGGCAAAACAATGAGGACTGGTTTCCCTTTGTAAATTCAAATATTTGAATTCCATTAGTCACTTTTTAATGCAAATTTGACTATGGAAACTAGTGAAATCTACTTGGGAGACCAACTTTTCACTACAATAACATTTAATAGACATCATTTCAAGACTTAAAATTTGAAAAACATGACCTAAGAACAAAACATAACATACCCATGTGACCACTTTATTTTGAAACCTTTACATGTGAAAATATTGACATTATCAATTTACTTACTCAGGAAGATCTATTAATATGACTACGATAGTATAGACCTTCACAAGACTATTACAATGAATTCCTTTAAATTTAAAAAGTACCCAAAGAAATATTGACCTATTATATGACCCATCAAACATGTACAACACATCACCAACATCTATCACCTTTCCTAACCAAGCAAGCATAATAGAGTTTATGCATGATCACTAAGGCACACTTTGTCATTGAGAACAATGCATACATCCTTACTCATGGACACTCTTGGCCACCTTAGGGAAATAATTGACAACACCTCAACACACATTTAAATTTTCATATCTCCATACACCCTTTTCATGGGAACTCAAGCCATTTATGGAAGATTAGGAGGTCAGTACCCTATAGATTCATGTCATTGATTCCTAACTTAGATGTTTGTACACTCTGAACCATCACTAAGACTCCTAAGTGCTCAAAAACCTCTATAAAATCCTAACTAGACCCATTATTATAAATATTGATGTTTTACCATCCTATCACCCTAGAATGACTTGGTAAGCTCATAAAATGTCAATTACACTCATAGAGGAATCGACCCATGGTACTTGATTATATGGATGTTATATTGAAGTGTAAAAAATCCATAATTATATAGGATTTTAAGCATAAATAAGGCTACATAACCATTTCGATAGTTACAAACTATTACAGGGGATGTTTTGGGACCTTATTTACTTTTTCCATTCATTATATGTCAAAATTTACACATAGAAAGGTCTTTTCAACTCATCTACAAACTACCAGTCTGTAAAAATCAAGAGCAATGAGACCTAGTCAACTACTATGACAAAATTGTAGGTGTTCTTGATAAAAGGTGATTATTACATGGTATAAATTCCATGTTATCATTAGTTTCTAAGATTTATTATAGGTTTTTCATGGTAGTCATACACGAACACATAGGAAATTAGGCCTAATTGTCCTAATTAGCTTATTTGACCTATTTGATCAATAAGAGATCTCAGATTTGGCATAGAGGGGATGGTGAGAAAGTTAATAAGAGATTTTAAATGAAATAATCAATGATCCATATATAAATAATATACACATCATGGTAAATGAGGAGAGTGGTGCAGTTATCAAGACTTATTTGGCATGCAAGAGGAGGTTACATCACTAATGCTTCATGGAAAAAGGCTCCATTAAGACACTTTTATTGTTGGTGAGAGAGAGAGAGAGAGAGAGAGAGAGAGAGAGAGAGAGAGAGAGAGAGAGAGAGAGAGAGAGAGAGAGAGAGAGAGAGAGAGAAATGGATAAATGTGGCAAAAATGCTCTCCCCACATGTCATACTTTTCCAAAATTAGACATCAATACCCCAAATGGCCATTCAAAGCACCTATTAACTCAACCAAAGTGTGGAGATGTATACGAAGGGATGTTACAGTCAATTATAACTTTAAAAAGTAAATTATGGTAATTCATGACCCAAAATTCCTCCTATATTTAATTATTTATATCCTCCTCATGTAATTTATTCTATATATTATAGGCTTCTAACATTATATTGTATCCCTTAGGCTGGTATGAGGAAACTTTGATAGTGTTTGTACTTGTGCATCTATTAGATTGATGAATAAAACATTTGAAACTTCTTTATGATATATGATTAGTGTATTCATGATTTTTTTGATATGCATAGTTGTATCATTTTCCATTTGTAGGTCTAAGTTTCACCTCAGTATAAATAATCTATCTTTATAGGTTGTTTGGTGTGTTGTGAGGTTAAAATCTCAAGTTTACAATGGAAATCACATTGTAAGTGCCTTGAACCAAGCCTCCTTTTCATGACCCTATTACTTTAGTCATTTAAACTAACTTCTAGATGAAATATTATTGATTATAAGTCATTTAATATAGTGATTCATCTCTATTCATTGTCTATTAGTATGTTAAGTTTTCAAGCTGCGAGAGTGTATGGAATTCTCACATTGGTGAATCACCACTTTAGAGTAGGTTTATTTATGAAATATTCTTTCCATTTTCATGCTAAAAGGATTAGGTCTTAGAATGATATTTCTAATGGGAAAATCAAGGGAGTTAGACCCATAAAATATAGAGGTTTGACCTAAACAATAGGTGACCCATAACCTATAGGACACTCCCATATTAGCAAGGTTTGAGGTGGATGTGAATAGTCTTCCTTAGTAAGGGTGAAACCTAGACACCTAAAACTTACCTCAAATTTTTCATCACCTTCCTCATGGATGATGTATGTTCCAAAGTATGTTTGTTAAATGAAATTGTATGGATCATGTCCATAAGTGTTAGCACCATACTCATCTAAGAAAAGATCAATTATACCATCAGGTTTGGAGGATTCTCCATCATCCATAACAAGTTGTTCTTGATCATTAATGGTAAAATTTAGATTACAACTTTCTTCTACGTATGGCTCAATATAAAAATTAACCAAGATATGTGTTTTAGTAGTTACCTTTTCTCCATACATTATTTTTGAGGCCAAGAAGGACTCATCAGCTAAGAGATAGCCTCCTATCTTGGTAGTGAATTCATTTAATAGGTATATAATAAAGTGAGTAGGTAGATCAACCACCATTATATCTTGAAGGATTGGAAATCTTGGACATTCATGCAAGAAAACTCTCAAAATTTTGATGAGCCCCACTAACTTAGCTGGTGTCCCATCAAGCTGTAGCACTCCTTTTCTATATGGTTAATATTTCAAGCATAATTTATCTATCACAACTTTGGGCGTCACTGAGGTACTTTCCCCATTATATATAATACAATTATGAACAATCTTATCTCCCATAATGAGAGTGAGGTAAAAGGGTTGGATCTTTTCAAATTTAGTAGAGGGTTGAAAAATGTGAGTAGGAGAATTAGTGAAAGCTACACCGTCATGTCTTGATTGTTGAGGACTGATGTAGACTTGAGACAACTGATCCTGAATAAGTTCTTTTTGACCATGCATGTGAAGCACTTCCCAATGAGATATAGATGTTTTATCACTCTTAAAAGAATCAATAATATTCAAAATAGGAAAACTCACATTTTCTTTCATTATTGAAGGAAAAGAAGTGCCTTGATCTTGAGGCAATGAATCACTTTGAGTCACCCTTCCAACATTCTAATTTTGAAGAGGTGCAAAAGTTGTAAGGACTATCACACTTGTATTCACACCTTGCTACCTTGTGGGAAGTTTATTTGAACTTGTGTCAACACCATGAACATATCCAAAAATCCTTCCTCTTTGATCTTGCATTAGCTACCACTGAATAAATTTGATTAAAGGTGTGAACATATGATTGAAATAAGGGGAGATGAGTATTGTGTTAGTGAATGAAATCAAAATCAAACAAAACACATTAAAATGTTAGCACCTTAATCCTATCTCAAAGGGGGAGCTTAGTGAAGAAAAAAATTGAACAAAGCATAACTAAAATGCAAGAAACACACATTCCTTACCTTCCTTAATACTCCAAGAGTGTTCTTTTATTGTCTCTCATTTTGTGCTTCAAAAGGTCTATTGTAATGGAGATTGACTATCCTTAACCTCCTCTTGGCACCATGTTTGACTTTGGCTTAGCTTGTGTGAAGCTTATCTCAATATTTTGGCATTATAAAACTAATTTAAATGGATTTTTCAATCATTTATGCATTATAACTTTGCATTATCCAATCTTACAATTCATGTGACAAGGCCTCCTATTTATAAATTTTTGCAAATGGGTAGAATCAACCTAAACCATTCATCTTAGGATTGAGATGTGTGGCTAAATATTAATCCAATTTTGAAATTAAAATTCATAAATAGGATCATCAATATTTGGGATAAAGGGGCATTAAATAGGCATGAAAGGGCTTTGATGAAGCATGGGAGGCATGAATCCTAATATTTGTGACATTTATGGCCTAGGAATGTCTTCCCAAAAAATAAGCTCACCTAATGATGTAGATATTCAATATTAATTTCTAAAACAAGTATTCAACAAGTTTCCATGGAATTCTTAATTAGGCTCTAATTTGGTTTAAATAGCTCTTAAGCTTGATTAAGCACATTATGCACAAATTACTCAAATTGATCAGAATGCCTTGTTATTGGTCCAAAATTTGATTGGATTGGAATTGAAAGTCAATGTTAGATACATTGGATCAATTATCCCATTTAGGATGTTACAAAAAATAATAATAAAGGCATGTGTCTTGTGTAAGAAATTTTATAGTAAAGAGCAATCCAAAGCACCTAGGTGCAAAATTGGCATTTTAACTCAAAATAATCTGATCAAAGTTAGATGGCCCATAAATTACATTACCCTATTTATTGATACAATATCCAAAATCATCACTTTAATATATTAGTTTCACATCATTTCACATGTTTTAGTGTTTTTAGTCTAAATTGTGCATTTTAGTGAAAATTGGTCAAAAGCTTGGTTGGAGGTTATTGGTGGCCTGATTAGTTGTCTATAGTTTTCCTCTATTTGGGAAGATGTTTAAAACCATATGCAAAGAAATGTCTTCTCAAATAATGAGAGATAGCCTATATGCCAAAAATAAGATGATGATTGAAGAACAATGCTCTAATTGGTGTATGGGAAGCCTAGGATGATGCCCCCTTAAGGGAGTGGTTATCACATTTATTGATGGATGGTCCCTTGAAAAGAAACAAGAAGAAATGTGGAATTAACCCATGGTTGAGATTAATCAAAATGAGAAAATGCTTCCATGTATTGATTAAAAAAAGATGTTGATTTACCCTAACGTGATTATAATCAAGAATAAATGTCAAAATAATGATTTTTGCATAGGTGGTTATAATCATTAAGAGGACCTAGATTGGCTAAAGATGATGGTACCCATTTAGGGCTGATTAGAAAGCATAACTTGAGGATATAACCTAGAATATATATTAAAGATGAACATGTGCAAAGTGAAGAAAGAGATGAAAAGAAGAATAAGATTGATCATTATAAATGATTCAATTTTACCTACAAACAAGGATATGTTCATCATTATTATCAATGATACAACTAGAATGGGCAATGGGTTGATTTGATCAAGATGGGTTGAAGGATTTACAAATGTGCCAAGGAGAAAATTCTATGGATCCATTTATTTTAGACCTTCTTAAAGCTAATTTTTATTTTAGCATGTGATGGTAGGCATCATGATAGAAAACCATGAAAACTTGGCCAAAATATGCATAAGGACTGACTCCTAATCTAATAGACACTTGAAAATAATACACCAATGATAAAAACCATGATGATAATGTTGACATATGAATATATATGGACTTAAGAATTACATGTGCAAGGAATCACCCAATACATACATATAGACCAAGTCAAGGAAATAGTGATAAAATAAAAAATATATGCAACTAAACAAACAAAAAAACAAAAAAACAACTTGAAATAAAAAAACAAATAGAAATCCTAAAAACAAAATAAAAAGAAAGCATCCTAATATTGACCATGCCCCAGAAAGGTAGATTACAGATAACTGACTAGGCTTAGACAAGATAAATGTTTTTGGATTTTGAAATATTTGAATGTTTTTGGAATTTTGAGGTATCTTAACTCTTTAAAGATTGATAAGATACTTACAAAATGGAGAGAGAGTGTTTGGCTTAGGTTTCTCATAAAATGATGAGAGCATATGGAAAGGGGGACTGAGATGACCTCATCATGAATTGAGCATGATCCACATAGTCCTAAAATGACCTCAAATCATCGTAATTCCATCCACACAAAAGGTGGAGAAAAACCAACCAGGTCCTAACAAGTTCTTAAATATGACAAATATCCAATCAAATGAAAACAATAATGGCAAGGTGATGCAACAATGCATGATAAACAAATTTTTCCCCTAGTTTACCCATAGGTGGTTATAAATATGATACAATGTCATAAGTAAATGATATTAATTTGCTCATAGGTGGTTATAATTAGTAGCAAGACTAGTGAGACACTGATTTACTAATAGGTAGTTATAATCAGGCTCACACAAATAAACTTGATACAAAAAGATATCTTACCAAATCAACTATCATACTACTTTCGTAAACTATCATTGTAAACATGAATTTGATTGATTATTGAAACTTGATCATAATAATCTTGTAAAATGTGTGAGAAGAACCAAATAAACCAAAATCAAGGATTTGGTCTAGATAAGAATGGAATGATTGGATGATATGGTTTTGCTTAGGATAATGATGGTTTTTTATAGATTGGATAATATGGTAAGAGGGTTAACCCCAAGTGATGGGGCAAATGGTAGGATATATAAATAGAAAATAGGAATATGTAATAATGGTAATGGCATGGCAATAAAATGGAATGTTACATGTTTTTAGCCTGAGTGTGGTTTTTGATTCTATTGTTCCTGCTAATGGGGAGATACACATCCTGATCAATAATTGATACAAATTAAATACTTGATCATGTTAGTTTCTATCCCACACCTCATCTAAATAGCTAATCTATCAAGAATGGGCCACATATTTGGTTGTCAAGAATGCTTTCATGATTTTCATTGGTCATTGATTTTGATTCCTTTAAGCATCGAGATAAGGTATCTTTTTAGCCTCTATAAAGGAAAGTGTGGCCATGGATGGTAAATAGGGATAAATAATGGATGATAGGTTTGTTTCTAAAATGGAATAGTAGATTATAATGGAATGTGTAATGGTGGGAAAATAAATGAAGATCAAGACTTTTAGTCATAAATGATGTTGATGATGTTAGATTCAACATAAATTTGGTTTTGGTAGGGTCGAAGACTAATAAATATTATCTTAATAAGACCACTAGATTCTTCTATTGTTTGATCTTGAGAGTGTCTACCATCTAATTAAGCTATACATAGGAAGCTATTTTTCTTTTATCTTTGATTTTGTCTTTATTAAGTAGTGAAGAAATTTTATGTTTAGCTATTGGTGCCTCAAAGATTTTTTCTCAAATAAAGTTTTATTTATTATCCCATAACATCTTTGAGAAGGTTTCACTAAGGAATGTTGACTTTTGAATTTTATTTTCTTCTAGTGCTTCCAAAAAAGTTTCACTAGATGATGCTGAGGTTGAACTTTGTGTGGCCCCTAGCACCTCTAAAAAATTTTCACTAGGAGAGTGTTCTTATACTACATGAATGTGGTCTTGGCCTCCTTGCTCTTCTTCAACCACTATGTAACCATGGATGAATTTCAATAAAGTGTGATTCTATCGATCCTAATCAACACTTGTGGGAGATGGAATGTCAATAATATGGCTATCTTGGTTGAGTGAAATGACATGTGGAATGTTAATGGAATGGGGAGAGGTTTCATAATCCTCATAGAAGATACTAGGAGAACTTGTGTTAAAGCTAAATTACTCATCCTCAAAAAATTTAGAAGGATCACAAATGTATTTAAATTGATCTATGAGGCATGTCTAACCAATTTTATAATAGCCACAAACATATTCTTCTTCTGAATCTAATTTTAACTTAAGGGACTCTAAATTTGATTTTGAGGCTGATGTTGATTTAGATTCTAATTCTAAATCCAATTTTAGTCCACGATTAGAATGTAACTCTAAATCTAATTCGTCATCTAATGGGTACTCTATTATAAAGATGTCTTGTTAGATATTTAGTATTGGATAAGTAATGGCCTGTGATGGCATAATGGATTGTAAAAAGATTGGTTTGTCCAAGTGAGACTCCTCTATAATGGGAAAAAGGTCAAGAGACAACTCCTCAGAGACTGGCTTGTCAAAGGGAGTCTCTTAAAAAATAGGCATATGGTTAAGATAATAATTTTCCTAAAGATAGTTATAATAATTAAGAGGTGACTCAGCAAATATTGGCTCATCAGAGTGAGACTCCTTGAAAACTAGTGTAGGATCAATAAGTGATTCATCATAGGTTGACTTATCACAAGTGATTGGTTGGTTTTATTGGCCTTGGTTTCTAATGAGTTAAAAAATACCAATTTTAAACACAACTTGGTCTTTGAATGATTGGATGGGTTGAGGTTTGGATGGGATTATTACTAGATGAGGAATGATATATGGTTGGATAATGGTAGGGAATTAGGGACCATGATTGCTTACATGAGCCAAAGGATTAAGTCCTAAAATGGTAATGAAAGGGCATTGTGGGTCTTGATTGCTTGCAGAAGCTAAACATGAGGTCCTAGTATAGAAATGGTATGACATTATGGAGCTTGATTGCTTGCACAAGCCAAAAGATTAGGTCTTAGAAGGATAAGTTTGGGCCATTATGCAGCTTGGTAGCTCACACATGCCAAAACATATAAGTCCTCTTCATAAACCATATCATCCTAATTGGTAATTTGATTTGGATTTGTTTTTTTTACTATGTTCCCCATATGGATTATTGTAGGGAGAATAATAAAACTCTTTAGAAAATCTTTCTCTATAGGGGTTTTTAATGGGATTTTGTGTAGTCATTCTATCATAAGTTATATTTTATGTGACTCCACCATAAGTGTAGCTAGACGTATCCACATAAATGATGAAATCTCTAAAATAAAAGACTTAGAATTCCATAAACACTAAAAAACTATGTCCAAAGGATAAATGGTTTAAACTTATTCTAACTTAGTCAAAAGTGTGGAGTTGTATCTCCAAAAATGGTTTGCAAGTGCATTTGTATCTCTAAAATGGTTTATGATAAAACTTGGCATAAAATAGTATAACATCAAACATCTAATGTAAAATTTCATATACACAAAAGGTTAATCATTTGAATAAAAACTAGCATGTCAAAAGTCTCAGTCAAAGTGTTCCAAATAAGGTCTAAACTAAGAAAGGGAAAATATGAGCTACTAGGTCTTTTATCCAAATGTGGAGTCAAAATCTAGGCTCAAACAAATAGGCATATGCTAGGACTTTTGGCTAAAGGGCATCAAAATCTAGACTTAAAATAAAGGCATGATGTGAACTTAATCTAACAAGTTTGGAAACAACTTTGACATAGACCCGACACACAGAATCAAACATAAACATGATCAATTGGCATAAGGTATAAGATAAAAGGCTCTTTGAAGAAAGTTTATGTTCTCCCAAATAAAGGCATAAACAATGATGAGGATAAACATTTTAACAAACAAACCAGCAATAGTTTTCAAATATGGGTAATCGATTATCCAAAGTCATACAACCCAAAATAGAAAGATCTATGTATCAACCCCATGAATTAAGGCGTAAAAAAAATCAATCAATATTTGAATCCAAACTTGACAAGATTAATTGAAAACTCAAAGTTGAAAACTAGGATTTTACCAAACAAGCTAGACAAAATTGGACAACATGATGGCATATAAACAAGGTCCAAATGGTTGATGTGACATGGTTTAAAAAAATAGTTTTTGGTGTAATGGAAAACAAGTCATGAAATAAAATGAGTAGCCTAATGGCATATACATGCTCAAATGATGTGATCCATGTTATGTTTCAAAAGACTTAAAGGCTCAAAATGGTTTGACATGATTTGGGTAGCATAACACTACTCTCCTCAACTCAAATACATTATTTTGACATGGATTATGAATGAACAAATAAGTTTTATACTCAAAAAATACCAATCAAAAATGACCAAAATACACTAAGTATAATCATCCAAATCCTGGCAAGGGTATGTAAATATAGGGTTGATTAAATTAGCAAGTTTTTAAATTTTTCTAAGGGGATCAATTACATAATGAATTTCACATAAAATTATTCAAAATAAAATAATGAAAATTAGGTGTCCATGGTACTTCACTTATTTAAAAAAGGTCTAGTCCTTTTTACAACCACTACATGCTAATGTTCACTCAGTATAGTGTGATGTCAAAATACAGATGTGTCATGTGTGCAACTTGTTATTCCCCAAAAATGTCAGCTATTTTTGGGATAAAATTTGAATTATTTTGGTCTTACAGACCAAAATAATCTCTTCTTTCTCCAAATTTTGTCTTGAGCATTCAAATTCCTCATTTTTCAAGCTTTTCAAAAATCTATGGATTGCAAACAGGCTCATTTCTACAGGTTCAATGGGCTTCACGACTTCTACAGGTGTGTTCAATCAAAAGAATCAGTTTTTAACAATTGGTCATTGTTAGAATTAGTTCATCACCTTGGTTCAAATAGAAATTTCCATTGGCAAGCATTAGCAGTAGGTTCAATATTTGGTTCAACCACTCAACTTCAGCACTTTGATTCATTCTTTGGTTTAATCAAATAGTTCGTCAGTCAGTTCAAAGCTCTATTTGAAACATTGAACCAAAATTTGGTTCAACGTCTTTGTTCAACGAAAAGGTTCAAAGCCTTGGTTTGAAGGTTAGTTCAAAGACATGGTTCAAAGGCAAGTTCAATGTTTGGTTCAATGCTTAGTTCATCAGCTTGGTTCATTCAAATTTAACCATCGGCTTGAACCATTTTTGGTTCAATTGATTGGTTTAATGTCTTGGTTCAATGGAATGGTTCACCATCAAAATTCAAAGAGGCCTGAAGGCCATTCAAAATATTTCCTGAAAGGTAGATACCCTTGTGGGAATCTCTTCTCGACTCAAAACGGGTCATTTCTTAAGGCCCAAAAGGACAAGTGCAATCCAAATAAGTGCCAAATAGAAAGGTTAACAGAAGACACAGGAATGATGCGCCCAAAAACATCAAATTCAACATAGTGAATTAGCCATTGATCCTTTAAACATACAGACCAGAATACATTCATAGATCTCAAAGCCAAGACCAGCAGAAAGCAGAGAGGGGATAGAATAGTAAATTAAATCCAGGGTCCAATTTAATTAACCAAAAAGGGAGGAATGATGAAGATAAGATCAGATCGCTAGGAGAACATTGGAAGTTACAACTTTCAATAAGCACGACTTATTTCCTTGCATTGATAAAATCAAATGGGTAAAGCGTCCCTAAGTTTTGATGTGTCTCCTTAATAGATTCTAATGCAAAATGATGTATTGATTGTTCCCAAGTCCTTCTTGAAGAGGCTATATAAAGGACTTTCTTCTATTGTAAGAAGGATCTTTTTTTTGACATTTAGAATGAAACTCTACCCAAATTGTAAGGCATTACTAAGACTTTGAGCTTATATTGCCGATCATATTTTGTTACTGGAATAAGAAAGCAAGTGGGTTTTTAGACTTTGTGCTGTAATATCTTTGTTATTGAGGAAATTGTTCTTATGTCTTTTTCTTCAATATATCTTATGTTCCTTTAATTTATCAAGCAAAATTAGTGACAACAGTCAAGAAGGTGTCCTAAAGAGTCAACTATGGAGAGAATTTGTGCCCCCATAATTCCCTTTAGTGTGTTTTCTTTTCATTTCTATGTAAAGGACCTTGAGGTGACTTTGTGCCCTCATTGTCCTTCATATCTTACTCTTAACCAATCGAGGTGAAGACTTTGTGTTGCATTTCGATTTGCTATTTATTACATCCTTTGCTACATTTCATTGTTACTACCAAGATTATTCTTGTGGTTTGCTAAATAGTACTTCTAAAAGAAGAGGAGGACTATCTGTCATTTCTCCTAAGCTTTTCCTTTGATCTGCGTGCATCATCTCTGAAGAAAGAGAGATGGATGGTTTGTCTTACCCATGAGTATTATTTTATATATATATATATATAGCATACCTACAAGGAATCTCCCCTTGATGAGAGGAGAGATCAGTGTCTTTTTGATGTGGTGAAACTACACATTTGGATGACTAATCTTCCTACTTTGGCTGATCAGATCTATTTTGTTTATCAGTACATTGATCGACAAAATATTCAACCAACAATTTTTGGCAACTCTGTTGCAAATGAACGTGCAGTCTAAAGCCTCAAGTTTTAGATTGAAGTAGTTCCTTCCCTTATCCATTATAGAGTCTAGTGACACCCATCTGGGTCTTACCCATTATCCATTTATAACCTTACCATTTTCATCCATCTCAATTATATTATCTGGTCTGTAAAACTAGAGCTACTGGGAAAGAAAGTGCAATTTGAAGCCTCAAGCTTTAAGCTGTAGCTGAACCAGTCCTTTTCCATTTTTGTTTTGTAATCTGGCAACTCCACGTAGATGTGTTATCCCTATTTTTCATAATCTGATCATAGTAGTTTAAGGTCCCTGGGGTAACTCATTTCACCCACTTAATCTAACTCCACCCCTGCATGAGCTACCACTTAATTCAAGGAAGAATTTCCCCAAATTCTTTGGTGATGGAAGAGTCCATCCTAATGAACACATTGCAGCCTTCACCATAGCCTGTGGTGTGATAGGGGTGGAATTTGAAGACATGGCAGTCAGGATATTTGTGGAGACCCTACAAGGTGCTGCTGTAGATTAGTTCTACCATCTGCAAGTTGGATCAGTGACTAACTAGGATACACTTAAAGCCACGTTCAAATCAAGATTCAAGCCCACAGAAGATGCACATGCCTTTTTGGCCTAGCTCACATAGATGAAGAAGGAGCCCCATGAACCTATGAGGGACTTCATTGCCAGATTTAACAAATTGAAGCATAGGATTTGCATGATTGCCCAGTTGACACCTCAGAATCTCATGTGTTTCTTCATCAATTCACAGTTGCCTGAAGTGAGTTTTTTGTTGAGACGGGTTAGACACATAGACCTTGAGGCTGCTAGACACTTGGATACTGAGCTAGAAGATGATCTTATCTTGGTAGGAAAGATAAGGAGAGATCCTAATAGAAATAGAGCTTCATCATCTTCTGAATATTCATCTACAAGCACCACTAATCCAATGGTGCAAAAGCTAGCAAATGAATTGCTAGCCTTGAAAAGGCAAATAGCACAAAGTATATCTTCTGCTCTTCTATATAAAGATATACCAAGGAGGACATTCCCTAATCGACCATATTAAGAAAACACTACCAGAAGTCAAGGGCAAAAAAATCATCTTCCTCCCCCATAAAGGAATCCTACCCTTGAAGCACCTCCAACAAACTCGGTAGTTGGATATCTAGAAACGTAGCGTGTTTCATATTTCCAACCTGAGTTAGAGCAAGAAAATGGTTCTGATCTCTTCAGGGAGGATCTAGAAGAATTAGCTGGTGACTCCCACAGTGGTTTCCTAAATTACCAAGATGAACTCAAAAGTGAAGTTGAAGCAGTCAAAGGATCATACGCAGTATTCACTAGGTCCCAAAATCAGTCAGCCCAACAGGCTGACAAAAAGAAGATAGAGGAGCAACCCCAACTAGCAATTTCAATTGCTGAGCAAAGAACCCCTCTTCCTTTTCAATTAAAGGACTCGGTGATTACCAAAGAAGTAAGTACATCGAACATCTCTACACCTTCTATTTCAACTTCACAAACCAGTCCTCTCCCTCCCAAAAATCTAAAGGATGAACTCCCATCTTCTCTTCCAAGCCCATTCCAATCATTTAACATGATTAATCATATCAAGAAATCCAAAATTTAGATGACTGAGTTTGAATCCCTGCAAGCCAATCCTGAAAAATTGGACATTGATGGAGAACCAGGTGCAGACTTGTCTGAGGTAAAAATTGTGGTCACCCAAACGTCAACCCCTACAGCTCAAATTTTGTTTGAGCTTTCAGGTAGGGGTAATTACTTTTTGACCATAGAGGATACTCATGTCTCAGTTGATGAAAGTCTTATAGCTAGTAATCTAGGATTTGATCCAAATAAGGCATCAGAAGAATTAGTAGGTTGCAGTATAAACAAGGAAGGATCTTCCATCTCTAATGAAGAGAAATCTGATAAGAGATCAACTTCTGATGATGACAACAATTCTTCCACCAATGATGAGGTTGGGACTGTGTTGATATTTCCTCAAGGAAATATTCTTCCTTCATGCAATTTATAAGTCAACAACACCTTCAACACAACTAGATGTAGATCTCTATTTCTCAAATTGAAGATTGTTCAAGATGAAGAATTCAAACTCCTTCACATCAAAGGAGATGCTAAGCTAATAGTTTGATAGGAGTTTGATGTGGACAATCCAATCATGTGCTGAACTAAATCGAAAGAAGAACCAATTATGGTAATGGACCATGCTACTGCAAATCAAAATTAGGCAAAGGAATCCTTCACCAAGAGAGCAAGGAGTTATGGTTTCCATTTTGAAGACCACATCCTGCCTTGGAACAAGAAGAAGAAAAGGCCAAGAGGAAGACATAGAAAATTGGTTTCCTAGTGGAGAGTTCCATTCACCCGTCATCGTTTTTGGGGACAAAATGGTTTCCTGCTAGTTTATCATGATGGCACACCATTTTCTCTGCCCCACAATGGGCAGCATCTGAAACACTTCAATTCTTGAAGTATCAGATCATTGCCTCTATATATATGTATATTTGTATAATTTTTAATTCTATTTTGTTTTTTTGTGTCCATTTTTGAATCCTTTCATTTCTGGGTAGCATGACTTCATAACCCAATGGTACACATGAAGACACTAGAGATTATAGATTCTACTCCTTTCAATTCTTTTTTCAATTGATAGAGGTTCCCCAATTGGAGCCAGCTATTGTTCCCCAAAAATGTCAGCTATTTTTGGGACAACATTTGAATTATTTTGGTCCTACAGACCAAAATAATCTCTTCCTTTACCAAATTTTGTCTTGAGCATTCAAATTCCTCATTTTTCAAGCTTTTCAAAAATCTATGGACTACAAACAGGCTCATTTCTATAGGTTCAACAGGCTTCACGACTTCTGCAGGTGTGTTCAATCAAAAGAATCAGTTTCTAACAATTGGTCATTGTTGGAATTGGTTCATCACCTTGGTTCAAATAGAAATTTCCATTGGCAAGCATCAGCAGCAAGTTCAACATTTGGTTCAACCACTTAGCTTTAACACTTTGATTCATTCTTTGGTTCAATCAAATGGTTTGTCAGTCAGTTCAAAGCTTTATTTGAAACGTTAAACCAAAATTTGGTTCAACATCTTGGTTCAACAAAAAGGTTCAAAGCCTTGGTTCGACAGTTAGTTCAAAGACATGGTTCAAAGGCAAGTTCAATGTTCGGTTCAATGCTTAGTTCATCAGCTTGATTAATTGAAATTGAACCATTTTTGGTTCAACCGATTGGTTCAATGTCTTGGTTCAATAGAATGGTTCATCGTCAAAATTCAAAGAAGCTCGAAGGCCATGCAAAAGACTGCCTGAAAGGTAGATATCCTTGCGAGAATATCTTCCCGACTCAAAATGGGTCATTTCTTAAGGCCTAAAAGGACAAGTGCAATCCAAAAAAGTGCAAAATAGAAAAGCCAAAAGAAGACAAAGGAATGACGTGCCCAAAAATGTCAAATTTAACACAGTGAATTAGTCATTGATCCTTTAAACATACAGACCAGAATACATTCACAGATCTCAAAGCCAAGACCAACAAAAAGTGGAGAGGGGATAGAATAGTAAATTAAATCCAGGGCCAAATTCAATTAACTAAAAAAGGAGGAATGATGAAGATAAGATCAGATCGCTAGGAGAACATTAAAAGTTGCAACTTTCAATAAGCATGACTTATTTCCTTACATTGATAAAATCAAATGGGTAAAGTGCCCCTAAGTTTTGACATGTCTCCTTAATAGATTCCAATGCAAAATGATGTATTGATTGTTCCCAAGTCCTTCTTGAAGAGGCTATATAAAGGACTTTCTTTTATTGTAAGAAGGATCTCTTTTCCAACATTTAGAATGAAACTCTGCCCAAATTGTAAGGCATTACTAAGACTTTGATCTTAGATTGCTGATCATATTTTGTTACTGGAATAAGAAAGCAAGTGGTTTTTTAGACTTTTTGTTGTAATATGTTTGTTATTGAGGAAATTGTTCTTATGTCCTTTTCTTCAATATATCTTCTGTTCCTTTAATTCAACAAGCAAAATTAGTGACAACAGTCAAGAAGGTGTCCTAAAGAGTCAACTATGGAGAGACTTTGTGCCCCCATAATTGCCTTTAGTGTGTTTTCTTTTCATTTCTATGTAAAGGACCTTGAGTCAACTTTGTGCCCTCATTGTCCTTCGTATCTTACTCTTGAGCAATCCAGGTGAAGAATTTGTGCTGCATTTCAATTTGCTAGTTATTACATCCTTTGCTACATTTCATTGTTACTGCCAGGAGTATTCTTGTGGTTTGCTGAATAGTACTTCTAAAAGAAGAGGAGTATTGTCTGTCATTTCCCTTGAGTTTTTCCTTTGATCCGCATGCATCATCTTTGAAGAAAGAGAGATGGATGGTTTGTCCTACCCATGAGTATTATTTTCTATATATATATATATATCATACCTATAAGGAACCTCCCCTTGATGAGAGGAGAGATTAGTGTCTTTTTGATGTGGTAAAACTACACATTTAGATGACTAATCTCTGACTTTGGCTGATCAGACCTATTTTGTTTATCAGTACGTTGATCGACAAAATATTCAACCAACACAACCTGGAAGGAGTGGATGGAGTAAACGTTTGGACATGAAACCATGGGTCAAATATTCCCTAAAGAACTTATAGGAGGTGATGAATTCCCCCTCGCAAGCCAAGTTTTCATGAAATAAAAAATATAAAATAGAAGACTTTAGGGTCATGTCAAGGTCACCCAATACTTTTGTGAGTTTTTAGAGAGTGATTTAAATAATTTTCTTTCTATGCCTTAGACTAGGTAATTTGTAAAGGAAAGCACTTTTTATTCTAAGGGTTCCCTAAATGGGACAAATGGAAGATCATACACATGACATCCTTGTATTTTGAAAAAACAAAGTGCTAATTGAAACGAGTAGTGAACATGAAAGCTTTGAAAGATGAGTTCATTTTTAAGCCCCAAATTGAAAGGTGTAGTGATGTTATTTTGACTCCTTGGTCTTCAAATTGTGAACTTTGAAAACTAATGCTTAAAAATACTTACTTAAACACCTAAATGTTATATTAAGCACTAAAATAATGTTTTAGTTCATTTTAAAGCATGCAAAAGATGATCTAAACATGTTTTATCAATTTTCTAAGTTGGTCTTGCAAGAAAAAGTTAGTATGCCCTTCAGCCTTGGAGCTAAATTTAGTTTGAAATAATAAACTTTAAAAAATGAAGTCTCAAATTTTTTGCACAGTGCAATCTCACTATTCCATAGAGCAATACCTCGACTTATAACACAATCCCATAACTTTAAAATTTGTGGTATTGTAACTTAATCGTAGGTGGTTTACTCACAATACCATGACTTTGCTTGACAATCTTGCTAGTTCTAGGACAATCCCACAACTTTAAGAGTTACAGTATTACAAATAACAATCTTACTACTTAGGGTAAAATGAGGTTTTGTGAAAAAAGCATACAACTTCAAGATAAGCTAATGGCATATTATGAAAATTTGGGAAAAACCACATGGTTTAAAAAAATAATTGAAAAAGGAGTCCAAATGACCCCAAATGAAGCTTTGGGAAATGGCTTGTTTTATACACTACAATATCATGACTCACAATGACAATCTTGTGAGTTTCAGGATAATCCCACCACTTTAAAAGTAGTAATATTATCACTTGGCCTACTAGTAGTTATAAAATATTGTAACTTGTTTTGGAAACCCCACAAATGTAGAATAATCCCACTACTAAGATAGTAGCGGTATTGTTAAACCTACATAGAAACACAAAGTTAGTCTAAAACAAAATAGTCAAGCATAATACCATGAGTTGCAGGATAATCCCACGACTCAGAGCAACAATACCATGACTATGTTAGAGTAAACTTGTGACTTATATAAAAACAAGGGATATATTGAGAGGGGGGTGAATCATTATATCATATATCTTATAAATCTTTTCTTTAACCAAATTCCACTTAATCAAACATTCAAGATATGCAATAAAAATCAAATAATAAACACCACAAAAGATAGAGAGAGACACCAGATATAACATGGAAACCTAATGTGGGAAAAACCATGGAGAACAATCTCAAGTATATGAATGAGCACCAACCCAAACAATATTCACAATCCAAGCTTGTAGGAGCACCATAGCCCTTTGTTGAGCACCAACCCAGCTACTATTATTGAGCACCAACCCACAGGAGCACCAACCCCTTTGCCGAGTACCAACCCAATTAATATTTGTGAGCACTAACCCACAAGAGCACCAACCCCTTTTTTGAGCACCAACCTAGCAACAATTCGTGAGCACCAACCCATAAGAGCACCAACCCCTCTATCGAGCACCAACCTAGCAACAATTCATGAGCACCAAACCATAAGAGCACCAACCCCTTTGTGTATACCACACACCTATCTCTCAATGTCACTATCTCAACAAATTATAGATCAATACAACATCTCTTTCCTCTCTCTCACCTTTTCTCTTCTAAGCTAGATATAACAAATACAAATCATATTCAACTCTCACAATTGCTCTTTTAAGCTAGATAATACAATATCAAATCAACCTCTATCTTCCACATTTACAAATGGCTTCTCAAGCCTTTATTTATAGCTTTCTAAATGACCTTTGGCCTTCCCCTTTGTGAACCTTCAATCCTCATGGAAAATGGTGACAATCTTGGATGACCCTTCATATTCAAGCCTTTGAAAAGTCATGTGGTGACCCTTCATGACCAAAAACGTCCTTCCCACTTTTGTCCTTATCTTTGGTGACATTTCGTATTCCTCAAAGTGTCCCTTCATGAGAAATTACACCCTTACTCTTTTGTCTTCACTTGGTGACTCTTGGTATTCCCCAAGATGACTCTTTATGGCAAAATGTGTCCCATCCTTCTTTTGTCTTTACCCCGTGGCTCTTCGACTTCTCCATGGGCCCTTCTTTTGTCTCATATGCAACCAAAAATATATTCTTTAATATTAAATAAATATTAACTCATATTAGCCAAGATATATTTATTATAAACAACATTAAATGTAATGGGGCCTTTATCACCAATAATGCTATACCTTTGACATCAATGAAAATATTTTCAATAATCTCCCCCTTTGTCATTGATGGAAACCTCAATCTTGAAACTACCACATTCTATCACCTACACATACCATCATCTGAAAACATATAGTAACTCCCCCTTATTGTAGCAACCTGTACCTATTCCCTATACTTATTTCTACACCTATACCTGTACCTATTATTCTCCCCCTTTGACATCAATGGTAAAGGGCCTACCTGGAGCTAACACCTAGCTCCCCCTCACTTGATGCTAAACATCAATGGTAGGAAGTAATATAAATTACTCCTAACTCCTCTCGCTGATATTTGAATGTATCCTTTGATTGTGCATTTGAGAAGATATCTGACAATACATACACATTGTTCCCTGTCTTTTGAGCATCTGCAATCAACTCATTTGAATCTTTTCTTCTAATCTCACAACCTTCTTTATGAAACTTTAATGTGTATCCTTGATCATATATTTGACTCACACTCAAAATATTATGCTTAAGACCTTTTACATATAAAACATTCTTAGTCTTAGTTCTACCATAATCAAAACTCAAAGTACCTTTTCTGACTATCTTGGTAGTGGTTTTATCTCTGAATCTCACTGTACCACTATTGATCTTCTTTATAGATATGAACTTACTTTTATTGCCTATCATATGCCTCGAACATCTGCTATCAATTAACCATGGTTGATCTTTACCTCTTACATGCAGAGCTGTTTGAACCATCATAGAATCTTCAGGTTATTTCTTCTGCCATGAACATGTCTAAACCTTCTCCGTAATGAATGGAGCTTTGAAACTCTGATCATTCTTCTTAATGAATGGATCTTTGAAACTCTAATCCTTTTTGACTGAATCAAACATGCTTCTACAATATCGATCTATGTGTCTGAAGTTGTTGCACTTGTAGCATACTATGGTCTCTTCATCAAAGCTTGATAGAGGAGCAAAAGAGTTGTGGCTTCTGCTTGACTCTATTTGACATTCCTTCTCCTTATTTCTGAAATTGTTAGCTCTTTTTCTACATTCTAATTTCTTGTGACCATATCCATTACAATAAAAATAATAGCCATAAAAATAAGACCTGTTTGTATATCTCTGACCCGATTGCCTTTTGTAGCTTTGTTCCTTCCAGCCTTCTCTATTTAGAATGTCCTCTGTATTCTTCACTTCTCCCCTTTTTATTTCCTCTTATGTAAGAGCTTCAACATATCTCTTTTTCTTTTCAAATCTGATCCCTATCTTATTTGAATTTTCTTTTTGACTTTCCAATATCTTATTTAGCATGTTAGTGCTATCTTCAAATTTTAAATCACTGACTACTTTATCACTGACTGCTTTCTTAATATCTTCCTTTAAAGAGGCAATTTCAATAACATACCTTTCACAAATTTTTTTTGCTATTTCAAACTATGCTGTGAGATCTTCTTCATTCTTCTTTGCTTCTTCAAAGTGTGCTTATAGATATTCAAACATTTCCTTTGACTCTTATTCATTTTTCTCAATCTAGAACTTTAATCTTTGATTATTCTTATGAACACCTTCTAACTCTTGTAAGGCAAAAATGAGCTCTCCTTCCATATTCACTTCAACTTCCTCCTCTTTTTCTTCTGGATCATCTTCATGTATAGCCATGAATATATTCTCTTCTTCTCAAATCCCTTCTTAGATTTGCCTTTGAAATTCTTCTTGTATGTAGGCTTTTCTTCTTCATCATCATTAACCTTATCTGGGCATCTAGCTAAAACATGTCCAATCCTTCCACAATTAAAACATTTAAAAGGTAATTTTCCTTGATATTTACCTATTCCTCTTTTCATCTTGTGAATGAAAAGTGCTATATTGTCATCTTCATCATCACTGAAACTATCACTTGATTCTTGAATCTTAGCTTTCTCCTTCTTTGATGTCTTGAAAGTTGCTTCTCTCTTTGAGGGTTTATCTTGTTCTGTCCACATTTCATATGCCGTGAGAATACCATGAAGCTCATCCATCTTTAGCTTGGTTAAATTCTTCATCTCCTCGATTGCTAAAACCTTTGAATCATATCTCATTGGTAGAGATCTCAAAACCTTTTGTACCACCATTGACTCTTCCAATGTTTCTCCAAGACCTTGAATCTGATTTATGATCTGATCAACTCGCAAGAGATAACTTGCTATATCTTCTTCTTCTTCCATCTTCAAAATTTCAAACCACCTTAAAAAATTCTATAGCTTAGCTTGCTAAACCTTTCCATCACCTTTGTACCCAAGTTTCATGAGCAGATTTACATTGCATAGCTTTAAAAAAATTAGATTCACATAAACCACATAAAATAGCATTTAAAGCTTTAGCATTACATTCACTTGCCTTCCTTTCTACTGGAGTAATTTTAGATGTCTATGGCACTTCATATTCCTCCACACTACCTTTCATATGTTGAATCCAAGGGCCATCAAATAAACCTTTATTTTCATGCTCTAAAGAGCATAATTTGTTCCATCAAACAGAGGTGCCTTATTTATAGAAAATCCTTCCTGTGACCCAGCCATTATGCTTTCCCGATCTACCTTCAAGCTGTAAAACTTTTCAAAAAGGATCCTGCTTTGATACCAATTGTTAAGCATGGGATATACTGAGAGGGAGGTGAATCAGTATATCATATATCTTATAAATCTTTTCTTTAACCAAATTCCACTTAATCAAACATTCAAGATATGAAATAAAACTCAAACAATAAACACCACACAAGATAGAGAGAGACACTAGATATAACGTGGAAACCCAATGTAGAAAAAACCATGAAGAACAATCTCAAGTATATGAACGAGCAGCAACCTAAAAAATATTTGCAAGCTAAGCTTGCAGGAGCACCATACCCCTTTACTGAGCACCAACCCACAGGAGCACCAACCCCTTTGCTGAGCACCAATCCAGCAATAATTCATGAGCACCAACCCATAGGGGCACCAACCCCTTTGCTAAGCACCAACCTAGCAACAATTCATGAGCACCAACCCATAGGAGCACCAACCCCTTTGTGTATACCACACACCTATCTCTCAATGTTGCTATCTCAACAAATGATAGATCAATACAACATCTCTTTCCTCTCTCACCTTTTCTCTTCTAAGCTAGATATAACAAATACAAACCATATTCAACTCTCATAATTTCTCTTCTAAGCTAGATAATAAAATATCAAATCAACCTCTATCTTCCACATTTACAAATTTCTTCTCAAGCCTTTATTTATAGCTTTCCAAATGACCTTTGGCCTTCCCCCTTTATGACCCTTTAATCCTCATGGAAAATGGTGCCAATCTTGGATGACCCTTCATATTCAAGTGCTTGAAAACTCATGTGGTGACCCTTCATGACCAAAAATGTCTTTCCCACTTTTGTCCTTATCTTTGGTGACTTTTCATATTCCTCAAAGCGTCCCTTCATGAGAAATTGAGCCTTTACTCTTTTCTCTTCACTTGGTGACTCTTGGTATTCCCCAAGATGACTCTTCATGGGAAAATGCGTCGCATCCTTCTTTTGTCTTTACCTTGTGGCTCTTTGACTTCTCCATGGGCCCTTCTTTTGTCTCATATACAACCAAAAATATATTCATTAATATTAAATAAATATTAACTCATATTAGCCAAGATATATTTATTATAAATAACATTAAATGCAATGGGGCCTTTATCACCAATAATACTAGACCTTTGACATCAATGACAATATTTCCAACATGGAAACCCCACGAATGTAGAATAATCCCACTACTAAGATAGTAGCGATATTGTTAAACCTACATAGAAAACACAAAGTCTGAAAGAAAAATAGTTAAACATAATACCATGAGTTGCAGGACAATCCCATGACTCAAAACAACAATACCATGACTATGTTAGAGTAAACTTGTGACTTCTATAAAAACATGTTTTAACTCAAAATTTCACTCTTTTTGGCTTCCTAATTCAAGATTTTGTAAGGAAATAATTAGTAGGTTTCTTGAAAGAGCATTGTGATCATTTTTTTGAAGTTATTTGGTCCCATCGAGCATGCCATTTATGAACATAGGATTTCAATAAGGGGAGATTAGTATTGTGTTAGTGAATGAAATCAAAATCAAACAAAACACCCTAAATGCTAACACCTTAAGCCTATCTCAAAGGGGGGGCTTAGTGAAGAAAAATAAATGAATAAAACACAACTAAAATGAAAGAAACACACATTCCTTACCTTCCTTGATGATCCAAGAGTGTTCTTCTATTGGCTTGCTCAGTTTGTGCCTCAAAAGGTCTATTATAATGGAGCTTGACTATGCTCCACCTCATCATGGCACCATGTTTGACTATGGCTTAGCTTGTGTGAAGCTTCTCTCAATATTTTGGCATTATAACACTAAATACAATGGATTTTGGAAATATTTGTGCATTATAACTTTGCATTATTTAAGCTTAGAATTCATGTGAGAAGGCCTCATATTTATAGATTTTTTCAAATGGGTAGATTCAACCTGAACCATCCATCTCAAGATTGAGATTTGTTGCTAAGGATTAATCTAATTTTGTAATTAAAATTCATAAATATGCTGATAAATATTTGGGATAGAGGGGCATTGAATAGGCATGGAAGGGATTTGATGAGGCATGGGAGGCATGAATCATAATATTTGTTGCATTTATGGCATAGGGATGTCTTTCTAAGAAATGAGGTCACCTGATGATGTAGATATTCAATATTCATTTATAAAAATAAGTATTCAACAAGTTTCTATGGAATTATTAATTAGGCTCTAATTTGGTTTAGGTAACACTTAAACATGATTAAGCACTTTGTGAACAAATTACACAAATTGATAATAATGCCTTGTTATTAGTCTCAAATCTAATTGTATTAGAATTAGAAGTCAATGTCAAATGTGTTGGTTCTATTATCCCATTTAGGATGTTATGAATGGATTTGATGAGGCATGGGAGCTATGAATCCTAATATTTATTGCATTTATGGCCTAGGGATGTCTTCCTAAGAAATGAGATCACCTTATGATGTAGATATTAAATATTCATTTTTAAAAACAAGTATTCAACAAGATTCCATGGAAATATTAATTAAGCTCTAATTTGGTTTAAGAAACTCTTACACATGATTAAACACTTTTTCACAAATTAATCAAATTGATTAGAATGCCTTGTTATTATTCTCAAATTTGACTGGATTAGAATTAGAAGTCAATGTCAGATGTTTTGGATCTATTATACCATTTATGATGTTACCAATAACAAATAATAATTATATGTGTCTTATGAAAAATATTTGATAGGAAAGAGCAATCTAGAGCACCTAGGTATAAAATTAGCATTTTGACTCCGAAAGATCTAATCAAAGTTAGCTAGCCCATGTTATGATCCACACTTATAAGATTCATAAATAATGTAAAGATCAATTCAACATAATAGATATTGGTGGATCAAGATGTCCAATTACTTAATATATGCATAATAACCTTAAGGTAGGGCAACACCAACAATACTCCTTTAGGAAGGAATAACTCCATGATGTCTCTTTGTGGGGACAACCTCCAATATCCTCTTATATAGAAGACTCAATGCTTACTTTATAGATTTAAAATGATAATCATCTCCTTTATATATACCTCTAATGGATGGGTAACCTCCTAATCCCAATGTTTTGGTCGATCATTACTCAATGCACTAATTCCACAAGTTACTCAACTATCCTAATAGATTGGACCCATAACTATTAAGTGGGATGTGTGCCACATGTTAGCATCTCCATCAACCCATGTACAATAATATATCATATCCATAGTTACGTAGCATTACCTCCCTCTTTAACATGTATTCTCCTCAAAACATAAGAAAAAACTAAATAATGAGTATGCTTCAAATTATTACACACTTGTCTCCAATCTTGATCTTCAAGCAGCCCATATGTGATCTTAGTAGGTGATATCTCTCTATGTATGCTCTTTTGATTTTCTTCATAATCATAACTGTACTATTTTGGTGTACATGCATAACTATTCTTCTTTTTATTCCATGTACCATATTTTTCTATGCTACTCTAATTCCATCCATGACCATAGTAGGTATTCTTCCATCCATAATTAGAGTGATTTCCCTATTCATTCCATATTTCATAGGCCATTGCATTCCTCTGATTCCATACTTGATCATAAAAATTAATCTTTGGCTTCCATACACAGCCATTGTATTAAAAATATGATTTCTTGCATAACCAAAATGATTGTTATTATGACGCTCCATTTTATTCCATGATTGTTTCCTCTCATGATGATGTGGGTGTCTATATAACTCAATTTTTTGAACTTTATCTTATACCACTTCCACTTTGTCCATATCTTTCTCTTGAGTAGATGAAGTGTTCATTTCTGATTGTAGTATACCTTTATCTAAATCTTCCTCATGTTCTTCATCACTTGTTTCAATCTCATCCTCATGATCTTACTTACCTATTATTGGTACCTTTCCCAATATGATATCCTATAAAGTGACCTTGTTTTTTCCTATACCAAAAATTCATGAACTTTTTCTAAAAATTAATATTGTTTATTCACGAAGTCTATAACCATGGATATCCAAGAACTATATCCATATTGTTGGTTGAATATTTTGTTGATCAGCGTATTGATAAACAAAATAGGTCTCATTAGCCAAAGTAGGAAGAATGGTCAGCAAAATGTGCAAGTTTACCACATCAAAAGGGGACTAAGCATTCCTCTCATCAAGGGGAGGTTCCCTATATATATATATATATATATATATATATATACATATATACATATACATATATTTATATATGTATATGTATATATGTATATATATATATATATGTATATGTATATATATGTGTGTATATATATATATATGTGTGTATATATATATATATATATACATATATATATACATATATACATATATATATATATATACATATATACATATATATACATAGACACACACACACACACACACACACACACACACACACACACACACACACACACACACACATATAGAAAATAATACTCAAGGGTAGGATAAACCATCCATCTCTCTTTCTTCAGAGATGATGCATGCAAATTAAAGGAAAAAACTAAAGGGAAATGATAGAAAGCACTCCTCTTCTTTCATAAGTACTATTCAACAAACCATAAGAATACTCCTAGTAGTAAATGCAAAAAGTAACCAAGGACATAGTAACCAACAAATTGAGATGTACAAAGTCTCCACTTGAATTTCCCAAGAGTGAGATACGAAGGACAATGAGCACACAAAGTCATCCCAAGGTCCTTTACACAGAAACAAAAAGAAAACACACTAAAGGCAATTATGGGGGCACAAAGTCTCTCCATAGTTAACTTTAGGACACCATCCTAACTAATTTCTCTAATTCTACTTGTTAAATTAAAGGAAGAGAAAATATATTAAGGAAAAAGACATAAGAATAATTTCCCCAACAATAAAGATATCACAGTAAAAAGTCTAAAAATTCACTTTCTTTCTTATTCCAATAACAAAATATGATCAACAATCTGAGCTCAAAGTCTCAGTAATGCCTTTCAATTTGGGCAGAGTTTTGTTTCTAATTGTCAGAGAGAGATCCTTTTACAATAAAAGAGAGTCCATTATATAGCCTCTTCAAGATGGACTTGGGAATAATAACACATAATGTTTCATTGAACTTTGTTAAGAAGACAGGCTAGAATTTAGGGGCATCTACCCATTTGCTTTTCTCAATGCAGAGAAACAAGTCACACTATTGAAGTTTGCATCTTTCAATGTCCACTTGGTGATCTAATCCTTCTTCATCATTCATCCTTTTCTGGTTAATTTAATCAAGTCTTTGATTCAATTTGATGCTCTGTTCCTTAGTCACTTCCTACTGATCTTGGCCTTAAAGCCTTTAAATGCATTTGGGTCCATAGATTTAAAACTACAAGGATCAATGGCTATTTCATCATCACAAACTTTGATGTCCATGGGCACATCATTTTACTCAGTAATTCTTTCAGCTTTGTCATTTGAGATGTCCTAGAGGGGACCTGCCCTTCGAGCTTTTAGAAATGATCTGCTTTGGGTCAGGAAGAGCCCCCCACAAGGGTATCTGTCCTTTAGGTGGTCTTTGAATGGCCTTTGAGCTAAGTTCTTTGGCTCTTCTTTAAGTCTTTTCAAAATCAACATCTATTTTATGAACCTTAAAATTGATGTTTGCACACCCATCAATACATTTGAATTTCCACTGGCTAGTTCACCATTCTTAACTTTGACGTCTTCGGGCACGTCACCCCTTGAGATTTATTTAGCTTTCTTGTTTTGCATCCTCCTGAAGGGAAGGTAACCCTTTAGCTTTGGGAAGTGTCCTTTAATTTAGCAGCTGAGAGTCCCCCATAAGGGCACCTACCCTTCAGGGTCCTTCAGCGGTCTTTTATCTTTGGAGTCCTTTGAAGCTTTCTTGTGGACTTTTCCCATGGACTTTTCCAGTGGACAAAAAGTCCATAGACATTTCCCATGGACAAAAAGTCTATGGATATTTTCCCATGAAAAAAAGTTTGTGAGAATTATTTCTTTGTTCTTTGGCCTTGATAAATTCCTTCGAGCTTTCTTCCCACAACCTTTTTGAATTCCTTTAGACTTTTTGTTCGAAGTAATTCCTTCAGACAAAAAGTCCGAAGGAATTATGCCTTTGTCTTTGTGAGAGTTTCATTTTCCTTAAAATTTTTTTTGAAAGAATTTACCTTTGCGGCTTCCTTGATTCTGAAGGGTGATTTTGTCGACTAAGTTCCCTTTGCAAGGGCACTTGTCCTTGAATTTGGCTCTCTTGAACTTTTGTGTTGAACTACTCCTTTGAACCAACTATTGAACCAAGCTTTGAACCAACTATTAAACCAAGCTTTGAACCAAAATGGTTCAAGCCGATGAACCCTTTGATGAACTGACTAAGTGAACTGAAACATTGAACCACTCCTTTAAACCATCTTTGGTTCAATAGTTCATCGGTTCATTATCTTTGATTTGGCTAAGTCCTTTTGATCCTCATTGAACCAAATGCATTGAACCTATTGAACCTTGAACTTGAGTGGTTCAATGGTTCAAGCCTAAGAAACTTGTTCTTTTGATTGAACCTGCTTGTAGAAGACTTTGAACTTGACTGTAGAAGCCTTTGAACCTAGAAGCAGTTGAACTCTTGCTGCTGATGTTGAATCTTTGAACTTGTTGATCCCATTGAACCAAAATGGTTCAAGGTTCAATGGTTCAATCCTTGCTTAGAAGCTTGCTGATGAAATCTTTTGGTTGAACTTGGTCATTGAACCAACTTTGAGATCGCCTAAGTGATGAAAGCTTGTGCTTTTCTTACAGAGTCTACGAAAATCAACCTATAAAGCCCTTTAAACTTGGCTTATAAAGTCCATAGATTTATTCTTTCCTTTAGATTCCGTATATTTCTCTTTTCCTATAGAGTCTATAGATTTAAACCTATAGAGGCCATAGATTTAAGCCTGCAGAGTTCATAGATTCAAGCCTGCAGAGTCCATAAATTCAAGCCTATAGAGTCTATAGATTTTTGAGCAGCTTAAAAAATAAGGAATTTGAATGCCCATGACAAATTTTGAAAAGGGAAGAGACAATTTTGGTTTTTAGGACCAAAATAGTTCAAATGTTGTCCCAAAAATGACTGATATTTTTGGAGGACAATAGCTGGCTATAGTTGGGGAAATTCTATCAATTGTAAAAAAGAATTGAAGGTAGTAGAATCCAAAATATCTAGTGCCTTGAATTATGCCATTGGGCTATGGAGTCATGCTACCCAAAAATGGAAGGCATCAAAAAAAGAAACAAGCAAAATAAAATAGAATTAAAAACTATACAAATATACAAATGCAATGATCTGATACTTCAAGAGTTGAAGTGTTTCAGATGTTGCCCACTATGAGGTAGAGAAAAGAGTATGCCATCTTGATATTTCAGAAAAAATCTATTTTCACCATTGTGTTGATGAATTATAAATGGGCCTCTCTAAAGGGAGTCAAACTTTCCATGCATCCCCTTTGGTTCTCTCCTTTTGTCCCATAGCAAGACTTGATCCCCAATCTAGAAATCATGATTTTTGGCCTTTTGGTCAAAGAGTTTCTTTACCAGACTTTGATGAGCAACAATTCAGTCCACCACCATGGTTCTCTATTCATCTAGCTCAGTTAGGCACATGATTTTTTTATCAAGAGAGCTTTCATATGTCTGATCTTCAATTGCCTTTGCCAATTTCAAGGCTAGCAATTCTAAGGTGATTGGTATTTCAACATTGATACCATAAAGAAGTTGAAAAGGAGACATACCAATTGCCCTCTTTGGTGTAATTCTATTTTCTCATATAGCATAATCAATGCTTTATGCCATGTCCATTCATTGTCATTTGCTAGCTTCTTGATGATAGTTACTAGGTTCTTATTGCTAGATTCAGCTTATCCATTCCCTTGTAGAAAATAATCAAAAGAATGGGAGAGTCTAATTCTATAATGGAAATAGAGTTGTGTAATCTCATAAGAGGTGAAACAAGCTACATTATTAGTAACAATTTTGGTTGGAAATCTAAACCTAGAAATGATATTCTCCTTGAGGAAATTGCATACAACTTCTAAAGTAGCATGCTTAGTTGGGATTGCTTCTACCCACTTGGTGAAATAGTCAATTGCTATAATGACATAATCATGTCTAGTGATTGAAGATGGGTTTATAGTCCTAATAAAATAAATCCCCCATTACTGGAAAGGTTCTTCTATGATCACTAGCTTGAGAGGCAGGGAAGCTAACTTGGGTCTTCCAACAAATTGCTGGCAGAGTTCACATTTTCTCACCTACTTATATGCATTTTGGAAAAGAGTTGGCTAGTAATACCTAGCTCACAGAATCTTGTGAGTAGTCACAGGAGTAGAAAAAATGTCCTCCATAGGCTAGATTGTGGAAAGATTTCAAACGATGGTATTTTTGCTTTTTGTTTACACAGCGAAGGAATACTCCATCTATGCTTCTTTTGTACAAGCCATTGTCCCAAAGGATAAAATTAATAGCTTTCAAATTGATAGTCCTCCTTTTTTTATAAGACAAATGAGTAGGACATTCACCATAAGTAAGGAAATGAGAGATACTTGAATACCACTCATTGGTAGTGGAGACAAAAAGGACTATTGGAGTATCTTCCACTTTAGCTTCTTCATGCTATGTATCTTCTAGCTTATCATCAGTAATTAATTGGCATAGAACTTTTCCCCTGACCAGCTTTGTTGGCTTGATGTCTAGATCAAACTCTTGGATCTTTGCAATCCAATTGCATCTTTTTGTGCCAAACTCTTGCTGAGTTAATATGGACTTGACTGTGGTGTCAGGACCTAAGGCAATAGTGTGTGAATTTGGGATATAGAAGTGGAAATGTTTAACTACTTTCACCAATGCATAAGCATGCTTTTTTACATTTGAATACTTCATCTCATGTATTTTGAGAGGGCAACTCATGAAATAAATAGGATATTCCTTACCTTCCTTATCTTTTTAAACAAGAATTACTGAAAGCGTGTGTTCAGAAGCATAGCTATATATGATGAAATCTTTGTTGTAATCTGGACAAACCAAGGTAGGGGCATGAGCAGTGGTAGTCTTGATATCCTGAAATGCTGACTTGCCTTCTTTAGTCTAGCTAAAGGTGGTCTTCCCTTTCATCATGTTCACAATGTGTCTAGTCTTCTCAACAAATTCAGGGATGAACCTCTGTAAGAAATTCACCTTTTTAAAGAAAGAGTGAACAATATTTTTGCTTGTAGGCAAATTAAGTTCTTGATAGACTTGACTCTATTTGATTCAATCTTTATGCCCTCTTTATACATAATGTGTCTGAGGAGTTTCCCCTTTGTTACTCCAAAAATAAACTTTTTGGGGTTCAAGAAAATACCATTATGGTGGCAACATTCCAGCACTTATTGTAAGTGGCGTACATGATCATAATGATGCTTTGAAAAGATGGTTAAGTCATCAAGGTATACCACTATGAATTTGCCTATCTCATCTTTGAAATCTAGATCCATTGCTCTCTGAAAGGTGGGACCAACATTTATGAAGCCAAAAGGTATCCTTCTATATGCAAATGTACCCCAAGGTGTGGTGAATGCAGTCTTGTGTTGGTCTACTTCACCAAATTCAACTTGATTATATCCTGAGAAGACATCCAACATTGATAACATCTCTGAACGTATCACTATTTGAAGCACTTGATCCATAATTGGCAAAGGGTAATTATCTTTCAAAGATGTCTGATTTAGATTCTTGAAATCTACACATGCAAATTTCACCATTCTTCTTCCTTACAGGCACCATGTTTGCAATCCATGTGGAATGATGGATTAGGAGGATGATTTTAGCATTTAAAAATTTTTGTATCTCAGATAGAATAGTACCTAATATCTTCATATTGTACTGTCTGGATTTTTGCTTATAGGGCATTGAGTCAGCCTTGAGAGGAATGTCATTGCATATTTCATCAGGTCTAAGAGATTTCAAGTCTTCATAAGAGTATGCTAAGACATCGATGTATTGATGGAGTAAAGTGGTGAATTTGAATCTTTCTTTAGGGGTGCGCACTTACCAATGTTAACCATCTTGGGATTTTCTTTAGTGGTCAGATTTACTTGATTGAATCTTTGAGAGAAACTTGAATCTGTTTGTTGTTGTTTGATGAATCTATCATGTTTGTCAAATAGTTTCTCAAGAGAAACTAGGCCTTTGGGAATTTTATTTCCTTTTAGCTGTAAGAATTCTTCATTTATATCTAAAATAGATTTAGAGGCTGATTCATACTTCTAAGGTTCATTGCCTTCAAAACATAGTTGTTCAAAATTATCTTTTCATTCTAGGAAGGTAATGATTTGATGATCATCATTAAATACTTGCCAATGATCAACATTTTTAGGAACACTTTGTCTATAGATTAGCTCAATAATATACCTATCTTCTTTGAAATTTGAGTGAGGAACTAAAAGAGTTCCTAAAATAATAAGTGCATCAGCTCTGTCATTAGATTCCCTGGGTATGGCAGAAATGTTGAAAGTATCAAAACTTTCAAATTGGTCCCAAACTAGATTATGATAGTGGCGTAATCTTTCATTCTTGGTTTGGTATAAGTTTCTCACTTGACAAACCACTAATTTAGCATCCCCTTTGGCATGAAGAAACTTGATGCCTTTGTCTTGAGCAACCTTTATTCAAAGCAATAGAGATTCATATTCAGCTATATTATTAGTGTTGCTAAATTGTTATTTGTAAGATGAAGGAAACATATCTCCTTGAGGAGATATCAACACAATCCCAGCTCCCAAATTGGTAGAGGAAAATCTACCATCAAATTCTAGAGTCCATACCTCATCAAATACTAATTTTTCTTTAGACTTTCCTTCATTAGAGAGGGAGGGTCCTTCTTCATCTGTATTGCAACCTACTAGTTCTTCTGCTATTCTAGTTAAACTAATTTTTGGGTTGACACTTTCAAGAATTTTATCAAATGCTTCATGTACTTCATTAATAGATAGAAAGTACTTACCCATACCTATAGATTCAAAAATAATTTGAGCTTCAGGGGTTGATGTTTGGGTGACCACATATTTTGCCTCCTTTTTAGGGAGCAACCTCTTCATTATGCCTTGTACAGGGATCCTTACCTCAGATAGGTCCATTCTTAGTTCTCCTCCCACATCCTTGCAGAAATTTTATCCAAGAAAAATGCCATAGGATCCTAAGACATCAGCCACCAAGACAGTCATCTTGATTCTCTTGTCTAAAAAGGCTGCAAATGCAAATTGGGCATCTTTGATTTGCCCCAACAATGGTACTTGCTTGTTCTCCATGGAGAAACATCTCCCAAATGTCTTGGTCAGTGTGAGACCTAAAGACTCAGCTACTTTAGTCGGCATGGCATTGTCAAATGTGCATGAGTCTATAATACAATTACTTAGCTTGTGACCATTTATTAACATGGAAATATAGAAAGGTTTTATTTTCCCAGGGGTAGTTGGAGGAGTAATGACAAGATTATTCAGAATGGGCATGTTCTTTGGAGAATCATGAGTTACCTTTTTAGCTTTTTATCCTATAGGGATGGTTTGGCTCTTGACACATTGGATCAACTTATCCAATTGATCAGGATTGGACTACAAATATTCAAATTCAGACATCTATATTTTTGTCTTTTTGACATGATCGATTATGTCAAATGGCTAAATTGAGCTAGGTAGAGAGGAAGGTATTTCAACCTTTTGGGTTTTAGGAGGGATGGGAGGAGGGCTGGTTTACAAAATTGAAGTAGAAGATGAAGGTGAAATTGATGTACTTGATTTTTGGGTGATCACCAAATCCTTTGACTGAAAAGGTTGAGTGGTTCCATGCTTAACAATTGTAACTACTAGTTGAGGTTGATCTTGTGTCTTCCCTTTATCATCTTATTGGACTGATTAGTTCTTGGACTTGGTAAACACTACATATGATCCATCAAAACCTTCTCCTTTGCTTTTGGGTTCATCCTGATAGTTTATGAAACCAATGTGGGAGTCACCAGCTAATTCTTCTTGATTTTTTATAAGGAGATCAATGTCATTTTCTTGACTCAATTTAGCTTGGAAAGAGAACTCTGATTCTACTTCAAGATATTCCATTGCTGAATTGGTTGGAGGAGCTTCCAGGGCAAGTTTCCCTTATGGGGGAGGAAGATGATTTTGTTACCCTTGATTCCTAACAACATTGCCCTGATATGACTGATTTGGGAATGTCCTTCTTGGCATATCTCTATATGAAGGAGAAAAAGACATTCCTTGCGCCATTTGCTTTTTGAGAGCAAGCAACTCATTTTCCATCTTCTACACCATTAGATTTGTGGTGCTTGTAGATGAATATTAAGAAGATGATGAAGGTCTATTTCTATTTATATCTCTTCTTATCTTCCTTTCTAAGATGATATCATCTTCTACCTCAATGGCCAAATGTTGAGTGGCAACAAGATCTATTTAACTAACACGTCTCAAAAGAAAACTTACTTCAGGTAACTAAGAATTAATGAAGAAGCATTTGAGATTCTCGGTTGTAGGTCAAGAAATTATAGGAATTTTATTCCTCAGTTTGTCAAATTTGGCTATGAAGTCCCTCATTGGTTCATCAGGCTCTTTCTTCATCTATGTAAGTTGAGCCAGAAGTGCATGCACATCTACTACAAGTTTCAATCTGGCTTCAAACTTAGCTTTGAGAGTATTCCAATTAGTTACTGACCGAGCTTGTAGATGATAAAAACCAATCTGTATTAGCACCTTGTAATGTTTCTACAAATAACCTGACTGCTATATCTTCAAATTCTACTCCAATTACTCCACAAGCTATGATGAAGGCTGTAATCTGTTCATCAGGATGAACTTTCCCATCACCATAGAATTTGGGGAAATTATTCCTTGAACTACGTGGAAGCTCATCTAGAGGTGGAGTAAGATTGAGAAGACCAAAAACATTACTCCAAGGGCCTTAAACTACCATTATATGACTATGAAAAGGAGGAGTAACAAATCTCAGAGGGGCAATTATTGGCAAAGCTTTATTAATAGTAGAAGTAGATACTTTGTCTGGCAATGGAGATCTTACTTTAGTAGGAGGAAAGCTCTTAGTTTGTTGGAGATGAGATGGTGAAGGAAATAGATCAAAATTACTTTGTTGTACCAACTTGAATACAGGATCAACAATACCTTTAGCCCTTTGGCTTCGTGTATACCTTGAATCTGTTAGATTGTGAAACAAAAATGGAAAAGAATTGACCTTGCTTCAGTTTGAAGCTTGAGGCTTTAAACTGCGTGTTCTTTCCTAGTTAGTGTGGAGGTGAATGGTAAGGCTATAAATGGATAATGGGTTATATTCCCCAGTGGAGTCACCAAAAACTATTGGTTGAATATTTTGTCGATCAACATACTAATAAACAAAATAGGTCTGATCAGCCAAAGTAGGAAGATTGGTCATCCAAATGTGCAGGTTTGCCACATTAAAAGGGGAATAATCTCTCCTCTCATCAAGGGGAGGTTCCCTATAATTATGATATATATATATATATATATATATATAGAAAATAATAATCAAGGGTAGGATAAACCATCCATCTCTCTTTCTTTAGAGATGATGCATGCAAATCAAAGGAAAAAACTAAAGGGAAATGATAGAAATCACTCCTCTTCTTTTAGAAGTACTATTTAGCAAACCACAAGAATACTCCTGGTAGTAAATGCAAAAAGTAACAAAGGACGTAGTAACCAACAATTTAAGATGTAGCACAAAGTCTTCACCTGAATTGCCCAAGAGTGAGATACAAAGGACAATGAGGGCACAAAGTCATCCCATGGTCCTTTACATAGAAACAAAAAGAAAACACACTAAAGGCAATTATGGGGCCACAAAGTCTCTCCACAGTTGACTTTAAGACACCTTCATGACTACTTTCACTAATTCTACTTGTTAAATTAAAGGAACAAAAAATATATTAAAGAAAAAGACATAAGAACAGTTTCCCTAGCAATAAAGATATCACAGTACAAAGTCTGAAAAGTCACTTGCTTTCTTATTCCAATAACAAAATATGATCAACAATCTGATCTCAAAGTCTCAGTAATGCCTTTCAATTTGGGCAAAGTTTTATTTTTGATTGTTAGAGAGAGATCCCTTTACAATAAAAGAGAGTCCCTTATATAGCCTCTTCAAGATGGACTTGGGAATATTAACACATCATGTTGCATTTAAATTTATTAAGAAGACAAGATAGAATTGAGGGGCATCTACCCATTTGCTTTTCTCAATGTAGAGAAACAAGTCATGCTATTGAAAGTTTGCATCTTTTAATGTCCACCCAACAATCTGATCCTTCTTCATCATTCCTCATTTTCTAGTTAATTGAATTAGGTCCTTGATTCAATTTGATCTCTATTCCTTAGTCACTTCCTAATGATCTTGGTCTTAAAGCCTTTGATTGCATTTGGGTCCATAGATTTAAAACTACAAGGATCAATGACTATTTCATCATCGCGACTTTGACATCCATGGGCACGTCACTTTCCTTGGCAATTCCTTCAGCTTTGTCATTTGAGCTTTCCCAGAGGGGACCTACTCTTTGAACTTTCATAAATGATCCACTTTGGGTTGGGAAGAGCCCCCCACAAGGGTATATATCCTTCAGGTGGTCTTCGGATGGCCTTCAGATTAAGTTCTTTGGCTCTTCTTTAAGGCTTTTCAAAATCAATGACTATTTTATGAACCTTAAAATTGATGTTTGTGCACCCATCAATACATTTTAATTTCCAATGGCTAGTTCACTGTTCTTGACTTTGATGTCTTTGGGTGTGTCACCCCTTGGGCTTTCTTTAGCTTTCTTATTTTGCATCCTCCTGAAGGGAAGGTGACCCTTCAACTTTGGGAAGTGTCCTTTAATTTAGCAATCGAGAGTCCCCCTCAAGGGTACCTACCCTTTGAGGTCCTTCGGCGGCCTTTTATCTTTGGAGTCCTTTAGAGCTTTCTCACGGACTTAACCTGCAGACTTTTCCCACAGACATCTCCCATGGATAAAAAGTCTGCAGACATTTCTCGTGGATAAAAAGTCCATAGATATTTTCCCATGGACAAAAAGTCTATAGATATTTTCCCGCTGACAAAAAGTCTACACGAATTATCGCTTTGTTCTTTGGCCTTGAGAAATTCCTTCAGGCTTTCTTCCCACAGCCTTTCAATATTCCTTCAAACTTTTTGTTTAAAGGAATTATGCCTTTGTCTTTGCAGGAGTTTCATTTGCCTTAAACAAAACTCTAAAAGAATTTACCTTTATGGCTTCCTTGAAAATGATCCTTCTGAAGGGTACTTTTGTTGACCAGGTGCCCTCTGTAAGGGCACTTGTCCTTCAATTTGGCTCTCTTGAACTTTTGCATTGAACCACTCCTTTGAACCAAAAATTGAACCAAGATTTGAACCAAGCTTTGAACCAAAATGGTTTAAGCCAATGAACCCTTTGATGAACCGACTGAGTGAACCAAAGCATTGAACCACTCCTTTGAACTAACTTTGGTTCAATGGTTCATCAGTTCATTCTCTTTGATTTGGCTAAGTCCTTTTGATCCTCATTGAACCTGTTGAACTTTGAACTCGAGTGGTTCAATGGTTCAATGGTTGAATGATTCAAGCCTTGAAAATTTGTTCTTTTGATTGAACTTGCTTGTAGAAGACTTTGAACTTGATTGTAGAAGCCTTTGAACTTAGAAGGAGTTAAACTCTTGCTACTGATGTTGAACCTTTGAACCTATTGAGCCCATTGAACCAAAATGGTTCAAGGTTCAACAGTTCAATCCTTGCTTAGAAGCTTGCTAGTGAACTCTTTTGGTTGAACCTGGTCATTGAACTAACTTTGAGATCACCTAAGTGATGAAATCTTGATTTTTTCTTGTAGAGTCTGTAGAAATCAACCTATAAATCCCATTGAACTTAGCCTGTAGAGTCTGTAGATTTCTTCTTTCCTGTAGAGTCCTTAGATTTCTCTTTTCCTATAGAGTTCATAGATTCAAGCCTACAGAGTCTGTAGATTTAAGCCTACAGAGTCTGTATATTCAAGCCTATAGAGTGTATAAATTCAAGCCTATAGAGTCCATAGATTTTTGAGAAGCTTTAAAAATGATGAATTTGAATGCCTAGGACAAATTTTTAAAAGGGAAGAGACAATTTTGGTCTATAGGACCAAAATAGTTTAAATGTTGTCCCAAAAATGAGTGATATTTTTGGGGGACAACACATATCATCCATATCCCAAGCATAAAAATCTTAATGCAAAACATATTTTTCCATAATGAGCTTCAAATATTCAAACATTGAAATATTATTACCATCTAATTGAACCTCCTTGATATTATTTTCTTGAACATGTAGATGCTTTGCCACATTCATGTTGATGAAGTTATACTTACTGATAGGGTTTATGGACACAATAACCTTCTTCTTTTGAATGTATCCATGAAATTGAAAATTGACTTAGATTTATTTGGAGCCAAATTATTTGAACCCTTATCATCCTATTCTTCTTATTCTTCTTCTTCTTCTTCTTCTTATTTTGTTGCTTCTTCTACTTCTTATTCTTCTTCTTTAAAATGATTCTCCAAAAGGAACCACCATTCTGTAACATCAATATAATCTTCCCCTAATCTTTTTTGTAGTTTCATGATTCACAAATAAAAACTAGGGTTTGTGAAACCCAAAAATGTCAATAACAAATCATATCAAAACTATACCAAATCTTTATTTTAGCTTCCTTTTATTATATTGTAACTTTAAAAAAAATTGTGAAAAAATTCCACAAATTATAACTTATAGAGTGAATATACAAAAAAAAAATCATAATAACTCACTCAAAACAATTCAAAATATTAAAAAACATTTACTATGTTTCTCCTATATTTTCTTATATCTGCAGTAAAATGTTTGAAGATAATCTCCTTATATTTTAGAATATATAGCTAGATCAGTAAAAAGAATAGCATTAACTCCCACAAAATTTATAAAAAAAATCTTTATTTTTTACTACGTCTTCCTTAAAATATTATCCATGTCTAGTAAAAAAATTGTATTGAAATTTGAAATCAATCAAAAGATATTGATGATTCCACAAAACTAGGGTTTTGTCACCCCTAAATTGCCCAAATCAAAGCTCTGATACCACTTGTTATGATCCACACTTATAATATTTGGAAATAATGTAAATATCAATTCAACATAATATATATTGGTGGACCAAGATGTCTAATTACTCAATATATGTAGAATACCCTTAAGGTAGGGCAACACCAACAATACTCCTTTAGGAAGGAATAACTCCATGTTGTCTCTTAGATGGGATAACCTCCAATATCCTCATATAATAGAAGACTAAATGCTTACTTGATATCTTTACAATGATAATCATCTCCTTTATATATACCTCTAATGGATGGGTAAGCTCTTAATCTCAATGTAGACTGACCATCACCCAATGCACTAATTCCACAAGTTACTCCATTATCCTAATATATTAGACCCATATAACTACTAAGGGGGATGTGTTCCACATGTCGTCATCTCCATCAACCCATATATAATAATATATCATATCCCTAGGTACATAGTAGTCCATAAATTACATTGCCTCATTTAATGATACACTGGCCAAAATTAGCACTTGAATATGTCAATTTCACATCATTTTGCATGTTTTAGTGTTTTTATGCCAAACTATGCATTTTAGTGGAAATTGGTCAAAATCCTAGTTGGAAGTTATTAGTGGCCACATTTAGGTGTCTACAAAATACAAATGTATCTTCCACTTCAATGTTTATAAGGCTGACTCTTTGAGGATGCCATTCTTCATTTATATCTACTTGCATGAAGTTCTCATCTTTTGCTATAAATTGAGGAGTAGGTCCTCCTTGAGATACCAAATATTGTCGCTCACCTTAATTGGCATCCATATTCTAATATTTGAGGCTTCCATTCCTCTCCTTGAACTAATTTACTATGGAATTAAGCCATAGTTATTGTGTTGGAAGTATAAGCTAGATTATATGCATTGGGTGGCCTATTGAAGCTAGGCTATCCTTATCCCCTCCATTGACCATATTTCTAAGGTGGAAACCTATTTTTTTATGAAGGATAGGGATAGGGGTTTTTGTTAACTCCATATTGTATATTTAGTTTCCTAACTTGAGCCTCTAAGGCTTTAGACCTTGACTCCTAATCAATGTTATCTTCTAACTTATTTGGGGTAGCTCTTGACTTGGTGTTTACATTTGGAATTGGAGAAATACTTGGGGAAGTTGAATACATTTTTGACATAATGGTCATATAGAATTTGAGAGGGAGTTTACCATCTAGTATTATATCATTCTTAGCTCTAATTTCTACGTCATAGGCTTTAGGAAAAGTGTATACAACCATATAATATAACATGATGGCCATGTAAGTTCTAATATCCCTTAGGTATGTAGGGAAATCAAAGATTGTAGAGTGTCTCATGAGAGGAGGAATACTATACCAAGTTCTTTGAAATATCTCATTAAATTAATGCATAGATTCTTTAGGACATCTTTTAATCATATTAAAATGATGAATGAGTGATGTGTGATCACTTTAATCTTAAAACCTTTGGGTCAACAACTCTCCAAACTCATCCCAAGTGGTGATAAATTCTCTAATAAATGTCTTATATTAGTCAATGGATTTTCTCCTAAGAGACATGGAAAGCAAACTAACTATAATTTTAACTTTAGTGACATTATGAAACTTTCAAAAGTTATGAATGTCCCTAATATGCTCACTTGGGGTAATAAGACCTTCCTGATTGAATGTGGTAACACTCTTAGTGGTATTATGAGGTATATCTCATAGGCATTGAGGTGTATAGTATTTTTAGTGTTGAAGGATAAGAAGGCATGCTATCTAGCCATGTTCTCCTCAATTTCATCTTCACTCTCTTGATCTTCTTGGCTTATAAAGTCGTCTTTCTCTTTAAATTTCAAGATAGGCTAAGGATGTTGAACTTTAAGAGGAAGTTTAGGTTTAAGGAGTGGGTTTACGGGATTGTTACTTCTACTAGTATTTGAACTCATAAGAAACAAGAAGTATGAACAAAAATAATTATAAAACTTGGTATACAACTATACATTTCATTTATTGGAGTTGTCAAATGTTGATTAGCACACCATATGTAGTTGTGATGTTGTCAAGACCAACATTCACCTTGACAAGATGTACTTGAGACAATAGTCCCACTGAGCATGTCATAACTTTTGTCACTCAATATTTTATTCTACATAGATTGTTTAATCCTTCTATAGATTGAGTGAAACATTGTATTACCTCTAAGCCTATGGGTTTCCTATAGTAGAGGTAAACATCTAGGTTTAAGGGCTATCTCCCTTGATTAATATTTAATAACTTATCACCTACAATAGTTATTTGACTAGATGAAAAGGGAATAAAAGGAACACAAAAGTAACCTATGCTAATGAGGTGATACAGATTAATCTCCACTAGACTACCATACACATTCACTATGAAACATGACTCACCGTACTAGTCTCAACATCCTTTATTGCTCTAACATAAGTATTTCAAACATGGATGAGATATGTATTATAGTACTCAAGGTGAGTGAAAAAAGGTAAGATTAAAAACACTAATGCTATTACTTACACTTATAGAGATATAAATACACTTGACTACACTTCATGTGACCTATTAGAGAGAACTACTTTCACCAAATATGAAAGAGTAAAGAGAACACAATGATAGATAGTTATCACTTATCATTCCACTATTCACTACTTTACACACTTAGACAAGAAGATATGAACTCAAAAATAGATTATAAATATTTATTTCAAAGTCAAATATAGTATTCAAACTAATAGGGATTTGCCATACTAGGTGTAGATTAGATACAAATGCCAAAATGGTTTGCATAAATAGAGCATAGGAGAGGAGAGAGAAGAAGGGAAGTGGAAAGGTCACAAAAACAAGTATCAAGACCTAAAAAATAGTTAAATTTTAATATAATGAAGTATAAAGGAGTTTAATAAATTATCATGGATAAGTGTCCATAAGAATTCCATTCTTCTTCTAAAATTGGGATAGAGACCTCAATTATCCTTCTTTAAACTATCCTCAAGATGAAGCATCACTTGATTGATTCGAACTAAAATAGGAATTATTTGACATATTTTATATATCATGTGAGGTTGGAAACAATATTTTAAACCTTCATCTATTACATTTAACTAATCACTTGTCATGGACACCTATTGTTCATTCTCTAACAATCACTCATTGGTATTTTAGGCATAAACCTTCACACTTTTCATCTAAGTAAATCCATGGGAGAGGCACTAGGACATATATTAAAAGTACATTTGTCTTATAAACCATCATTTAAATGTCAAAAAGATCCAATATCAAACCTCTCATCTTCTCACTAAGCAGTCACATGTCTCTCCATTGTTTGTCCAATACTACATGTAATGGAAATATGAGTAAAGGAGTTTATATGATTTAAATTGGTTATATATGGGAATAGGGAGTTATGATAAGTCATTATAGACCTCCATCAATGTATTTCATCCACCAATTTTCCTTTATACCTATAAAACACATCAAAATATGTAAGAAACTTAGATTTGAGTATGTTCATGTAAGTGACGGTACAAATAAAATATATGTCATGGATCATGGGTGAGTTTTAGACATTTTAAAGTCATTTTAATAAAAAATTAATCACTTTTAGTTTAATCTCCAATAATTTCTTCTCCATTAGGTTTGCATAAGCATTTTGAGAGGCTTTTAGGTCTTTTAGCCTCTTAACATTGATTCATAAAGGTTAGATGTCCAAACCTCAATTAATTACACAAATGTTGAGATAATTACCCTCCTCAACTAAACCTAACTTATTAATTTTCCATGAAATTGGTCCATATAGACATGAGCAATTTAAAATGGCCTCTCGAGCTCTTGATTGCATTCTAGGTACCCTTAAGAGAGGTTTAAGCCAAAATAACCACTATTGGATTGTTATATGAAAATTCATGGTTTTAAACCATCCTAAAATATCTCTTTAAAGTCACAAAATGGCTTATAAATGGTATATGATCATATGGATGAGTTTAGTCACCTATAGGGTTTATGCCTAGTTCTAGGCCTAATAGGCCTAACTATGTTTGATTGCCTATGATCACCTTTGAGTGGTTTTCAGTGATTGTAGGTGTTTATTCACATTTTTAATTTCAAAATAAACATTAAAAATCATTATAGTGTTTAAATACTCTCTATCACATTCTCTTACCATTCACACACTATGCCTACTATTATCTTACTCTTGGAGTGCCCTTTGTTAGAGACAAAATAGAGGGCATATCCCCTAATTAACTGAAGAAATTGAGGCTATGAGAAGTTATATTAGGTGTTGAATATTATATTTCACCAATTTTCATAACTTCTTAATACTCAAATACCCCTCAAAACTTTAAAATGTTCAAGATAGGCTTATAAGATTAATGAATGTGCATAGTATTTATTGAGTATGAGGTTATATCCTATTTGCTCAACCTTTCTTTACCATGTTTCTTTGCTCATAAATATAAAATTAAATTGTATTATCATCACTATGGGAGTTATTATTTAAATTATCATTCACTTTTCCTCTTCCATCTTTTTTAAACATGCATTCTCCATTTGTTATGTTGGTTTGCTACTTTAGTCAATATGTAGGTGTCATCTTAGGAGAAGTTATGAGACCCCTGTAAGTGATCATTACTACCTAAGAAATATGTTTCTCTCTCTTGGTTCCATTATTAACTAATTATTTCATTTACAACTTGAATTAACATTTATGTTTGTAGGCCATGCTTCGTATCTCTCACCATCAACACTATATGGCTCTACATTCAGACTGTAGATGTTTCATTTGGAGAATAATGGGATTCTTGTAGGTGTTGATGTATGCCTTATCATTTTAATTCACCCTCATTGATCCTTATTAAGGTAACTAATATAATTACACACCTATATGAGCTCATATTATGCCTATATACCATAGTCTCACTCACTATTATAGGTCACTACAAGTTGTGTTGCTTTTAGTCATATTACCACTATTTTTTATTGAGTTTTTTAGGTAAAAACCTATTTGACTTATAAACCACTCAAATTTAATTCTATATTAATCAATCAACCACCTTATTATGTCAATACATTAACCTCAGGATTGGGATAGAATGTGGAATCTATTAGGCCTATCTAGACATAAAGGCTCTTCATAATGGGATGACATAGCGTATGAGAAAAATCTCATTTGGAGAAGTTAAGTTAAAACTTCTCAATTGCAACTTCCATAGCCTATGGACATGGTTCTAGGTTTTTTTTCATATAATGGCCTTACTATTATCATAATGGTCTTTTCTATGCTATTAATCTTTATTTAAGGTTTTAATTGAGTTCAAATACCTTCATCTCAACACTCCCTTATCTCATTTGTATTGACTTTCAAACCATGTTTGAGACTACCTATAGGTCTATATGATATATGCCTATGTATGTTAAATTGGTTCTCACAACCAATATATAACCATTTGAATAACTTAGTCCTACTATTTTTAGTGTAGGAATATTCTCATAATCTATAAACCTTCTTGATTCATCAGTATGACTTGTCAAGGTTTAGTTCCACTTGACTTTAGGTGATAGTTGAAGCATTACTTGATTGTGTCAAGTTTCATAGACTTTGAACTCATAAACATGACCTTATTGAGACTAATATTTCAAAGGATATACTAATAAACATGAAATTAGATATTGAAAAAAAACATATCACCTTTGTTTTGAAGACCAATATAAGAAGATAATCTTTGCAATTGTGGGAACAAAGTCTTAAAACTTCAATGGAGACTTATACTATTAAAATGAGATGTTTATGCCTATAAATTCACACTCACGCATGAAAATTATATTTAAATACTTGTGATAAGTATATTCATACCCTTTAATAATATATACACTACTTGGTTTTCTTATATTAATGCGATCAAAGAATAAAAATCGAATCCATTGGCAATGTGCAAGTGGTCTAGATTAACTATCATTTCTAGTGATGATTCATGAATCAAAGAACACCAAACATGGAACTATGAACATGAAGTTTGAGTAAATAAAGATTAATTTCACCCACCAAGTCTATCTCTTTAACTCTGCTCTTCTTGTCCTTAATTAAATAATATCATTGACCTATTTGACCTTGTCTAAGAGATTGATGAGAAAGGAAAACTATTTTTGATTAATTTTAGGTGTATCAAAGCTTAACAAGAATTAAATTTAACTATGAGGATCTAAAGAGGACTCCTATAAGTGGTCACACATTCGATAAATATATACAATCCATATAACTTGCTTAAAACTTAATTGTTTCTAATTTATCTTCTTAAATAGACATTAAACCTACAATTTTTTAGTTTCACAATAGTTTATCTAACTATTCCTAGCATGTGGGGTGTTAAATTTATTATTGACAACTTTTCATTTCATAAAAACCTTACCAATTTATTAAATGCCTCAAAAGGTGACCTTCAGATGACATAAGACCAACTTTGACATGAATGACAAAGATAAAAAATAATGTTTGATTTCATTAAATACCATGGGGCACATTTTATACCCTAGGATACCCTATTAAATTTCAACTATACAAGGGGTTGACCTAATTTGACTTGGGGTCAAATTAGTCAATAGTGGTAATCAATATTAAAACTAGTATTTGTGTTGAAATAATAGATATAGTAATAATATTTTAGTTTTCAGGAAACAAAGGTTAGAAGTCATAATATATGCCTCTACTAAATTTAGGTGGATTTATAGGCATGGACTCAGTTATAGTAACTTCTAAGGATTCACCATCACTATGTGAAGTAGCCTTATTTTTATCTTGTTTACTAATTTCATCTCTCGTAACAAAAAAAATTCATCCATTAAACTCTTGTTATTATTGAGATGAGTAATTGATGCTTCTTTATCTTCCATTTGGAATCAATATTTTAGACTAACATTTTTTAATGATTCAAAAATTAAAATTTTAAATTGTAATTATATTGAGTTCACCAAATGTTTAACCCAAAATTTGGATGAAGAAGGATTATCCTACCTTGGTAGTATACAAGGGTTAAGAATATAAAAATGAAAAAGCATAGGGTGATAATCAAATCTATAAGAGGCTAATTGAATTCTAACCATAGATATAAGCATACACTATATTTATTATGTTTAGTATAGTTTAAATATAGAAAATATAAATAAATAATGCATGGAAATGATAAATAAGAAATGCACTTAGCTAGATCTAATGAAATTCTAAATCTAGAATAAGAAAGAAATATCTTGGAAGATTATTTTGGAATAATCATCATATTCTAGACATGACATTTTTGGATATCTAGACACTAATTATAGCATAAGAGAGTTGTGTCAATGATACTAAGTTTGATGTAAGTTTCCTCTACATAATATCTATTGGAAAAGGGTGTGACCACCTAGATGCTCCTAGGTTTGACTTAACCTTTACTATGGTGCATTCAGATTTGGGTCATGGATTGTCACTCCTCATGAAATTTTAAAACCCTAATTCATCATGTTCAATGTGACCTTGGGGATAAATGTGTTAGTGGACGCATGGCATTTACATGACCATAAATATAATGATGTTAGTTGGTGTTTCCTACATAGCTAATACTCCATAAGAGGGCCTAAGACTCGTGTAGTTATCCCCTATGTGGTGGCTTGTGTGTGAATCATATAATGTGTGCAAAGAAAGTAAAATAATGACCTAGATTATAGCTTAGAGAATAAGGCTATTGGGATTATCCGTAAGTAATTTACACCTAAAAATGTGTTGTACATATGATTTGTATGGAAATATTGAATCTTTATTCATTTAAATGCTTGATAGGGTGATTTTGATCAATTACTTGGTTCTCTTTTGGTTTTTTCTAGGTTTTCCCATGTGAGAAATGAATGCTGGTTAATATTGTATTTATATCAATCAATTTATAGTAATAACTCACATTAAATCACATTGGATAATCATCAAGATAAATTTCATTTCTAAAAGAGATGACTTAAGGCAACTAGACATTTATGTCAAGCCATGACACTAACATCAATGATAGTGTCTATTCTGAATGTTAGTGTCCAAGAAGCAAAAAAGTAGTTATTAGATTAGAACATTTAGATATGGAAGATAAGTACAGTTTTAGTATTTTGATAAAGATATAAGGCCTAAGTCATCAACATAATATTGATTAGACTAAGAGATATATGCCAATGGGTACAAGATAGAGAAGATGCAAGACTTGTGGAAATGGGAATGGTCTATAACTTATAAGAACAACCAAGGTTTGATTTTTTCAAGTGTACAAGACTAAGGTGCTATATAATTTATAAATATATTCTACAATTACCATATTATGTGGTTGTTCTATTACAATCACTATATTAAATATATGGCCTCATTCTTAGGTTTTAAAGTATTGTATTAATTTTTACATGAATTTATTTTACCTTAAATTTTTTATCCATTATAGGTATGGTAATTGGTCCCATAATTAATCATTTGTGTATATAAAATATTAATCTCATAATTAATAATTTCATGAAAAAAATCATGAGAAATATGGGTGGATTTTTAATACCACTTTTTATTTAATAGATAAAACTAAATTTTGAGAAAATATAATTTGTAGTTTACTATCAATTAATTGGTGAAACATTTTATAGCCATAGTCTTCGATTTAAGTAAAATTTACAAACATTCCCATTGTATCTTTGTTTACATTGATAAATTTGTGCACATGTAAAATTTTTGATAGTTTTTATTAACATATAAAATATAAATCATTAGCTAATATAGAAAAATAATGCATAGATCCACATGGAAGAATTAATAAATAATCAAGATAATAATCTAGTAAATATATTAGTCATTATTTTAAATTTGTGATAAATTTTAGATGATATACATTAATTATTTTTATATGATGATAAGGAATTCCTTTTTTAATTTAATAATTCAATTTTTTGAGCAAAGTTTCATATTGGTAAAGGATAACCAAAAATTTAATCATCTAGTTGATTAAGTTAAATATCATGTAAAGTATCATTATTACCTAGTTTTGGTGATACTTAAGAGAGTATTTTTACCCATTATTTCAAAAAACATAAGGATATAATAATTATAAGTCACTTCAAGAGTTGGAAGAGAGGTAGTAGTAGAATATGTATGAAGACAATCATTGTTCAAAGAATAAAATATAAAATTGTTGTAAGTAAGAGATTAAATTTGAGGAGCATGTTGATAATTTAGATGAATTTGAGTAAAACTAATGGAATGATTTTAAATAAATTTATAAACATTAAAACCATCTTGAGAACTAATATAATAATTTAAAAGAGTGTGAGAAATAAAAATAATAAAATTGGTTTTAAAATAAATTCTATAATTGATGACATTAAGAGGCATGGAAAATGATCCTATAAGATTTTGATCTACATTACTTGATTTCAAAAATTAATTAGTCAATATATAACTTATATCTTAAAATTTAAGTTCAATTACAAGCTATCTACATAGATTTTAGTGTTGGGAATTTTTAAACACATATAACATTTTTAATATTTACCTTGGTTTACTTGTGATGTGTTTCCTAGATTATTAAAGTATTTCATCTTTATCATTTTCATCATGGTCATCTCTATCAAAATCAATAATATATATATATATATATATATATATATATATATATATATATATATATATATATATATATATATATATATATATATATATATATATATATATATATATATATATATATATATATATTATTTATCATTAAAATAAGACATTAAATAACATAAGTAACATCATATTCCTTAAGAGACACTACTTATTCTTCTTAACAAGATCTAGATTTAAGCAAATTGTTTTAAAAAATTCAAAAAAATAAGATTGTTACTTTTTATATAAAATTTCCTAATTGGAGACTTAAATATAATTAATATAGGTGGAATAAGATGAAATCATATGTAACATAAAAATACCTTAATTTTTAAAACAATAAAAATAAATTAAGATTTTTAGGTAACACTCAAAGGATAGGGATAATGATTTCAACTAGATGGAAATGTCATAAAACAAACATATCTACAAAAATGAAGTAAATATCTAACCATAAGGGGTTTAAGAGAGAACAATTTCACTAAAATTTATGTATGGAAAACTAGATAAAGTCCATATTATATCATAATAAAATAAATCTATCCATAAAACATTACAAACTAGGTCTATATTTAATTAAAAATAGTAAATTAACAAGTGATACATGAATTCAATCCCTAGTCATTTATGACATTTCATTATAGAATGAATAAATTTGCGTAAATAAATAAATTCTTCAAATCATGATAAAAATATTCTCTAAATTCATGAATTTTGGTCTAAAATTTTCATAGTAGATTCCTTCAATAAATGTGTGGCTCTTACTTTTAATTTCTCTTATCCTAAATACATTAATATTCTAATATATTTATAAAATTCTCAATTCTCAATTAGGATTTAAATGTAATGAGATTCAACAAAACATATGGGTAAAGTTGAAAAAAGAGGAACACAAGGAACAAGTGACCCAAAATAATGGTCAAAATGGCTCGTGCCATAAACATACTTCTAGTATTCCAAAACTATAAATTTTACATTTTATATAAATAGTAATCAAACTAAAAAAATGGAAAGTAGGATATAGAATGTCACATCCTTATTTATCTCTAAGCTTAATAGCCTTTTGATCCATGGATTTTCATGGTTGTTAATTGATTAACTACTATGTGATTAAGCTATATTTCATATGTTGATAATGGGATAGTTATATGAGTCTTGATTTACATGATTGATTTGCTATGATATTATCTATACTTTTATATTTTGTACATTATGATCATGTTTGTATGTTTATACAAAAGTATTTTATGGATATATTTATGTTTCAACATAACTACCTTCATTGTTATGAGGTGGACATAGGACAGATCCATTCCTCAGAGTGAGATGGATGAAGGGTATCATCAGAGAGGGTGGTGTAAATGAAGGCATTGGGTGATGAAAAAAATAAAAACTATAAACCCAAGCACACACTACAGTAAATTAACATGATTTATGTTAATTTCTTTATTTAGATAACTATAGTATGTTTTTGTGATACTAACATTTAAATGATTGTTAATATGCTTTATATTATGATCTTGTTTCTATTTGATGATCATGTGGATTTAGTTATATGATGTCACTAATCTAGTTGTGTTACTGCATCAATAGTATTGGATGTTATTTCTTAGTTTATTGAGTGAATATGTACATGTATTTTGTGACTTACTGATGTTTAGGATATAGATGTGTATATTATAAGCAATGCTTATTTGAATTTATAGCTATAGGTATTAGACTGATTCTAATACTATGCTTGATTGGGTTATTATATGATTATTGGTGCTTATAAGGTTACTATTATTTTTCTATAATAGTTGAATAACATGTATTGAGTCATTAATAATCTATAATTTATTTATTGGCATTAATGAATGGCATTGGTTTGGCATGGTAATTATGCTATTAATGTTATTAACTAATAAATGTTATATAGCCATCTACCTAGGTAATAAACATGATTCTATAAAATTCAATATAGGTGGTTTCATTACTAAATGATAGAAAGTAAACATCTATATGTTTAGCTTAGTGTTGACTAAGGTTGAATTATTATTATAATTAAACAATTATTATATTGTTTGCATGATTAGGTGAAGTCATAGTTATAAGCAATGTTTAATGGACATGTTAATATTATCAATGGTATTTTAATAGTCATATGTTATATACACCTTGTCATTTGGAATTATAAGGTTTTATGGACTTATTTTAGCATGGAAATTAATATGTTTAATGAATTTTATAAATTCAAATGCATGAGTATTGAATGAATTCAATAAACATGCATATTTTGAAGGATTATATAAATATTATTTAAGAAGGTTTAATATGACTATGGTTTTTATTTAATCTTTCACTTGAGTTACAAGAATTAATCAAAAGCATTATTGGGTTGGTAGATTTCTTGATGAGAAAATTATGAACTATTAGTTTTGTTAGATCTTTGGTTTGCATGCATAGACTAAGTCATGATATTGTCTAAGAAGTTTGGGAGAATTTTTGGTATATGTAAGAGAATAAAATAAAGTGGAGAGAGGACTAGATGAATATGAAAATTCACGCAAATAATGGTTTGTATAGAAAAGGGAGAAGAGGTTTTGGGTATTCCTTAAGGACAAGAATAAATATTGATGAACATAACCAGGTAGGTGATGTATTTAATTTCCTAGATGAAAATGCCGATGAACTCTATATATAATTTCATAGGGATTTTAAGTAGTTTCATTTTGTTGAAATTATTCATAAGGATAAAGGTTTGTCCATGTGGATGGTTTGGCCATGCACAGAATGAAACCTATATCCTTATGAATAGTTTTAACAAAATGAATCTACTTAACACCCCTATGAAATCATATAAAAGGTTTAACCATCCATATAACCAAACTTATATCTTTGAAAACCTAAAGCCTAAATTACTAGGACTATATGAGGATTTTGTCATTTTGTATTTTAGTGGATCAAATTTTGTATGATTACCCCAAAAATGACTTTAAACCTTAGATATGAAACTAAAGGTCAATAATGTCAAGTTTTAGTGTATAAAATGAAGAAGTGTGTTGTGTTTATTTTTGGAATCCTATTCTAAAGGTCATCGAGCCTTATATTTTATATATTTATATACTAGGTTGAGGTTTATTCTTGATTTAAAATTTTATTAATGAGGTTACTTCATTTTCACCATTTTGACTATATAAAAAAATATATACATACATGGGTATAAAAACACACACATACAAAGGTTACAATTTTTCAAATATATTACTATGTTTATTTATTTATTCTAAGAATATATAATATATATCAATAATAAGGAATTAAAGATGGAAATAAAATGCAAAAAACATAACAAAATAGAGACATAGATTTAACATGGTTCACCCAATATGGGATACATCTAGATAGAATCAACTAGTCCTTATTATTCAGTCCAATAAGTGAAGGCAAAAACTTGCAATATAACCACTACAATATTCTCTTCACTCACACACTATGTGCTTCCATGATTAATATGCCATCATATCAAAGGAGGGTTACATATTAGGGAAAAAATGCACAAAAATAATTTATACCTTTAGATCTATGACCTAATAGTGAATGGTTTAGATTTACTATGAAATTACAAGATTTTACATTGTATTTTTAACAAAAAAAATTCTTCAAGGGCATTGCCCCTGAACCCTTACCAGAGGGAATTCCAAGTAGGTCACTACCCCATAGACCCCCCATGGTGACTATAGTGGGGAGGGGGGGGCAGGGGGGGCTAGGGGTATTCCCCCTCACACCCCTCATATTCCTTGGAAATTTATTTGAACTTTGACTCTAGTATGTTTATCATCTTATTTTTTATCCTTGAAGACCTATTGAAGCTAAAAAAAATCTCTAAATTCTCCTTTGTGACTGCTTTTGTTAGCATATCTCTAGGATTATAACTTGTATAGATATTTTCCAACTTTAGTTGACGATCCTACAAAAATGAATGAATGAAGTGATACTTGAGTTTTATATGTTTGGTTATTGAGTGTAATGCTAACTTATTTGATAAATGAATGACACTCTAGATAGATTTTATAGTTTCAACATACTCTACCTCTATAGTTGACAAAGCAACTATCTTATATAATTTTGAAATCTAACTAATTTTTATATCACCAATATTGAAAAAATAACCTATGGTGCTCCTCCTACCATTTAAATCTCCATCCATATCTACATCAACATATCTTTATAAGGTAACATTTGAACCTTCATGGCACAAACGTCTATTAGTGATCCCACTTCAGTACCTAAGAATCTTCTTTACTACATCCCAATGCTCCTTTCCTAGATTATTCGTAAACTTACTAACAATGTTCATTACATGAACAATATGTGGTCTTGTGCACACCATAACATACATTAAACTCATAAATAATAAATAATGTTATAACTTTAGACATGTAATTGATTTCTTCCTAAGTTTTAGGACACTATTCCTTGTTTAATTTAAAGTGCCCTACCAAAGGTGTACTTACAAGTTTTACATCTTTCATATTGAACATGACTAACACCTTCTTGATGTACTCTTCTTGAGACAATGTGAATTTTTTATTTTTCCTATCTCTTATCATTCTCATACCAAGGATATGCTTTGCAACACCCAAATCCTTCATTGTAAATGAATTTTCTAATTTTCTTTTGAGATCATTTATATCCTGCATGTTAGACCATACAACAAGCAGCTCATCTACATACAATAATAAGATAATATATATGTCATTATCTAATCTCTTAAAATAGACACAATGGTCAGAATTACATCTACTATAACCTTGTTCTATCATAAATATGTCAAATTTAAAATACCACGACCTTGGAGCTTACTTTAAACTATACAAACTCTTCTTTGACCTACACACCATTGTATCCTTACCTTTTACTTTGTATCCCTGTGGCTACTCCATATATATTTCCTCCTCCAGATCACCATGAAGGAACGTAGTATTCACATCTAACTATTCAAGGTGTAAATATTCTACTGCTACCAATTATAAAATAGTTCTTATGGATGTCATTTTTACAATTGGAAAAAATATTTCATTAAAATCAATACCTTTATTTTGTGTAAACCTATTTACAACAAGTCTAGCCTTGTACCTCTTTTTACCTCCATCTTCTTCTTTCAACCTATAAACCCATTTATTCTAGAATGCTCTTTGACATGTAGGCAACTGAACCAAATCCCATGTTTAGCTATAGACTAAGGAGTCCATCTCCTCTTTCATGTCTTGCTCTCACTTCTTTATGGTTTCTACCTACATTGCTTGTTCATAGCTTTTTGGCTCACCACCATCAGTTAATAATAAATAATAAAGTGAAGGAGAGCATCATTCATGGAGTCTACTTACTCTGGTACATCTTATAACTACACTTTTAGGAGTTTGAGGTACTTGTTTTATGTTTTGCACACTCTTATTTTCTAGAACTTTTGGAATTTAATTTCTAGTGATTTCATCAAGTAATGCATATTCAATATTTGGATTTTCTAATTTATTTCCCTGCAACTAATCTCTATACATGACCTTCACATTAAAGATCACATCTCTACTCTTAAATATTTTATGATTTTCAAAATCCCATAAATGGTAACCAAAATCATTAACTCTATATCCAATAAAAGTACATTTCTTGGATTTTGCTTCAATCTTGGTTCTATTTTCTTTATCAATATGGACAAATGATTCACAACCAAAAGTTTTTAAAAAGGAATAATCTACCTTTTTACTTGTCCATGCCTCTTCTAGAATTCCACCATATAAAGGACTTGCTACCATATAAAGGACTTGAAGGCCCTTTGTTTATTAAGTAAATAATAGTATCCACAACATCCACCCAAAACTACAAGAGCAACCTTGCATATAATTTCATGCTCCTTGCACACTCCACGATTGTCCTATTCACCATTTTTGACATACCATTTTTTTGTGGTCTTCTTGGAACCATCATCTCTCTATTAATCCCATGGGATGAATAATAATGATCAAATTCCTTGCTACAGTATTCACCTCCATTAGCTAATTTAACACACTTCAACTTATTTTCTATCTCATTCTTATCCAAAGCTTTCTATTTCTTAAAAGTATCAAAACATCAATTTTTTTCATATGCAACAATTAGATAAATAAAATGTACCTACCTTCTCTCATTTTTATATTACCAATGATCCTTTAATGACCTTCCATGAATTTTATACAAATATAACCATGCAACCCTCATTTCCCAACTTCTTTTCTAAAATTAGATTTTTTTTCTCAACTTAGGAATATGCCTCACCTCTTTCATCAACCATTTATTTCCATTCTATAATTTTATCTATATCTTATGCTTTCCTAAAATTCTATAGGGTTCACCATCACTCAAATAAACCTATCCAAAATCACCTTGAATATAGTCTTGAAAATATTTATTTTGGGGTGTAGCATGAAATGAAGCCCTTGAATCTAACACCCAAGAATCATTAATATTATATAAATAAAGGATTAAAGCATCTTGTAACCCATTACCTACTACATTTGCTTCCTAATTTTTATCTTGTTATCAATCTCCTTGTTTTTCTTTTTTAAACCAATTATCTTTCTTCAGGTGTTCTGTTTTCCTAAAAATCTATCACACCAACATTCCTTTGGATTTTGATCTACCCTTCTTAGACTTACCATGATTCCCTAGGCCTTTCCTCTATCCTTTTGCCTTCTCTTGTTCTCCATAGTCAAATCATTACCCAATGTCTCACTTATTCTATTCTATTGCATTTCCTTGCCAAGGATAACACTAATAACATCATCAAACTTTAAACTATTTAAACTAGAGAGAGAATTACTCATAACCATGACCAAGCCATTCTAATTTTTTGGTAATGAGCACAAAATCAAAAGAGACCTAACCTCATCATAAAAAATTACTCCTATATAACTTAACTAATTTATGACCATGCTAAATTCATTTAAATGATTAACAATAGACCTACCTTTTGAAATTTATTGATTAAATAAAAACTTCATAAGAAATACCTTATTGGAGGTTGAGGGTTTTTCATACACTCTATCTAATGACATTATCAAATTCATTATCTTTTCTTTTGAAATATTGAAGGCTATTGATGCTATCAGGCAAAACCATATTATTCATAGTGCCTTTCTATTAACAACCTCTCAGTCTTCATCCTTCATAGTCATCGGCTTCTCTGCTATTCCACCCAATGGTAGGAAAAGATCCTTCTGATATAGATAGTCCTCCTTTTGTATCTTCCATAGATGATAGTTTTAGTTGTTTAAATTCTCAACCTTAAACTTTCCTTCTTCTACCATTGCTCCCACTGAAACTAGGAACACTCTTTTCCTATGAGTTTATCTGCCAAATAAACCTTCAAATTTGATACCAATTGTTAGGATTATAGAACATAGAGTAATATTAATGAATTAAAGATGGAAATAAAATGCAAAAAACACAACATAATAGAGACACAAATTTAATGTGGTTCACCCAGTATGGGATATGTCCATACAAAAGCATCTAGTCCTTCTTATTATTCAATTCAACAAAATGAGGGAAAAACTTGCAATATAACCTATACAATATCCTCTTCACTCACACACTATGTGCCACCATGATTACTATGCCCTTATATCAATTGAGGGTTACATATTAGGTAAAAAATGCACAAACATAATTTCTACCATTATATCTATGACCTAATATTCAAAGGTCCAGATTTATGGCAACCATAGTGGGGGACATTGACCCCCACACCCTTATCAAGAACCAGACATTATAATAAGATCAGGCTCCACCATTCAACAATTCAGAACAAATTTAAAGTTTTTTGTGTTATGGGAAAAAACCTTATTATTTTCTTTTAAATCTTATAGCATACATAATCATATTTACTAAATTGGGTTAAATTAATTTCCAAGCCATAAATGTATAAAGGCTTGAAACCTATTAATGATGCCTTTGGTAGATATTAATGAAAACTAGGGTTGGGAATAAGTATATATAATTGGTTATGTATTCACACTAAATACATATGTTCTATAAGGCATTTTTAAATTTAGGGTAGAAGGTTAAGCTTTGTATTCAAATACACACACACACACACACACACACACACATTAACAGAGCCTATAAGAAATATGATGCTAGTTTTATAAAATACAAAGGTTGAGTTTAGTGGTTGTCAATATATCTATTTTTGTTAATAGAATGAGATCTATTTGTTTAAACTCATATTTACATGTATAATAAATGGGATTTAAATACAATGACTAGGTATGAGGAGTGATGAATTATGTCTTTCAAAACTATAGAAAATTAAAAATATAGTTGGTTGAGTGAATAGAAAACTATTTATTTTTATTAGTTATGTAATTCATTTATATTTTGAGTATGATATCTAAAGTACTATAGATTGAATTTTTTTGGTATTTTTAATGTTTTGTAGTTTGAATGTATACCTATAATATATGAGATACTCTAATATCATGGACAATATATTGTCTATTTAGAATATACTATGTACATTCTCTAATTTGTGCATTAATAGAATTTTATATATATACCTGAGAGCTTAAAATGTGTACATATATACATGGTATATACATTTTATTTGTTGATTGTGTTATAAATCTAAGAATTGATATACCATAGATAGATTTACACAACTTTTTGTCTACTTGTGAACATTACTTATATATCAAGGTAATATGGGTACTTTGTTATTTATTTAATGTTTAGTTGAAGAATTAAATATAAGGTATTTAAAACGTTAAACATAAATCATTATAAATTGTTAAATGACTAGATCTTATTATATTTGAGAAATATGAAAAATGATATAAGATGTGATTAATGTTTGTTAAGTGGATGAAATAAAATTTGAGTTACATATAGATATTAATAACTTGTAGTATAGATATGACTCTTACCTAGATGGAATTTTTATATTGAGGACTATTTATGGATATATTTATTATTCTATAATAAATTAGATGATTATTTAGATTCATTACATTATATTTGATGGACTAAATGTATGTATTTGATATTTCCATACTTAGCATATTTTATATCTACTAATAAGAAATATTCTGATTGAATTTATTGATTTTTACTATTATTATATAATTAACCAAATACCAAATTTATGACAATAAATAAGTAGTGTAATAGATTCCAATGGATTAATTAGCTCCATCTATTCATGATGAGGTATAATCTAATGGAATGATGTATATGAAATTAAATGATCATAAAGATCATTAACTATTGAAAGATTTATCCAAATTAATGTTTATAGTTAAACATTTTCATTTCATGTGTTTGATATAGTTTATATGTTTTTTAGATATCATGTTATAATGGATTTATTTATGGTAGACATCATGTATTAGTTATCTTATAGCACACAGGTTCTAATTTATCACTATGGATTCTAACACTATTATTATCTACCCATATATGAAGGGAGGGACATTTACTTGTTGGGAGATAGTGTGGGGGATTGATGACCATGATTGGTGTAGAAAATCACTTAGATGATGCTCTCCCTCCCTATAGTAGTATTACACTAGAGACTACACTTGAGATTACTGATGGATACTTGAGTTCATTAAGACTTATGCTCTATGGAGATTAGTATCATTATATTATTTATGATACTTTATTATTGTTTAAACTATAATATTTATTCATTTGTACATTTACAGTAGTGGTTAAAATATTGTATTAGTCATGGTTGAAAATTTAATATTACTGTTATGAAATAAATATAGTCTTTATTGTTTATTGAACTTTGTTCATGATTTGTTATATCATTATCATGCTAATCAATACCTAAATGGATTAGTTATAGACATTTTAAAGGTTAACTAAAATATAACATTTAGTTAAATACCTCTTAATTAGTTTTCTCATGGTGAAATCTATTACATGAATATGTGTAGTCAATTTTTTTTTTAAATTACTCTATTCTAGTACAACCTAATGGGGTTGTTACTTATAAATAAGAAAAATAAATGACAACATAGGAGCATAGAAAAAAATAGGAAAAACATTCTAATAATAACCTAAAATATATTGATAATTGGTAAATAAACAAGTACCCTAAAACAAGGCAATTCTCTAACTACTAATTATCATAAACTATTTTTTGTGTCTATACAAGGACATGCATTAGAATTATATGTGATTAATCTACGTGTAATTGTGTTTTTTTAAAATTAGGTTATTATCCTATTAAAGGTATCTTATATAACCTTCATTTAAAGAATCATTTTTTTCTAACCAATCATAACAACCCAAGTGTCATATGTGTAGATGTTAAAATGTACTATTAAACACTTAAAAATGTAAAATTTTATCTACATTAACCATAAAGACTTTTGTACACATATATTCCACTTATTTAACATTATATCACGTTCACATGATTTCTATGAATCTTAATCTCACACTTTATTCTTATTCACCTATATAAACCTATTAGGTTGTGTTAATCTAGTTAAATATCTTACTCAGACATCTCTAAATTAGTAGATCCACACTCTTATTTTGTTGACACTAATTCAAGATTAGATAGTTTCATTGATGAAATTGGCTTCAGGTTGATGTTACTAACACTCAAAAAAAAATATCCATTTTTCAAATCTAAATCATTCCTATGGATCAACCAATTTTTTAACATGTTTATGGCATGAAAAATTACCGAATGGACTCATATAAGTAAAAATAAACTCCATACTTGTTACTCACATGGAGCTTATCTATGAAGAAGCTATAAAATTATACAAATTGAGAAAATATTCTTCCCAAAATTCAAATATATCACTAGGATAATTCATCACATCACTCTTAAACTTACCAATCCAAGTCAAGAGAAAATATTTTCAAGTATAAAATGATATATTGTAGGTGCATTAATGTATAAAAGATTAAAATTTTAGATTTGCATTAAGGGTGAGAGTTATGCATGGCTAAATTTTTTTATTTAAGATATTATATATGTAGGTAGTGGTTAATAATCAATAAGTGTGATTGGATTGGGATTAACCCATTACACGTCCGAATTTTTTATTTATTTCTACCCATCACATGTAAACCTAGGGTTTTGAGGAGGAGAAGAAGACTACTTTTTGGAGTTGTGCACACAATTAGGCATAAAATCACACAAAAGGATATTTTAGGAAGGCATATTGAATTTTATAGTCACAAAACATCAAAATAGTTAAGGAAAATAATTCCAGCCTATAGATAGAATCATTGACATTATTTTCATAACATAACATTAGTGACCCTATATGCACAAATAGTCAATTCAAGATCCAGGTGATTCAAAGGCCTACTTCAATCCTATTTTCATTAATAAGTTAATCATAGTAAATATTTGAAACAAAAAAAAATAACCTTAATCTCTTTATTAATTATATATTTATCACATGCTAATTTTAGTATTAACATTTAGATTTATTAATAACTATCATAATTTATAGTCTAAATTACTTTAAAGTTTCTATCTTATTTAGTGTTTTACAGTCTAAGTTTGAGTAAAATATATTATTTAACCTAAATATTTATTTGTGTCAAACTATAAATTCCATTGGGGATTCATCCTCTTTTCTATGTATTAATAATTCTACCTTCAATCTATGCTAAACTCATCCGGTATTATGTTTATCCTTGTGTTTCTAGTTATCTTATAGTTTGGAATAAGGCAAAGTTATTTTAATATGGATTATACACAATAAAATTTCAATGGCTATACATATAGAACAAGTTTCTATTGATATCTGTAATGAGTTACCATCATTCATGCATATTACATGATACCTCATTTAAATTATCCTATATTTATAAGATATAGTGTACCATCTAGAGCAAATACATATTGCATCATATAAACTCATAATTCCTCATGACACAACCAACATTATGCCACCACTTATTCATTTGGCATGATATTGTTACAAATTTGTATTTTTAAAAAAATATGAATACAATGGTCAAGGATTTGTAAAACATGCACAAGGAATCCTTGATCCTATCCCTATAGCATCTCAAAAAGGTTAAGTATGTGTTAGAAACTAATGAAGAATGATTGAAAGAAAAAACTAATCTTTGATCATTTTGGAGTGATAGATTTTGATTTAGGAAGTGTTAATGCCTAAAAGTGTAACACAAGTGGTTCTTAGTATTTAAGAAACATTACTTATTTTTTTATTCAAATAATCCAATGCATGAGTTACAAGTCATGATAATCTTATTATCTTTGGTGGATTAGAGGTAGAACAAGTGGACTATTTCACAAATTTATATTAGTTGGTGGTTGGGAGCCACCGTGGCCTAATAGTTAATCTTTGATCTTGAAGATAATCTATGCTATTTAAAGTGAATTATGCTAGAAAATTATGTCTAAAGATAAATTAAGATTAATATTCACAATGAAATTGATCTAAGGTGAATTGATAAATAGGGAGTAAAAGGAAGGGTAAGGCAAAAAAGAGAGGTATTATTGATCTCTATTTCAAACATTATGACAAAGTTCCAATTTCATTTGAACATGCATTTAACTAATGTATGACATGAAGTAGCATAAGATAAAATGATACCAAACATTATTAAAACATCTAAAGATGGTATGAAATACTAAAAATAAGGACTAGGTTCACTTTAAAGATTCACCTCTGCAAGTAAAAAACATTAGCACATATGCAAGAAGAATGAAAAAAATGAAGAAAACCTTAAAACTTTCAACTAATCTAGAATTAACTTAAATTATCAAGTTTTTACTTAAATATGCACATATATAATTCACAAAACCCATTCAAATTATGAGAATAATACCAAATAAATGAGAGAGAATCCATGATAGAAATTCACACAAGAAAGTGT